>VDFB02270651.1:721233186-721482870 GCA_007258455.2 Sequoia sempervirens
TCTGAACTGTACTGATGTTACTCAGTGGTCAATGAAATAGTAATATTCAAGGGGCCTGCTGGTGTGAGCTTCTAGATTGTTCTAAGATCAAGCATGAAATAAAACCTAATTTAACCAGGGTTTTTAAAGAAACAACAAAAAGATAGATCTCGGTTTTTGAACAAAAAAGAACAATAGTTCATTCAACCTTAACCAAACTTGTTAACTTCAAGGAATTATAAAATAAAATTGTAGAGCAAGATAAGCTTGTGATTGACACACAACCTCTTTCATTCTAAGTGCTAATTCAAATAACAAATTTTTAGCTACCATTTAAATAAAACACAAATAACATTTCATTCCTTGAAGATTTCATAACTCAAATGATCAATTAAGAAAAATATCACTTAGGAACACAACATGAAGTAGATTAAACTCTAATTGTTTCTATTGTCCATAAAACAAATAAGCAATATAACCAAAGATGGCACAATCACCAGTGTACAGAGAATCTATTTCTCCAGATTGTTTCCAACTACACTAAGAGAACTTAGAAAATACATTATAGTATGTACTGAAATCTAACTACTAAACAAGAAGACAAGAGAAGCTCTCATTATTAAGAACCAAGATGCAACTCTATGTCCTTCCATTAACTAACTAATTCCTAATAGTTCTTAATCTAAAAGTTCTCTAATCCTCCAAGTTCTAATCTAGAAGTGCTAACCTTCCTCTAAATCCTTCTCACTCTTTTACATAGAGGAAAGAATTCCTTATATACACAATGTACCAACTTGAATGTGTTGTCCCCTACACTAGGGTTTACAAAATATCTACTGACAAGAGAGTCAGCTCTCAGATCTTTCTGAGGAAAGTCAAAACTGCATTCAAAGCGGAGCCTCGCTGTCTGGGTCAGTGATGTCTTGAGCTCAGGAGAAACCTCTTGATGATCCTTTTTTCTTTTTTTTGTAGCTATAACATTTATTCTTTGTCTTTGTGTCCACCTTGAACTCCGCTAGGGTCACCTTGAGTGCCCCAAAGCACTTTACCATTAACTCTGATCAACCTCCGCTGGTGGTCACTGCAACTGTGCCTCTGAGTCATATTTTCTTATTTCTTTTGGCTTTGTTTCTATTATGGACCTATTTGTACATTTGACCATTCTCTGGAAACACCATCGTGCCCTCTTATAGATCTAAACACCTTTGTCTGAATAGATTCATCCCTTAGTGATTTCAGAATGAATCCACCCTACTCCCCTTCTATTGATGTTCCCTCACAGGAGTAGTCAATCGGTCAAAGGGACTGATGAGTCACTCTTTTGGCTCCTTCTGATTGGTCTGGCATATGCCAAGTGAGCTCCTCAGGTGGTCAAAGGTGGTTCGATCAACATTGCATGTCGGTGAGACACCATTGGCGTCTCCCTAATGCGATTTCATCATTATGCAGTTATCGGCATGACATGGGTCAGTCAATGAGACATTTCTGCGAGCTACAGAAGTCATATCGAGCTCACAAAACCCATCAACAAGACTCCTTCATTTTGTTGAGACCTCTTGGCACATGCCTTTCCTCTCTATGAGCTCCTTTTCCTTCATGCCACTAAGATTTATTAGGGTCAGGGAGACATTACCCTAAATTTCTCTTCTCTTATCGAGTCCATTCTTATTATCGGCAAGACTCCTGAATGTCGGCCAGACCTCTTGGCACATGCCTTTCCTCTCCCCGAAGGGACATCCAGTTGGCGTGACCTCCTTCCTTCACTGAGACCACATGGCAAAGCTTTGTTTTCTTTTGGAGTCTCCTCGACATCCTCTTTATCCTCCGGGCTTGAGCTCCTCCTGCTTCGGTGTGACTTTCATAGTCGCTGAGACTATACGCTAAAGAAGATGACTCCTGTCGATGCTGCTTTTTGCTAGTCAGTGAGACTTGAAGATCTTGCTGAGACCTTTTCTTGAAAGAAAATTCTATGCCGATGGGAAGCTTCTAGTCGCTAGGACTCTGAATGATGTGTTGCCGATAGGCAACTGCATGTGAACTCCAGTCGCCGTGACATCCCCGAGGTCTTGCCGATAGGCAATAGAGATGCATACTTAGAAAAATGCACTACAAGTCGGGGAGACTTTAATGATCTCATGGCGATATGACCTGCATTATGGAGTATTCAAACTTGATGGAATCTATTATGCAATAGGGCTAGATATGGGGAAAATATGCTCATGGAGGGACCTTTCTGGAAACTTTGTGAGTATGAACAATATGCAATATCATCAAAATCGTGCAGTTCTAACACCCCTCTTTGGATCCCTAGCAGATAGAGCCAAGCCACCAGTTGGCAAGAGGCTAGGAAAGTCTTGCCAACCTTTTCCTTAGCTAATTTTTCATGACCAACTAGATTGAAGAATGCACCCCAACTGAACTCCATTGACAAATATCATCCTATATGTGATTTAACCCTACATTCAACACAAAACCATAGTAAAGATCACACAAAAAGAAATTAATTAATCAAAAATCATCATTAAAAGGAAACCTTATTTTGTAGGGTACCATTAAATCTTCAAACAAAATGATCATACAAACAGTTTGGGTTTCAGGCTGACCCACAGAACCCAAGCTAGGAAGGAATTTTAGAGAATTTTGAGCCAGACGGATTTGAGCAGAAAAAGCATGAAAACACCCATTAGAAACTTAATCCGATCATTATCAATCAAGGAAGCACAAGCGAGATCCCCAAAATAGCATAAATGAATCATAAAATGCATCATCATTTACTAAACAGTCCTACTTCTCAACTATTCTTCACATTCAAACAGATATCGGTGAAATCCATGTGAGACGGATTTACGTGGAGAGAAAAAAAATTGAGAAAATCTGGTCCCGGCATAATTTTGTGAGGATAAAAAATCCCCGAACAATAGCACTTAGCTGGAGTTTGAGTGAGATCTGGGAAAATCCGGATGGGGGGGAAAATCTCGAACTCAGGAAAAAACCCGAATTCCAACTGAGGCAGAACCAAACCCGAACCGAAGACACACCACCCTCCTTAAAGCTGGCAAAGGCAGAAATAAGTTGAGATGGGGATGAGAGACAAAATGGATAAAGCAGGATCGGGACCAGAACCAAACCTGAACCAGAAAATTTTTCAAGTTTTGGGTTCAGATTCCATTCCGGGGCTACCTCCAATGTCATTCGAAAAGAGAAAGAAAGGATAAGGAAAATAAAGAGAAAAAGGAGGGAAAACTCCACGATGAAACAAAAGAAGAAAAGGAAAACAAAAGAAAGAAACATGCGAAATTGGGATCAGAATGGAACCTGAACCAGAAACTTTTTCAAGTTTCAAGGTTCAGTTCCCATTCCGGTTCTAAGTCTACCAAAAACAAAAAAAAAAAGATGCACAAGGCCAAAAACACCCAAGGCACATGAGATAAAAATTGACAAAGACCAATGAAGAGAGAGAAAGGGTGGGGTCGAACCGGGACCCGACTCCGTGAAAGAACAAAGAACGGAGATAAAGAATGGTCAGAACCAGAACTAGGAATGGAACAAGACTAGAACCTAGAAGGAATTTCTAAATCCGGTATTGGTTCCGGTTCCGCCTCCAACAAAACTCCAAAAAGAAAACACCTAAGGCAACAAACCAAAGGCCCAATTGAAAAGACAAAGGGGGACCCATTTTGTTCCAGAATAAAATGGGGTGGTTATGCAAGGCATAACAGGGTCATCAAATAGATTCAAATACTTTTAAAGCACAAAAGACCCCTCAAAATGAAATCCTAGTTAAAACTAGTGCACGACGGAATGGACACACCACCAAAGCGAGGAAAGTGATAGTAAACTGACAAAACAAATGGGAAAATCCAAAAAAGCAAAACAAAAAATAGGAGGAAAACAAAACCAAACTAGAAACAACAAGCGAAACACAAATAGAAACACATGAAGATCCATGAGAGAAAGTCTCGTGAATGTTTGAAGAACACAACAAATGACAAAAAAGGAAAACACAAACAAAATGGGAAAGCCACCAAGAAAAGTTAAAACTTTGACAACAATCCACTCACCAACATGTGCCTGCAACGAGATCGTTCTCCTCTCAAAGTTACTTAGGCTTTGGTTCACTAAAAAAACTTAGGTAATAAAGATAATAAGCCAATTAAGCTTGATTAAACTTAAAATTCATTTCATGCATGTGAGGAGGTTGTAATTAATGCAACAAATGTGGTTGGTCAGGCCCAAAACCAAAAATGTAAATGAGTATTCAACCAATGTGTAAATAGAAGGATTGGAAGATGTGGAAGTGGAGTTAGAATAGAACAAGAAAATTTACCCAAGTCTCTTATCTAATTCTAAATCCAGTTCTGGTCCTGTGGCAAGGAAAAGACAACAAACAGAAACAAGAGTAGAATTGGAACCAAAACCAGACCTGGAACCTTTACAAAGTTCTAAGTTCGGTGCTGATTCTAGTTTTGCTCCTGACAAAGGAAGAAACACTGACACAAGGACAATGACAAAAGAAATGATAGGAAATGGGACTGGAACAAAAATTGGGCGCAGACAAGACACCAAACTAGGAGAAAAACACAAAGAAAATTAGCGAGAGTAGGATCAAAACCAAAATTGGATCTAATTTTTTTACAAAGTTCCAAGTTCAATTCCATTTCTGGTTCCATTTCCACTAGAGTGAAAAACAAAACACAAGAAAATGAAAGACAACTCAAGGGAGAAACAGACCCAAGAGTGCAAGGAAAACCAAAAAGAAAAAGAAAAACAACAAGGCAAGGGTGGGGCCAGGACTAGAACTAAACCCAGACTTGGAACCTTCAAAAAGTTCTAACTCCAATTTCCATTCCAGATCTACTTCTGCTAGACCAAAAATTAACAAGGACTTAGGAGGGAAAAGAAAAACTCCTAAGACCCAAACAAAAACACCAAGGACAAACAAAAACAAAAAAAACAAGGTGGACCTATTTTCATCAAAAGAAAAATGGGGTGGTTATGCAAGGCATAACAATTAGCAACTTGGTTGGGAAAATAGTTTACCCATTTTCAAGACACTAAAGAATTCTGTCACCCAAAACCTCTGGTTTATGAACATGTTAACTCAAGTAGGATCAAATATATTGAACAAGATTAAGTTGTAATCTCAAATGTAAATCAACATGAACCACTTTGAATCCAAGTGTGTGTATGTATGGTGCATCTTTCTCCATGAAACTTTCTTTACCCCTAAACAACTATACGTAAGATTCAAGCTACATAAATTGATTCCTTTAACTATCATCCAATGATATCTTGGGCATTTCTCCACTACCAGCCAGGTATCCATAGCCCCGATAGAGATACCTCTAGTTTTCTCAAAGCATTTCTCTATTTCTAGTCAGGCATCCATAGCCCCGATAGAGATACCTCTAGTTCTCTCAAAGCATTTCTCTATTTCCAATTAGGCATCCATAGCCTCGATAGAGATACTTGAATTACCCATTTGATATTGAGTTTTCCTTCCTTCAATGGTTCCCTTTTCTCTTCCTTTTTTTTATAGGCTTCACTTGTAGGAATTCTTTATTAACTTTTCTCAATACCTTGATATAATTAATCTAAAATATGGGTTGATAACTACAGTGGACTTCATGACTATGTTGGGAATCAAATTTTTCACTTGAATCTAAGATGCAGCCACCATGAGACAAATAGGTATCTTTCATAGATAGATGTTTTATCTATTTTGTGATATATTTCAATCATTTTTCATGAGATTGTTTACAATATACCTTATTATAAATAAATTTTTAAACCATTGTTTAAAACAATCATAAGACACAAGTTTAGAATGAAATATTTCAACTGACATACCTAAAAATACCTAAACCAATTTCTTTCCTAGTTCCTATAGTATACTTTGAATAACAACCCCTTCATTCTGAAATGGAGGAAAATGAAGGTCCCCAAAAACCAAGACAAAACAAAACAAAACAATAGAAAGAAAATAAAGGAAAAACAAACAAAAAAACAACACACCAAAAAAAAGAACAATTAATTACATATATACAACCAACAAAAAATTAGGCATTCATGGGCCAAAGTAGTGTTTGAGAAACTGACCATTGATAGGAAATGGAATAGGTTCTTGTATTAAAGTGCTCAAACAAAATGCATTCTCACCCAAGATTTCAACAATTTGATAGGGACCCAACCAAAGTCTATCAAAATTTTGATGGTATCCTTTCTTTTCCCTAGCCTTATCCCATAACAATACAAGGTTTGGTATTCTAAAGGCCTTAATTTTGTCTCTTTTTTCAGACCAACATTTGACAACAACTTGATGTTTAGAGATTTGTTGTAAAGTAGCATCCCTTTGTTCTTCCAAATTTAGTAAATTGGTTAGCCTAACTTCTATCCTATCATCTCTTGAATAGGATTCTTGCATGAACCTTAGGATAGGTATCTACAGATGTATGGGAAAGACCAGATCTTGGACATAGACCAACTTGAATGGTGAATTCCCTAATGTAGCTTTAATGCAAGTTCTATCTACCCATAAGGAAAATCTCAATTGGGTATGCCAATCCCCATGATTGCTTTCTAACAACTTTTTAATCACTTCCAACAAATTTTTGTTTGTAGACTCAGCTACTCCATTCCCTTGTGGGTAGTAATTAGAAGAATATTTTAATACTATCTTATGTTCATAGGCCCATTGAATTAAATTTATGGAAGGAAAAGCAAGGCCATTGTCACATACCAAGGAAAATGGTACTCCAAACCTAGTACTAATGCATTCATTGAGAAATTTTATGACCACATCAGTGGTGCTATTTTTATAGGGTTGAGCCTCAATCCATTGTGTGCAATAATTTATCTCTATCAAAATAAATTTATGCCTTACAGATGAATTTGGATTAATGACTCCTATGAAATATAATGCCCATTTGGAAAATGGTTTTACCTCATACACTAGCTGTAGGAGCATCACTAGATTACATTCCCTAGATGCAGAAGTTTGACATGTATGGCATATCCTCACATGTTGGTGTGCATCTTCGAATAGATAAGGGCAATAGTATCGTGATCTTAAGATTTGATGCAAAATTGAATCAATTGATCCATGTTTAGTACCATTTTTTCCATGGAACTCTATAATGACATGTTTTTCTTGTTGTTGATCAAGGAAACATTGATAGACACCTTCCAAAATTCTTCTATATAGAGCCCCTACTTTAAGCATGTAATGTGAAATCTTTAGCCTCAGTGCTCTCCTCTGAGTGGTGTTCATTCCTTCTAGGAATTTTTTATTAAACAATAGAAAAATTAAATATGAGTACCAAGGATCACCTGTAAATGACTGTATTGTGTATTGTTGATAGGTGATCTTAGTATCAATATCTGCCATTGCTTTGGCTAAACCTTGGCCTCAAACTAGCTTCATTAGATGAATCTCAAGATCACACTCCTACAGAATGGCCATCCATTTTCCTTACCTCTCCCCCAATTCAATCTGCATGAGGAGGGAATTCATAGTAGGATCGGGAACTATGGCAATGACCTGACTATGAAGGATATACTGTCTAAAATTTTTGACTGCTCGTACAAGTGTAAAGGCTTTCTTTTCAAGAGGTGGATATTTGACTTTCATGTTCTTAAATGAGGAACTCATAAAATTAATAGGCCTTTCATCTCCCTCACCTTTCTACTATGTCAAAATAATAACACACAAATGATTAGATGCAAAAGAATAGATATAAAAAGGATTTAAGTAGTCAAGGGTGGTTAGAATCGGTGCCTCTAAAATTAACTGTTTAATCTATGAAAAAGTAGATTTAACTTCATTACACCATTCTATCTTTGCATCCTTTTTCATCATTTCATTTAGAGGTTTGATGATCTCCACAAACCTAGTTATAAATTTCCTTACAAAATTGATCTTTCCAAAGAAATATCTCTTTTCCTTCTTGCTTCCAGGCATTTTCGGCTTTAGGATGGACTCAAATCTATTAGGATCTATGGATATCCCCTTTTCTAATATTATTTGACCCAAGAGTTTCCCTTCAGAAACTCTGAACATACATTTTTTGGAGTTGAGAGACACACCATAACTTATACATCTTTTAATAACTTTTGCTAAATCCACAACATGGTCTTCTCTGTTCTTAGAAAACATAGTTAAGTCATCCATATAAATAATGATGGATTTACCTATTAAGTCTTTGAATGCCACATCCATTGCATGTTGAAAGGTTGTGCCAACATTAATAAGACAAAACAACATTCTCTGATAAGCAAATGTCCCCCACTTGGTAGTGAAGGAAGTTTTCATTATATCTTCATAACTAACCAGAGCTTGATTATATCTCGAATAGCCATCCTAAAATGGCATCATCTGGGATCCATTGATAGTTGGAAACACCTCATCAAGAGAAGTAAGTGGGTAATTATCCTTCTCTAAGGCCTTATTTAAATTTCTAAAATCAACACACAATCTAATCTCACCACTTTTCTTGTGAATAGGAACCAAGTTAGCAACCCAAGTGGAATGTCATACTAGAAAGATTATCCTTGTGGACAAAAACTTTTGTACTTCCTTGAAAATTAAGGGTTCAATTAAGGCATTTATCGAGCACTTCTTTTGGCTTCAAGGGTATGGTATGTGTGATCACTAAAGTATCAAAGGTCTTCAAATCCTCATATCCCCAAGAAATTGCTTCAATTTATTCTTTCAGCACCTTAATTATTTTGTCTCTGATTTCCTCGGGGAAGGTTTTTCCTATATACAAATTATTTTCTAGACTTGAATCAGCCAAGTTGAAAAATTCATACTTCCCTCCATCACTTTTTGTTGGTACGCTTTGACGAGCCCAAGGGTCTGAGTCAAAGATACTTTCCAAAGCTACCATCCCCTTGGGAATGTTGTTGCTTTTCAAGTTGTGTATCCATTTTATATCACAATTCTTAGGATCACAATCTCCCTAGTCTCTTTCTAATTCATCAATGATTTGTCCCTTAAAGATATCTAAGCTTGCCAAGAAAGCAAGAATATGTTGGTCGTCATCAAAGACTTGAAAATTTTGGACATTATCTATGACAACTAGGATTCACACCAATTCAACTAAAAATTTCTTCAACTTGGAATCCTGCATGGGTTCCAAGGTGCTAGCAACATCAACAAGTGCATCAACAATCTAGTTCTCTTCTCTAGGAATCAAAGTGATTCCAAAAGCATCAAAATATTTGATCAAATTCTAGACTTTGTTCCTGTATGCAGCCAATTTTTTTTTTTTGTAGGTGTATTGACTGCAGACTTGCTTGACAATAACCTTAGAATCTACCATAACCATGAGAGTTGTAACATTCTTTTGATGATCAAACATCAGTCCTCGATCCAGTGCTTCATATTCTACCATATTATTTGTGTAGCCAAACTATAACCTATAAGATGAAAATTATGTTTTCCCTTTTAGGTTGGTTAGTTCAACTCCCACTCCACTCCCTGATTTTGAATTAGATCCATCAAATTTAAGACTCCACAGTTTATCAGGAGCTAGGATTTTTTTCCTTTTTTGGACTACTAGTGATTGCTTGCTAGAAGTGGGTGGTGGCTTAGACTAGTGTTGGCTATATAGATTTAAAGGATGTCATGAATAATGTTTTTCAAAATGATTCTCCTAGATTGAAAACCTATTCAGAAACCTACCTCTTGAACTTCTTCTTGGATCACTTTACAATTTGGTATGTTTTTCATCAAATCCTTAAGCATTGGAAGGTTATCTAGGGCAGGTGTGATAGAAAAATACTAAGATTCCTCAGTCTTTCTCTAGAGATTAGAACATACAACTTGAGTCTACTCATGTTGGGAAAGATCTTCCTCTTGAGTGAGACTAGTTCTTATCAGGATGGTGGCATCCTTGGCTTCAAATAAAAATTAATTGGTGGGTGTTTCAGGGTGGTTTTCATAGGTTTCCTTAGATTGACAGACATGGTTTAAAATTTCAACAAAAGGTTGACATGTCAGCTCAAAATGACTTTGGTAATGAATTTTGCACCAGTTAGGGAGTAGTAAGCTCCATAGATCAACTTCTCCTAAAACTAGACTATCTTGTTGTAATTTTCTAATTAGAACTTGTTGGTTGACAGTGGTCATGGGATCACTATGCTCTAAAGGTTGTAGATTATTAGGATTGATCATTGAAAAGGTCATTATTTCCTCCCTCTTGTATACTCCTATCTTAGTTTCAAAGTAAGCTACCTCATTAGGGCAGTCATACTCTGTAATCATGTGTTTGATATGGGGCTCACTTTCAGTCCTTATTTGTGTTGCTACCCCTTTCCATGGTAGCCACATATGTGAAAAGTCCAAGGATAGATATCCCCCTATGCTTTTCATTAGTTCTCGGCTTAGAAGCATGCCATATGTTTTAGGGATATCGGCCACCTAAATATCCATATATGTTTGGATTTGTGGGTCAGATCCAACTTGTACATGAATATTTTTTAGTTCTCCTAGCACATTGACCTCAATTTTATCTAATTGAATCACCTTCTTGTTAGTCTGAAGTATATTCAAACCTAAATTTCTACAAATAGAGAAGGGAATGGCATTACCTGATGCTCTAGAATCCAAGAGGCAATTGTGCAAATTCTTTCTAAAGATTTTCAAGCTTAGAAGGAATGGTGGGGTTCTTGTCTTACCTCTATACAAGGTCACATTCATTTCATTGGTTTGAGTCACCTTATTCTTTCCTTTTGATTGATCTACTTCTTCCAAATCTCTCATCACAATGTCCCATTGGGTAGGGTACCACTTCAAGATGTCGAAGAATGACAATGAAGTCTTTTACTTTTTCATCTTTTCAATAAAATTAAACTCCATGTCATTTTTCATCTGATATTTAGGAACAAAAGATGAGTTACCTTTATTTTGAGATTTAGGTGGCCCTTTTGGTGGTGGTGGGTTGTTGTATGCATTCTGATTGGGTGGAACCATGGTGTTTGGAGGGGCAGATGTGGTGAATGGTCCTTTATTTTGTTTCCTTAGGAAATGACATCCTTTGGATTGGAAGGCCTGGGCATTGTATGCATCTTCTACTATTTCATTTTCTTCTTGACTGGGGAATGGAGATTCCTCATCAAAGAGCTTATAAGCCCTAGTAGTATCTCTAGATCCACCAAACTTGTTGGGAGTTCCTTGCAACGGGGAATCAACTTGTGCAATCCTAACCATCTTTTCCATTTTTGGGCCATTAACTTCAGAATGTGCTATAGTGTCATGCAACCTACACCAATTTGTCATAAAATTGAGATTTGCAACATTTGTAGTGTGTGGCTTGTCATGACCAGCCTAATAATTATGGGAAACTCCCCCATTGTTTGGCCCAGTATTCCATTGTCTATTATTGTTGGACCTTTGGTTATATCCCATATTTTGATTCTAGTAATTTTGATTAGGGGAATTCTAGTTTTGGAAGTTCCTCTAGTTTTGATTGGAATTTTGATTAGAATTCTAATTGGAGTAACCACCTTGATTGGAATACCCTCCCTAATTTTGTTATTTTTGATTTTGGTTCTGAGGGGGGTTGAATTTGATTTTTTCCACCTCATTAGTGATGTGTGATAAGGTTTTATTAAGGGTCTCCAACTCTATTGTCAGATGAGCAGTACACTCACTTTCTGTAGTGGTTGCAGCTGACATATGTGTGATGGGGTTAGATCCTCTAGCTTGATTATGGGAGTTTTGAACTTGTTGTGAGGGATCAGGAGTTGGTCCACTAAAGAATAATTGTTGAGATGGGGATTGTAACTTAAATAAGTTTCCATATACTGAGTGATACATCCTCAGAGTTGTATTGAACTATGAGGTAGGACTAGGCATCTGGGGATATCCTAGAGGAGAGAAAATTCCTCCTAGACTTCCTGATTGTGAACAAATCTATTGCTACAGTTTAATAGCAAGGTGGTAATATTTAGAAAGAGAATTAATGTCATTTTCATTGTATTTTCTTTGCAAAAATGGACCAATCAGGGGATCTATGGCCTTCATATAAGCTTGGATAGAAATGTTTTCAGCCACCAGGCATGGATCTTGCAACCTCTTGTACATCCTCTGAAACCTGCTATTGAATACAGGGAATGGTTCATGTGGCTCTTTCCTGATGGTGGCAATTTGGTGATATAATATTGCAAGATCTAGATAGACCCTGAATTGGTTAATGAATGCATCCTCTAAGTTTTTTCAACTTAGGATGGATCTAGTAGGAAGATTCAGATACCAGTTGTAAGCCATGTCTCCTAATGAATAAGGAAACAAACTACATGGAACATCATGGTTGGTAATCTAAGCATGGGAATAGGCATCTTTGAACACCTATATGTGCTCTTTACCACTTCTTGATTCACTGTGAGTGTACTTGGGGAAAAATTTCTTTGGGTTCATTGGCATTTCATGTGTGCCACCACGAATGACTCCTAGTGGCGAAGGATTGTTGGCAAAGAATGCCATAGGTGGTGGTAGTGGAAACCTAGGTGGAGTAAGTGGTTGTGACAATGGTGGGATCAAAGCTCTATGGTCCTTTTGTCTAATAGGTGTTTGAAGTTCAACTAACAGTTCTAGATTTTTAGCAAATCTAAGAACTCTTTCAAACCTTTCTTGTGAAAATGACCCAATTCGGGCTAGTTTGTTCCTTTAGGCCCTCCTTCTAGCACTAGATTTGTTGATGGTCAAATTAGCACAACAATTTTCAATAGAATACTTCTACTTTATTTCTCCTGAAAAGGAAAGCTAACCTAAAGCAATCTATCTTCCAAGGTCTTTGTAGTTGGTTCTCAACTGTGCTAGTGTGATTCAGTGGCCAATGCAACTATAATACTCAAGGGGCTTGTTGGTTAAAGGAACATAAACTAAATCCTATGAGTAAATTTAATGTTTGGGGGTGTAAATAAATAGAAAAAGATAGAAGAAGGCGTTTGAACAACAAATATGAATATAGATCTCTTCACATCCAGACATGTATATTAACAATGAGTGTTTCCTCAACTAACCAAAAATATAATATGATGCAATCCATATCATGACCTATGCTATTGCATGCATTCATAGTGAAAATTCAATAACCATAACCATTCATAAAATCTCCATTTCAAAACCAAAACACATCACCGACTTAATGCTAAAATTAACAGATCAATAGATATAAATAAATTCCATTCAGAGATAACTTAGTGAAATAGTCTCAGATCCAAATTCTTCTATTGATTTTCAAAAAATAAGAAACAATTATGCACACCATTCACTAACATATGAATGACTATGACTCATTAACATCATCACTTAACTACAAAATATTTTGAAAATGACTTTATAATTGCATAAACTATTAAAAGAGTATCTCAAAGTATCTTGCTTGAAAGCTTGTTAAATATTAAAACTATGACAACACTATCTACTATCTCCTTCAGGTGGCTAATCCTTTTTTCAATCACCTGACCTTTAGAATATGGAGAGAAAAACCAAGTATATACAAGTTTTGCATTAATTCCTCTCAATCAAAAATTGAGATCCACCAATTAAGGAAAAACTAGAACTGCATGAAGTGATTGTGCTGGCTGATCTTCATTTCAATTGTTGATGACTTTGTTACCAAAATATAATTCACTAAAAGGGAAGGTAGAACTATTTGGGATCTCTAGTTGAAGTGAGGTCATGATCTTGTAGAATAGGAGGGAAAAAGAGAGAGTTATCCAGCAGACCATGTCACCAAGTGCCCTATTAGGAACTGAACATTCCACTGCCACCTTGTTCCTATGTATTTTTCTCAAGAAGGTACTCATCATAGCTGGTGACCACTTGTTGGAGTATGTCTACATCATACATCATCAAATTTGATTCTTTTCAATTCTATAGAAGCAAACTCTCGCATATCTTTCAATTTAATTAACTCCCTCCTAGTAGCCTTCACATCATCCTTGATATCCATGAGCCTATCAAGCAACAAGTCATCACCATCCTCCACTTTCTCCATCGCCTCCTCAAACCTATTATTCCACTTTTCCTTTAATTTTTCAAGGGGAAGACCTTCCTTCATAGGGATATCTAGATTAAACAAAATGGCAATCACTATTTCTAATTCATCAATTTGCTCATTCAAATCTTTACTAGCTTGTTGAACTTCATTTATATGCTCATAAATGAATGTGTACTTGAACCTAATAATTTTGATTGCATTTTCAATAAAGTCCACATTTTCATCATCGAGGATAGACTATTCCAAGAGAGTTTTCTTTACAAACTTGTTGAGTCTTTTAGCTCCTCTGTATGTTCTCTATACGCATCCTCTTGTTTCCCCAAGACTTTAGCACGTGAATTCATTTCCTCAACCAACTCCAATGCACCCTCATGTTCCTTATAACTATCAACAAGTAGCTCATCCACCTCTTGATTCAACTGATTTATCTATCTATCAAGCATTCCAACCTTACTCATGTGTACAAGATCATCAACCTCCTTCTTACTCAACAAAATTTGTATTTTGGGAGCAGCAGATTGAGAGGAAACAATGGTAGATACATCCTTCAGGAACCTATACAATTGGTCTAATTGAGCCTTAAGCTCATATTTTCTTTATTTTTCCTTTATCATCCTAGATTTTGTGAAGGATGCCACTATGTCAATAAGGTTCATCTATTGATTTCTTGTTGGTTTCCCCAAATTAACCATACCCAGTTGGTAATAAGTCAATTGCATATATTTCTTATCCTTGTCCACCATTGGAATGGCACATTCAACTAAGATTTCACTTGTATCTATTAGCTTTGTGGAATGAAGGACCCTAGCCTTTTTCTTGGGCCTCTCTTTCTCTATTTATTTCATCATGTCTTCCCAATTCAACAGTTGAGGTTGGACTATTTGTTTCCTTTCTAGGTTGAGTTTCAACCATGTTGGAGCAGCATGAGAATTTATCACTTGTGTGGAAGAAGAAGTAGCAGTGGTAGAGGAAAGAGGCTAGAGAATGGTTGTCTTAGGTTGAGAATCAACCTCTTGTGTCTATTTTTGCTCCTTTTCCACAACTTCTTTTGCAAGCCTTTTTGTTTCATCCTTCTCCCTTTCCTCCTCTAATCTCCTCTTCTCATACATTTGATCCCTCTACTTCTCTAATTATTTAACTCTATCCCATGCTATCTTAGACTCTTTCTCATGTTTAGCAAGTTCTTCTACCTCCAACTTCTTAAGCAAGAGTTCCTCCTCATCCTTCTTTTTCGAGCTTCCTCAACAACCTTAAAATTTTCCTCAAGGGCTTCTATCTCTCTTCTTTGTTGACCTTTTTCTTCTTCTAGCTCATGGATTTTCTACAACAAAGATAACTTATCCCTTTCTTCTTTAATATTCAATTCTTGTTCTTTTTGTTGCTATAGCAAATCTTCCTTTTCCTTTTGTTTCCATGCTAGCTCTTCTTCTTTAGCTTTAGCTTTAGATTCTTGTTTCCTATCAAGTTCTTCATACTTGGCCTTAGCCTCTAATTCATGTTGTTCAGCCAATGCATTAGCTTGTGCCTTGGCATCAATTTCTTTCTATTTGGAAGGTTCCTTAGTTTGTGCCTTGGCATCTACTTCTCTTTTGGAATCTTCAAATAACTTCCATTGATCCTCCTTAGTCAAAACATACTCTTCCTCAACACTTCCAAAATTCTCTATAGACACAACTTTGGGAGGCTCATCATCTACCTGTGTAGCCTTTGAATCAGAATTGATATCATGGACATCAACCTCATGCTCTTTACCTTTTAAAGATTCAACCTCCTTATGAAAGCTTCCAGTGGGAATCTCCTCAATATTTTTCTCTATAAGGGGAGGTTGAATTGAGTTTTTTACCTCCTAAAATTGTTGAAGCTCTAGGTTGAGATGATGTCTCTTCTCAAGCAATTGAGGTCCTGGGGAGAGATGAGGTTTATTCTACAATAATTGAGGTTTGTTCACCTTGTGATTTAGGTATATCCTAATCTGGTACTACTGGAGGAGGATCCTCCCTAGATTTAGGAGGGAGAAACTCTAATGTCTCTTTAGGAGCTATCCTCCTCTTCTTTCTTTTGTAACCTTGGGTACCTACAACTTTCCTCCTCTTAGAAGTTTGAGCCTTTGCCTCCTTGATCCTCATCACCACCGAATGGATATTTTGATCCATCACTATCCTTGCAATTTTCTCAATATCAATGGACTCTTCCTCATCCTAGTTTACTGGATCCAAGTCCATGGTGCCTATGTTTTTAGCCTCATACTAGGGATCCAAGGTTACACCATCATTGGATAATGTACCATGAATATCTTCCTTCACCCCATACTCAATCATTAATGGGATGGGAAACCTTTCATAATTCCTACTTCTGACATAATATTCATCTTGTAGATCCATCCTAAAATCTTAGCAAATTGAAATTATTCTCAAAGAAAGTAGGGAGAAAAGCATTGATCTTATGTTTGGTCCATCAAAATGCTTTCGAGTTGTATATAAACCTAATTCCAAATAAATCAATTCATTACAAATTTCCTTAGCAGCCACATTATGTGCATGACTACACTCTCCTAACTTCATGGAAAATTTATGGCAAATAGTCGTATGGTTGCGAGCAAATTTAAGATTGACTCCTTTGGCCTGATAGATGAATTCCATATAGACAATTCTATTACTACAACATATTGGAAGTAGATGAGGATGGTCATCAGAACTGGCCAACCTAAAATAATTAAACTTTGGGTATTGAATGTACCAATGTCCCCATTCTGCAATGAATGCCATGGCTTCCCTACTTAATCTATACCCTACATCACCTATCAACGAGTTAATAATAACATACAAGAATGCATCATTAACTCTCCTATAGTGCAACTCTAATGTTTGCAAAGTTAGTTGATCATAATGATTCCACACTTTGTTCTATCTAATGGATTCTCCCAATACTCCAACTTCATTCAAACCAGGGAAAATACCCCTCCTCATAGCTACATACACTACATAAGAAGTCATGAAGAAATTTTTTGTTTTCCCCACTCTAAGCATTTGATTATGTAGGTTCTCTGTAAAAATCATTGGCCAATCAAATTACTACTTTCCATCCAAAATGGTTTGAATTAATGGAAAGATCCATTCCTTAAAGTGTGAAGAATCTCTCTTTTTGAACACCCTGGAAGGCATTATGATTATGTCACCAATATCCTTACTAAAATTTTCTCTCTTTGGATGATTAGGAAGCTTAGTCAAGGATTTATTTTCCACCCTCATCCATTTCTTGTTCATGTGGCTCTTGTTACCTTCCTTGTGGTTGCTATAAAATTGTAATGCCTCAACTTCATTGAGTTGTTTCGGGTTATGTGGTGTAGGTGCATCAAACATGAACCTCATCATATGTGGAGTGAGATCAATGATAATATTCCCTTGCTAGTCCACACATTTCCTAGTTGTCAGGTTCTAAGATCCTACTGTAGTAAGTATGAGATCTGGACATTGAAATGATAGAGGAAAGAGGGTAACATGTGCCAATCCAAATTGAACAATTCTTTTTGTTCTCCTTGTCACATCCTTTGTGAAAGTTTCTTCAACCAACTCCTCATAGTTGAATGGCCCTAAGTTTGTATCAGTGATATTATCTAGTTAGAATCCACTTTGCTAGCTATAAGAGTTGGACTCTTATGTTTGTACCTCAAGGTGTAAGGGAGCTGCTCCACCTTTATCTTCTTAGGATTTTTTGGCCTTGAACTTTTTACAACCTGGCTTCCTCTTTGAGAAGCTTTTTCGGATGCTCTTGGCATTTTTTACTCCTACAAAATAGTCCTATAGTAGATCAACAAAGACCCTAAAACCATTACATTGATATTACCTTTCATATCATCCTCTATTCATCCAAGGAAACTCTACATACTTAGTCAAATTTTTCACTTACCGAAAGTGGAGTCAAAAGAGAAACAAGAACTCAAAGCCTTTTAACATAGGTGTGATTAGGATTGAAACCGAGATGAGACCAGGACCAGGATTGGAATAGAAACTAGACCAAGAACTAGCTAATGGTTCCAAGTTCGTTTCCCACTCTAGTTCCTCTTCTGCCAAAAGAATAAGGGTGTAGACTAGAATCAACATTCATTGGAAGTGAGATCATTTTAGGAATTGATTCTTATGCAAACACTCATGGGATGAATTCATTCTTGGATCTGCTCCTACTATTTTATTATTCAAATGAAGCACATTTAAGCACATGGTCACACCGACTTCAAACTTAGGTCACATGAAACCATACAAAAACTTTAAATAAGGGGTTCAACCTCACCCTTAATAGGACAAAACAAAATTTTACATTTTTAGGGCACTGTATTGTAAAGGTCAATACACATACCCTAGTTTGCGCAACTTGTCAATTCAGGAAATTAGGGAATTAAGAACTTAACATGAAAAGCATTGAATCAACACAGGAATAGGATCAAAGGGCCCATTAAATAGATTCAAACACTTTTAAAGCATAGAAGACCCTTCAAAATGAAAGCCTAGTTAAAACTATGGTACGATAGAATGGACACACCACCAAAATGAAGAAAAAGACAACATAATGAAAAAAAAATGAGAAAGGCTGAAAGAGTAAAACAAAAAATGGGAGGAAAAAAAAACCAAACAAAAAACAACAAGTGAAACACAAACAAAAATATAGGAAGATCTGTGAGAGAAAGTCCCTCGAACATGAGAACAAAACAAACGACAAAAAAGGAAAACACAAATGGAATGGGAAAGCCACCTACCTCAATACACCACCAAGAGAGGTTGAAACTTTGACAAGAATCCGCTCACCAACATGTGCCCGCAACCAAATCATGCTCCTCTCAAAGTTACTCAGGTTTTGGTTCACTAAAACAACTTAGGTAATAAAGATAATAAGCTAATTAACCTTGATTAAAGTTTAAAATCCTTTTCATGCATGTGAGGAGGTTATAATTAATGCAATAAATGTGGTTGGTTGGGCACGGAACCAAAAAATAAATGAGTATTCAACCAATCTATAAATTGAAGGTAGGGTGGACATGGAAGTAGAGTCAAAACAAAACAAGAAACTTTACCCAAGTCTCTTATCTAATTCTGAATCTGGTCTAGTCTCACAGTAGGGAAAAGGCAACAAAGGTAAATGGAGGTAGAATCGAAACCAAAACCAGACCTAGAACATTTACAAAGTTCTAAGTTAGGTGTCGATTCCAGTTCCACTCCCGATAAAGGAACAAACCTAGACATAAGGAAAATGACAAAAGAAATGACAAGAGGCAAGACAAGAATGAAAATCGGACTCAAACGAGACACCAAATGAGAAAAACACAAAGAAAATGAGCAGGAGCAGGATTAGAACCAAAACCAGATCTGAAATTTTTATAAAGTTTCGTGTTCGATTCCATTTTTTATTCTGATTCTGCCAGAGGAAAAAAAAAAACAAGCAAACAAAAGACAACTCAAGGGATAAATGGACCCAAGAGTGCAAGGAAAACCAAATAGATAAAGAAAAACAACAAGGCAAGGGCGGGGCCAGGACTAGAATTGAACCCAGACTTGGAACCTTCACAAAGTTCTAAATCTAGTTTACATTCTGAATTTGCTTCTGCCAGACCAAAAAGAAATAAGGATTTAGGAGGAAAAAGAACTCCTAAGACCCAAACAAAAATACCAAGGACAAAAAAAGAAAAGAAAGGGGGACCCATTTTGATAAAAAAAAAAAATGGGGTGGTTATGAAAGGCATAACAAGTTCCTTGAAGAAGCTTAATAGCTTGAGGTATATTTAGGATGACATAGTCAGTGGCCACTAGTATAATTTGGCAAATAAATGACTACGTGACTAAAATTTTTAGTCATGACAACTAAAAATGACTAAATTCTAGTCATTTTTTGCAACACAACTATAAATGACTAAATAATTAACTAATTTGATCACCAAGTAAATAATTAGTCATTTATTTAGTCACACAAATAATTTGGTCTTGCAATCATATCAGATAACATATACTTATGCGAATGATTCAATAAGCGTTATAGTATAATAATACATATATATTATCAATTATTTCAATCCATTTGAATAGATCATTTAAGGAATCAAGAATCAATATTGTTATTCCAATAGTCCACCATGATGGGGTTAGAGAGGAAGCATGTTAGGGAGCCCTAACTTCAACACATACTCTCTAACATATTAACATACATATAGTTTTCTATACGCACAATCCTTGAACCTCCTTTAGGTGCAAGTGTTAGTATATATTCCTCTCTCTATATAGAACTTTCTCCCCCTCTATCTTTCATTCCTTTTCCTAATCTCTTCAAATATCAATTAAACTATCATATTTTTAATATATTAATTTAATTTGTTCTAGATAAGAATATATTAATTATTAATGATTAGTTATAATAATTCTATATTTATATTCAATAATTTTTATTATAGAATACAATATATAATAATAATATAACCTATTTATATTATTAAATATCATAATAAATATAATTATATTAAATATATATAATCTATTAATTATATTTTGTATTGTATTTATACATTATTTTTTCTATTATATAAAAAATATTTGGAAAATAAATGATATTTTAGTGTAAAACATTATAAAAATGTAGTTTTATCCTTTAATGGCCTTTTTTATCAAATCCATGTGAAGTTGAGCAAGTGATAAAGTTATTTTTTTTATTTTTTCAAGAAAGGAGGGAAACTTGTGTGGGTTTTTATGTATGCAAGGATTTATTTGTTTGTTTTTTTTATGCAAAAGGAATGAAATAACACAGGCTCATGAGGAAATTTTCAATTTTTGAGAATAAAACCCTTACTTGTTTCTTTTATCATTCCACTATGGATGCCTTCTCTATTGTTTGCTACTTTTAAGAGGAAGGTTGCAATGTTTTTGGGCAGTTTTTTGAGTTTCATTTAGCTAAGATCATGGGGTAGCTTCATGGAAAAATTTCTAACCATATTCAATCTCCATTTTCATGGTTGGTTGTTTCCTTTGCTTCTTTTCTATAGTTTCTATCTTCTTGGGGTTGCTTTGTTTCATTTATGAGTTGTAGAAGTAAAATAAGGGAGTTTTCTTTCTTCATGTGCTTGCATATCAATGTATTATTTTTCTATTTGAAGGCTCTTTCCCTTATTCCCATGGGTTAGGGTTTTATTTTGTGTTTGATATGCATTTTCAATTTGAAATGCTACTTTTTAGAGATTTTTTTTATGTATTATGGAGGCAACATTATGCAATAGAAGTCTTCATAGTGAAAACACTTGCAATCTAGCCTTTGGATAGTGTTTCAAATCATTATGCTTTGGGATCTAGGGTTTCAAGAGTGTAAAAGAAATACAATGGTTTTGTTTTAGGGATATTGGCTTGTTGCATTGCCATTAAATCCATTTTGTTAGGTTGATTAAGGATGAAATAGTCATAAAAAATAGAGATAAATCTAATTGTGCACCAAAATGAGGATCTAGTCTATTTGATAAGGAATGGGAATCAAGTCACTATGAGGGTTAGTGATTTTGTAGTGATTGTGTGCATTAATGAGGTTATTTCATTTGAGAATATAGATGTGAATGTCATTGTGAATTTTTATGATATCCAAGTGACAATAACCATTCAGATTTTAAATGATCTTTCACTTCCATGAGGACAAGATACAATTACTTTGCACTAATGATGGAAGGCTTTCATCATATTAAGTATGAGGATGTTATAAAAAGGATGCATGATGATCATCATTTCAAGGGTTTAATGTATGAAAAGAGTGATAAAATATCCTTCAAGGAGATTAAAGGCAATGAAGATGGGTATCCTTGGATTCCCCTTATGCATTCAAACCCTTAACAGTGTATTAAAGTGTTCCTTGATTCATAGCTAGTAAGAATATGGGATTAAGATATCATTCTAAGGGTAAAAGGGTAGTGATAGATATCCCATTAGAAGGTATGCTCATAATAGGTAGTTGCTTAAGGGTTATGACATTGAAAGGATGGTATTGATAGTAACTATGTAAAGGTTCAATGTGTTGGGACAATCAAATATCAAGGATGACAAAGTACAATGCAAACAACAGTGAGAGTCTTGAAGGTGGTTGACAATGAGAAGCGAGTAGATAAAATTTCATTACTTTGGAAGTAGTATTCACACCTATATCCATTAGAGTAACTATTTCATCATTTTTCACTCCTCAATGATCCCTATGATGACTTCATACCAATGATACCACAATTTTTTATATATTTCATATTACCAAAATACTGTGATTGTGTTTTCTAACAAAAAACATGTCACTATACTTCATTATTTGGTTTCATTTCACCATGCTTCAATAGGGAAATAAAACCACTTTCAACTTGTATTGTCATTTTCATCTTGTTTTCATTATAACCCTACTAATCTCACAACATTGTGATAGCATATTAACACTTCCTTCTAAAACACAGACTTGTATCTATCAAAGATAGCATTACGATTGTGTTTTTCTATTCACTATTTCTTCATGAATTTAATATATGCATAAGCTTCCTAAAGTAGGGATTCTAGATGCAAGTGTTACAAATATTTGAACAAGTTTTTAAGGTGTCCTCCTTAATGTTGTTTCAAGTCTTTTATCCATCACAGACCTCATGTGCATGGTATGCTCCTTCTTGACAACAAAAGCTTTACCCTCAAAACTTGGAAACTTAAATATGTGATTACCACTATAATATATGTCATTGTGACCTATGTGTACAATGATTCTCTTAACCACTTGCTTTGTCATTAGTTGAAACTCAAACCTCATAAATTCTTTGTTATTTTATCATTGTTAATCTTGCATGCATACTTCATAAAAACTACAAATACCACACATAAAATACTCATCCAACTGCTATCTCTATCATTTGATTTTATGTTCTCTATAACCAATGCCCATGGAATTTTATGTGTGCTATTTGATATTGAAAACTAGGTCTAAGAACCCTAGTACATGTTGCCACCATTTGTATAGTCCATTATTTGTAAGGAGGTTGTTGTTTTCATTGTCCTGCACCTTTATTTGTATTATTTAATGGTCACACCATGATGATAAATATAAAAATGAGGTCACAACCCATAAACACTATGTCTACACCCTATTACCTCTCATCTATTTTATTTCCTCATATGCTCTACTACATCCATCTAAATAAAGAAAAATATCCATCTCCAAAGAACCTTTGGTTTCCCTAAAAAGAGTTCATCAAGTTTTAAACCATTCCACTAAAGGACTACACCATACATGATTGCCAAGGTGACCTTATCATTGTCTAATGCTTGATAGTATAAAACCCCTTGACTTGATCCTCATTGCTTCCTAGATTACCCAAGCCTAACAAGATGACACAATCCTCTACCTTTTGAATGACAATATCAAGTGACTGCATTCCTACCTTCAAGGAAGTGAAGGTACATTCAAGGTATGGGTTTCTATCAACATTTGAACATCATTGATGTTTACATCATTATTCAAAATCATTTTCATATTACTGTTCTTCATGACCTCATCTAACACAAGATCTAAAGGAAACCTCAAAATGAACCAAGCACTCTCAAACAAAATTATGAAACTCTAGCCAAAGTATGGAAAAGAAAAAACTTCAAAACAACTATATCATCATGCCTTGATTTGAAATGGTGCCTGGATATGTGTACTAGTACACTGGTGTCTCTAGGTGACTATTGCCAATATTTATTATCTTTGTAAGTTATTATTTAATGTTATCACAAAACTAAATGGTAAAACCTAGATGTATACTATTATTTGTTGGACATAATTTTTTATTGCCTTGAGTTTTTTTAACACCTTTTTGTACCTTTAGGTGTCTTCCTTGAAGAAATTTTATTCTTTGTTATTAAGTATAATAGGAAAAGTGACATATCACTTCATGTTGAAGCAAACGAATTTGAAGATTTGACTTGCATATTTAAAGTTGTATACCAAATTTAATATTAATGGGTTTGATTATATTATGTTGTCTATAACCTAAATTGGTTGCAAGGTAAGGCACTTATAGTTTGATCTGATGCATAGTTTTGTAGTGGTAAAAACTAGTATTATATCCTCAAATGTTGCATTATTAACAATACACATGAATATCTTTGTTTATTTTCATCTCGTCTCCTTCATTTGGAAGGCACAATTTTAATTGCTTGGTTTAAGGGGTTTTTGCAAAACTTTATGAACATGAATGAAATTATACTCTTATGAACTATAATTATATGATATTATATCAATACCATGGAAATTATTTCTTATAGAGTAAAAAATCCATCCAATCTTGTTCAAATTAGTTGTATGTATGAGAGAATGATAATGTGGAAAATCTACAAATGAGAAACTTAAAAAGAAATCCATTTAATATCATGACAAACATTTTTTGATCTATTTTCATTGTGACAAATTATTATGCATATTGTTTGATGTAAATTTAATAATTCTATGTTTCCAATTATTCTACGAAGATTCTTAAAAGTGTGTTATTAAGATTTGTTGATTTCAATATCATTATGGAAAAATTGAGCTAGATGCTAAAAATATCTAGATATCTAGGATCTGTAATTCAAGCAAGGCTTAATATTGTCAATTGATAAATAATTATTTGTGTGCCCTAAACTTACTAGTAAAAACATGTTCACATGTATTTTGTGGCAGCATTTTTCAGATATGAAATATATTAAGGTTTGTGTGCAAGATGTTCAAGGAACCAGTAAATAAGTGCCCCATAGCTTTTTCATAGCCTCAAAATAGTTGAAAATGCATTTTTTTGTACATCTAGCTTTTTGTTGGCCATTTTGTGGGTTAGGAATTTCGGTTAATTTTCTTTTCTTTTTTTAATTTGGAAAATCCACTAACATAGATATGCATTGTATCTCAAGGTGATGAATGAAATAAAATGGTTAAAATAGAATATTCTTCAAAACTTAAAGATGAATGCACTAATAAGGTGTTTAGCCTCTAATCAATTCTTTATGTTTACTCTATTTATCGAAGGACATTTAATACTTATAATTTTTAGCTGCCACTATTCATAACTCCTTACTTGTTATATCTGTCTTAGGGAACACAAGAGTTGTGCATAATTTCCCAAATTTTATTTTTTTTGCCAAGTAAGCATTAGCAATAATGTATACTACTAGGAGGAAAATTCAAAAGGAAAAGGGTACAAATCCTGATGACTTTAAGGAGTTTGTGGCTTAGGTGAGGATAAAATCTTGTTATGCATACTTATCTTTGATGCAATATGTATTAGGTTTCTTTTAGGTTGTTGTAACTAACCTTTACTCTATACTACAGGCCTTATTTGACTTGGAGAACACTAATCAAGAGTTGAAGAGTGAACTCAAATATTTGAATATAATCTCTTCCAAGTAAGATGCTTTTCTATCAGTAGTTGGATTCCCATATGTTATTTGTGACTTGTGATGACTCAAATCTTTACTACTATCCAAAACTCATATGCATGGATGGTTATTAGCATGTATTGTAGTTTTACTTAGATTATTTCACTCTTACAATAATATTTAAGTAGAGTTTACAAAGTCTTAGATTCTAATTTTTAGTTTTAAAATCTTTTGGTCTTGAATAGGAAAGCTGATATATCTGCAACCATAAGGAAATTGTTGCTTATTTTCCATACCACTTGAGGAAGGCTTTCTAAAAGATTCATGTGAGGCTTGTGTGCGAGAGCTAGAAAGGAAGTTAAGTTGAAAGGTTAACATCCTAACAAGTTTTCTATGTGTTTTCTTTTTCAAATGTTGTTTCTTGCTTCCTCTTATTATTTTGCAATAATATGTGGTAACCAATTCTTGATAAAAAAACATGATGTTGCTATGATTGCAACAAAGAGAATATTGAGGCCACCGAAGAAAGGCTTAACTATAATTTGATCCCATAGTTGAACATTGACTACTGTCCATGAGGCCACCTTGGAAGATGTTGTCTATCCTGCAAAGATTTTTTCAAGAAAGATATCGTGTTGATGGCTCCAAGATAATGAAGGTAAGATGATTGGTGATAAAGAAACCTATATGTCTGTTTCTTTGAAATTGTTCTAGGCTATATTTTTGCATCTTAAAATTTGACTAGTTGAGTGATTTCCCATTTTTTAGGTCTATATGACACAATAAAAGTTGGAAACCTTTACTACAGTTTACAAACAATTTTGTGGAAAGGATGTTGTTTTTGAGTACCCTTTGTCAAAGGCTAGTTAAATTATACCTTCAAAGTATTCTCTCCTTTGTTGGATGGTATTTAATTGATGTTGATATTATTTTCTTGATTAGGGTATGGATCAAAATATTTTTTGGTTTGTATTAGAAATGTTTTTGATCAAACATTTAAGACTATGAAGTATAAATTATTCTTGTTGAATTCTTCTTACTGTCCTATTCTCTTTAGATGAGTTAAAAAAAAATTAGCTAAAAAGAGCCTTGCTATACACACAAATGAATTTAAGAAGAAATTTTCACTTATTTATATTTTTATCATTGCTTTATGTGGTGAATGGAAAATAGAAGTTAAATCTTGGGGATATCATTGAGAGATTCAATAGTACTAAAAACTATTTTAGGACTATGTTGAATACTTTGTTTAAGGTGCATACATGAGTTTTTTATAATTTACATTATGGAGATGGAAATGGAGGTGACCATTGGAGTGTTCATTGGAGAGAAGGCTAGAGAGAACGCTAGTTCAGTTGTAGGCTTGAGCAATTTGAATTTGGATTCTAGCATGGGGTTTTTGGATGCATGATAGTTTGGGAAGAATACATAGTAGGGATTTTTAGACTCATCTGGGGAGAAGGAAGGATCATGTGGCATTCATTTTGTTCTGGATGTCGATTCGAGAAAGAATGGTTCTTCGGGAAAGGATTCAGTCAAAGGTGTTGTTTTGGAGGAAAAGTGTGTGAAAGAGTTAGTCAAGGTCTCTTGTGGTGGTTGTCCCTCAAAGGAGTTAGTGATTCTGGGTCATGTGGATATCATGGTGCCTAGATCTATTGGGCAGGTCCCATTTGGGGATTCAGGTGCACCTCAGATTGGGGTGGCCTAGGTGGATATCAATCAAATGGATGTGAAGTCTTCTATTATGGGTCAATGGTGGTCTGATCTTTTTTCTTCTAAGATCAAGGGTAAGAGCATTGCTAATGAGTCATTGTCTTCTTCAAATGAGGAAGGGGTTTTCTCGTTCTCTATCCTAGTCTCTATTGTGGAAAAGAACATTTCTATGATGGATTTCTTTTTGGTTGAAAAATTTCTTGATCCTATACTAAGTATTGAGGAGGTTCATTCTTGGGTTCACAACAAATGGGCATTGAAAGGGAAGGTGGAGGTTGTTGCGATGGCTAAAGGGTTCTTTTCCTTTTCCTTCACATGTGACAAGGACCTAAGATTTTCTTTTGTGAAAGGTCCTTGGTCTTGTGAGAGGCTATCTATGGTTTTGTGTCTGTGGGAACAAGGAATGGATTTGTCAAAATGCATGGCTAATTCTACACTTGTGTGGGTTAAACTTCCAAATCTACCACTTGAATATTGGGATGAGGAAGATTTTAAGGTAGTCACAAACTCCTTTGGTTGACTTGTTTCCATTGAAGAAGCCACTAAGTTGAGGAGGCTTGTTGTGGACAAATTTTGTGTTATGATTGACTAGGATGTGGCACTTCCTGAGTATTTTTTCCTAAAATATAAGGTGGGTTCATGAAAACAACACATTATGTTTGAGAACCTTCTATTTTCTTGTTTCAAGTATAAAAAAATGAGTCACTAGGCTAAAGATTGCCCTACCTCTGAGGCCCCTTCTAAGGCAGTCAATTAGACTAAAGTCTAGAAGATTAAGGAGTCGAAAGGGGTCCAAAGGGATTTAGAGGTTGGAAATGGGATGGACGGTAAGGTAAATGCTAAGAAATGCAATTTTCCTCTTGATGAGGCTGGTAAGGATGTGGATGGTCCAAAGGATGCTTCTTTTGACCAATCCTTTAACCAGGATGTGGACCATATATCTGAGATGGTTCTTTCTCCAAAAAGACTTGTGGAGGAAGTGAAGAGTCGGGAGGCTATTGAAAATTAGGAAGTGGACTATGTTTCTAAGATAGTTTTTTTCTCTGAAAAGGCCTATGGAGGAGATGAAGATTTTGGTGTCAGCCTCTTTGGGTTTGGGTCCATCAAATGGTATTAATATTCTGGAAGCAGTGAACTTTGTGTGTTTTGATGAGGAGGGCCATACCCAGGTGCATGGCCGGAAGAAGAAATCTTCTTCTTCCCCACCCCCTCATCCATTTAGAGGTGCCCTTACTAGAAGACACAAAGTAGATTGTTAGTTATATTTTAAGGGCTCGAGTATACCTTCCTCATAGAAGAGCAAGGAGAGGGAGAAGCGGGATATTATGGATGGGGTCTAGAAAACCTTCTTTGATATGTGCTCTAAGAGCACTCCCCTCTCTGAAAAATGAAATTCATCTCTTGGAATATCACGGGGATGAATAACCTGCATAAGCAAGACCTCTTGAAAAATATTGTCCAGGTCCATAAGTCGGACATTTTGTTGATATAGGAAACTAAGATGTAGATTGACAAGTTGGAATCCTTGAAGAGTTTATTTTTTAAGGACTGTGGGTTCCATTGAGTTCCGATGGAGCCTCAGGTGGAGTGGCTACCTTTTGGAATGCTAACCTATTGAAAGGCACCCAAGTTGTTGTTAGTTTCAACCACATTGAGAATAAGTTTATTGGGCTCAGGGATTCTTATTCTTGGGTCATATCTAATGTTTATGCCCCCAATTTAAAAGGAAATAGGAAGAAGCGTTGGGATGATCTTGGTAGTATTAGGATGAATTTTTTGGATATTCTGTGGTTGGTTATGGGCAACTTCAATACTCTGTTATATGATGATGAGAAAATGGGAGGCTCTCAGGCTAACCCTGAGAGCAGATTTGACCTTAGAACTTTCATGGATGATAATTCCCTACTTGATGTTAAGCTATCTGGAACCAGATTCACTTTCTCAAATAGATATGTGGGAGTGGACAATATTCAAGTTAGGCTAGACAATGCTCTGATTTCTGCACCCTGGCTTGTGGACTTTGCCTGATCATTGTCCTCTATTATGCTTTGTGGGTCAGATCACTTCCCTCTATCTTTTGTTGCACATAAGCTTGGAAGGAAGAAATATTTTTCATTCAGATTTGCAGCTATGTGGCTTAGGGATCCTCACTTTTTGAAGTGCATTGAAAGATGGTGGCAAGTTAGTGTTGATGGTAGTGTGATGTTTAGAGTTGCAAAGAAGCTGAATTTTGTCAAAAGAACCTAAGGAAGTGGAATGGGGAGTTGTTTGGCCATATTTTTTAATCCAAAAGCTCTATCCTTAAAAATATGGATGATGTTTAGCTTTCTATTCAGTCGAAGGGGTTATCAAAGGATATTCAGATTCAGGAAGATGGTCTTTAGGCTCAGTTGCATGATGTTATTGCCAAGGAGGAATATTTCTGGAGACAAAGGTCCAAAGCTATTTGGCTTAAATTAGGGGACCGAAATTCAAAGTTTTTTCACCTCACTACCCTGAGGCATAAGGCTTCTAACATAATTTCTTCTATCTATCAGGATAGTTCACTGTTGGAAGTTGAGGAGGATATTTGGGGTGCAATGGCTAGGTTTTTTGAAGACCTCCTGAAGGATGACTTATTTTTTTATCAAGTGTGGATGTAGCCTTAGAAGGATTTGACTGCTATTCCCTCTACCTTAGAAGTCTAGGAAGTAGTTTTTTCTTTTGAAGGTAACAAGGCTCCTGGCCCTGATGGGTTTCCCTTCTTATTTTTTTAGTTGTGCTAGGAGATTGTCTCTGAGGATGTGATAAATGCTACTAAAGAGTTCTTTGGTTATATAAATTTACTTAAGGATCTGAATGTTACCTTCATCATCCTGATTCCTAAAAAGTATGATGTTATGTCCTTTGATGACTTTCATCCCATTAGCCTTTGTAACTCTATTTATAATTTTTTTCCAAAGTTCTTGCGACTAGACTGCAGAAATGTTTATCGCTTCTAATTTCTCATTAGCAAAGTGGATTTTTTATGGGGTTGTAGATCCTTAACTCTATTATCATGGTTCATGAACTTTCCCATTCCATTTTTGTTTCCAAAAATTTTGAGTTCTTTTTGAAAGTGGATTTACTTAAAGCCTAAGACAGAGTTAGCTGGAAATTCCTTCTAAGTGTGTTGGTTAGATTTGGATTTTGTAAGAAATTTATCTAGTTGGTTGAACAACTCATCTATTCTCCCTCATTTATGGTCCTGGTGAATAGTTCCCCTTCTCCTTTATTTTGTAGCTCGGGTGGGCTGCGACAGGGTGACCCTTTATCACCGCTTCTATTTATCTTGATGGTGGAGGCTCTAGGCCATAGTATCACAAAGGTGCTTCAAGCTAGTTTCCTAAGGGGTATTTCACCTTTTTCATGAAGTATTCCAATTACTCACCAGCAATTCATCGATGAAATTGTTAGCTCTCAAAAACGTAGATAAGGATACCTCAAGAGGCTACCAATCTCTTGGTATGTTTTACGGTAACAGACAATGCCAAATGGTTTGAGATTTCTACTCTTTAGGTGCTACTAGACCTAGGCGGGTGTACCTATATGAATTGGGAAAACTTAACTTATGATCTTCTCTTTTACAGTGATTTGTCCACAATGGAAAATGAAAATGGACAGATAAAATTAAATTTGGTATATATTGTATAGGTCAATATTCAAAGGTAAATCCTAATATGCTCAGTTAACAAATGTAAAGAGAAATGAATGAATCTTAATGATGAAAATGTAGAGACTAGTGCCTTATTGGGTATGCGAAGTCAAAAGAAATCTGAAACAAGTACTATGTTCTAGTAGACATTCAAGTTGTTTAGCATTTGATTTAGTTTATAACTTGTATAAACATGCAAGGTTATGATTAACGAGTTCTTCATAGTGATCCAATTGACATTCTCTAATTACTATGATCAATTTAAAGGGTTTAATATTTACTAGAAAGAACCAATCAATTGACCATACAGATGCAACAAATGTGCACTGAAAAACCAGATATAAACTTGTTACACCAATTTAAATAACCAAAAAACACCACACTGGAGACAACTTCAATAATACTTTAAAAAAACACCATAAACAACTGATACCAGAAACAACTAAACCATATTATTAGATTTCAATTGATATCTCCATGATTTGAAACATGCAACATAGTCTCATAGTGGTGAAACATTGTATTATGTACTATATCTTTTCTATCCTCTATCCTATTCTACATATCACCACTTCATTTCATTTCCAAAACAGATATTTATACATTAAGAATACGAAAGGACACGTCCTTTCAAAAATCGAAATGTCACATGCTTACAAAACAAAAAAAATAGAGGATAATTAAGCTCTATTTAGCCACAAGTGAGTTTTAACAAGATCATCCAAATAATCCCGGTGCTCATATGTATCCGCATCTCCAACCGTGTTCTAGATCGTGATCTCCATCTTCATCATCTTCTCATTTTGTTTGCTCACTTCATCTAACATTGTATCCTCTGTAGAAGTTGTCCTCATGACTTCATTTAGTAATGACTCACTCTCATTCTTCCATCTAGAAGCTTCTTTCAGTTCCCCTTTGTCATCAAAGAATGCAATCAATATTTTCTTGGCAGCATTTATCAAACCCTGTTTGTCCCCTTGCAACTCACTGTAGAAGTTTCGATGTCGATTCATAATATGATTTGCAGCTTCAATTTCTGCACTGTTAGAAGCATCTCTTTGATCTATTTCATGAAACTTCTCCATAATCCGTCCATCCATCCTTTCATGCTCCTTTAATGTAGCAAGAGTATGTGAATGTTTTCCCCAAAGTTTATTCAACCAAGGTGTTAAACTATCCTACCTTTTCTTGATTATTGCAACAATTGCATCATGCTTTCCTTGGGAATAAGCACTTCATCCTAACCAATGATCCTCTATCTGAGAGCTTTCTCCTTGAGTGAGCATCTTGGTTGGCCCCATTGAAATGCCTACCAAATCTTTTAATCTATCATTTTCTCTCAACATTCTTTCATTATTTGCTTTGTACATCTCCCTTTCCTTTATCAACATCTGAATTTGAACTTTTTTTAGCTTTGCAATATTTACTCCAATATCTGTAGTAGCCATAGGATTAGCCTCTCCAACCTTTAGGTTCATGACATGGTGAAATGCCTTTTCAGTGTCAATGACTATTGATTTCCTGTGGGTTGGATATAAGGCCCAAATCATCAATGACCCTTCATCAGTATTGTACTTTGATCCAGCATACACCTCTATTACACTTTCTTTGTCAAGCTTATGTGTAGCATTTTTGTCCCTCAAGAAACTATAAAAAAAAAAGGGATGAATTGAGATCTAGCCTGGGAAAGATCATGACACCAACATTTTGCAACATTTTCCTCCCCTTTTTAGGGGTCATATTTGTCATTTCATCATCCACACATTTCCTCAATTTGTTTAGCAATTGTTCTTCATTTCCTATAGTGACATCATCAACCCTTTCTCTTATTTCTTTCCCTTTCTGCTTGTACAGAAATGCCTTGAACTTTGGGGAGTTTATGAACACATCATCTAAAACAAATAATCTATACTCAATATGCCTTGCATCTATGTCACCACTTTCAACACTCATCTCTCTAATTGGGAAAACATACTACTGAGTTCTCAATCTGGATACTTGTTTTGGTTGGCTTTATGGGACATTATCTTGTGATGTCTCTTCCCCTGAAGACAATTGCTTTGTGTCATGCAGCCCTTGGTTATATCTTTCAACCACCAGTTCAGCTTCATCTTCATCCAAATTTTGAATCATATCATCAAAGGGATAGGGAACATACTGATACTTTCCAAAGTTTATCTTCTCTTTGGCAGAATTGATATACCCTTCTGGGTCAAAGCTCTTCCTGGGTGGTCCTCTCTTCATATTGTACTCAAGCAGTTTGTGAAGGATCAAATTGTATCCTTCCTTGGCCAACATAGTGAAATCACGAAAGCACTATGAGCTAGGCATAAAAGTCTGCTTCCCAAAAGAGTTGAAATTCATTACACTGCAATAATCCATCTATCTGATAATCTCCAGGTATGCAATCCTGTTTGGAACTGTCTTTGGCAGAATGAAAGGGGCATCCTCAAACCCATAGACTTTTATCATTGTAGCTCCCTCCAAACAATACAAATCTCCCTAGTTATGATTAACAGGCCCATGGAATTCTTTTGGCCAAAGAAATCTCTTTATCTCATTTGATAATGAATAATTACAAGGATATTTATACAATCTGTACAATGTTTTCACAAAATATTCCTCAAAATGAATGAAACTAGCATTAGCAAACCTACTATCCCAAATAGCAGTCCACAATTGAATAGGTAATGCTTCACCATCTTTACCAAGCTAAGAAATTCTCATTTCTAGAGGCCATACTCCCAACTCCTGTCCAAAATATAGTACCAGATGCATCAACAATGAATAATGCCTGAGATAAAAAGTAGATGATCCACATTTTATAGCCATCAATCCTTAATCAAGCCCCCTAGAAATGTACGAGGCATAGTCAAATGGCCGAGAATTATGATATTGGATATCTATTGTGATAATCATGGGCACAACTGACATGTGTTTTGGGGCATCCATTCCCAATACTTGGCATACTGAGAAGTAGGTGTATTTCATATAAGGCTCAAATAGGTCCACATGATAAGGAGGCCCCTCACTATCCTGCAAAGGATCTAGTTTTCTGCCTTGCTTAACTTTGTGAATTGGCAACCTCCAACCCTTCTAGATTGTATCCATCCTTGAGAATTCCTTCTCCAATTCCTTGTGTATGATCTCCTCATTGCAAAACCCTTCCAAATTGAAAACCTGCCCAATTGCCTCTTTAGACAGATATATTTGTGGCTTTCCAAATGGGTCACATATTGCTTTATGCTTCAGGTCATAGTGATCAGCCAACAATTTTACTAATTCAACATTCACAAATACATTAGGGAACACCAATTTTCCTACATTTAGCTTCCATGGGTTGCAAACTAGTTCAAAATAGCTCCTCTGATGATAATGAAAATTAAATAATTCATACCCCCTTATGGTAGTCTAGACATCTCCTATGAATTTTAACTTATCATCAATTTTATCAATTTTTTCCCTAAGTTGTGCAGACCTTCTGGCTCTAGGCCCTAAACTAGACAACTGATCAATGAGGTCCTGGTTTAATCTCTGTTTAGTGCCCTCATGTTTTGTATCAATTTTTTGTTTCTTCCCTTTCAATTGACTACTTTCACCCTATTTTCTACTTTTAATTTTTCTAGAACTAGGGGAATCCATTTCTTCAGAGTTACAAAAGCTAGAATTTGAAAAGATATGACGCAATCACTTATAGTATATTGCTCGAGCTCCTCAAGCTAGAAGATGTCCTAGTTCTCTATTCGTGTTGCTGACTCTTTTTCAATCAATTCAACACAAATGCGTTTGATTACACTTACCCTATTATATCTCATTGCGCCTTTAATGTGTCAGCTGAAGCATGAATGAAGAGTTATTTGAAACTTGCACTGTTGCATCAAGTGTCTTGTCGATGAGAAATTTTCAAATCTGGGGCGAAATCCTTTTTGCAATGTTCATTAGATCTTTTGCTGAAACATCTTGTAGTCACACCAAAGGCCAATGTCTCATCAGCAATAATCCTTTAGTTCTTTATGCTTCACTGTGACCTTTAGATTCAGGGGGACGTTTCATAGACAATATTTTGTCTCGCCAAAATGTATTATTTTGTCTCATGTGGGTTGCTATAACATTCTATTGTCGAGGAGACATCCCTTAGATATCTTATGTTTCACTGAAAAAATCTCCTTAAGTTCACTTCTTATCGCCGTGACAATATTATTCTCTCATCAATGAAATTAATCTTACCAATGAAATTAATCTTATCGGCAAGACCTATGAATCTTCAAAAAGACTCATACCAATGCCAGATGTCTCGCTAAACCCATTTTTCCAGATTACTCTATTCGGTGAGACTCTCCTTCAAACTTTGGTGAAACTCATGCCGATGACCCCTTCTCTTGCTGATGCAATTCTCTAACAGTATGACATTTGAGTTGGAAAGACTACATAGCTTCTTCCTGATAGCTTTTTAACAAAACTGCCATGTGCCTTATCAGCAAGACCCAATACTTTCGGTGAGACATTACATTGATAGTCCTTTGTTTGGCTGATACATCACTCCATGCGCTAGTTGGTGAGCCATACATGCATTCACTATGATTCACACTGATAACGATTCTCTTGCTGATATGAATTTTCTATCACCAAAACAAAAGATGTGTCCTACTGAAAATCTACAACAAGTATACATTAGTAAAAAATATGGGTCAGGGAGACCACCCTGTCATGCCGATATGGGTAATACAATGAGATATCAAAGACTAGATGAATTCTAATGGATCATATGACAAAATATGAGGGAGATGCCATGAGGGAAGAATTTTAAGCTTATGATGAGGACGTATTTTGGAAACTCATGAATGCAATTGACTGTGAAAATTTCAAAATTTTACAGTTCTAACAGTGGCTCCGTCTAGGGATGAATGATAGTAAGATCATTTTAAGGATCCAAATTTCTGGGTGAGCAAACCAAACTCAAGGTGATGGACCATGGTAGCATGATGGAATGAATGGAAATGAGAGTGACCCTATACTACTGTACATGGAAAAAAAAATATTTTGAAAGAAGGAAAATCAGGATTGTCCATGTACTTGCAAGTCCTGTTCCTTTTATATCCTAAACTACTATGCATGTAAGATAAAATTTTGAGAGGATCATTAAGGATTTTCCATGCACTGGAAACCCTTAATCCTCTATGTTATTCAAGAGAAAAAATGTTTTAGAAATTTCCCATGCACATGCAACTCCTGATCTTCACCAGCCATATTCTATAAATAGTATGAATCTTCTCCATTCTTTCCAATAACCACAAAAGGTCTTAGCCACAAGGCTTCAAGCTTCCCATGCCTGCCCTTCTCCTAACACCTTGCATTCTACATCAGTACCAAATCACTTTCTCCAAATTATCTATCTTTTTCTTTTTTATCAAATAGATATTTCATCTGTGTCTGTAACTTCATGTTTTGGTTTTGGGCAACTCTCCTGATTTCATCCAGCTTAGCTAGCTGTTCCACTCTTTCCTCCATAGGTTCTGGAATATCCAAATCTTCCTGAAGGACAAACTTGTAGACTAGTAACAAATTCTGCAAAGGCATCCTAGTTTGTGTACCATACACTAATTCAAATGGAGATTTTCCAATTTCCTTTTTTACTGTAATCCTATCAGCCCAAACATCCAGTTTTAATTTTGAATCCCAATCTTTCTTGTTCTGACCTAACATCCTCCTTATAATCTTCAAAAGACTCTTATTGGTAGATTTTTCTTGACCATTAGCCTGTGGATGATAAGGAGCTACATAAGAAATAGTAATACCATATGTACTATAGAAATTTATGAATTCATCTGATCTGAAACACATCCTATTGTCAGTGATCAACCTCAGTGGTGTACCAAATCTAGTAATGATGTTGTCCATTAGGAACTATGTCACCACCTTACTTGTAGCCTATTTAGTTGGGATCGCCTCTACCCATTTGGTAAAATAATCAGTGGCCACCAGTATCCACCTATGTCCACCACTTGATTTTTCTTGTATCTCTCCAATGAAATCAATTCCCCATTGATGAAAAGGGGCATCAGCTTGTAAGGGTCTAAGTGGAAAATCTCCCTAATACTTCAGTTTTCCAAAAAAAAATTGGTAGGCCTCACATTTTCTTACATATGTAAAAGAATCATTAAAAACCTTTGGCTAGTAATACCATACCCTTAGAATTTTATGCATAGTTGTCTTTGCTAAGTAATTTCCTCCACAAACTCCATGCATTTCACTTAAGACATGTCTGGCTTGTGATTCATCCAAACATAACAATAGTATACCATCCCTATTCTTCCAAAACAGATCTCCATCCATGAAAACATACTTAGATACCTACAGCTTCAGAGTTCTTTTCTGGCTGTCACTCAATCCCTCTAGACACTTAATGTTTTTAAGGTAATGTATGATATCTGTATACCATTGAGTATGCTCAATGCTTGCAATTGCATTTTCTTATTCTACATTGCAAATTTGGTTTGCTTCAATATTTACTTTTGTCATCAACTTAGCCAAGCCCTGACCTCTTACTAGTTTAGTAATTTGTATCTCCATGTCAAATTCTTGGATTTTGTTAATCCATTTGCATCTTTTTCCTATTACTTCAGACTGTGTCAGAATATCCTTGATAGTTGCATGAGGAACATAACCAACCACCTTTGCTCCAACAAGATATGGCATGGAAGCTTTTACAACTTTCACTAGTGCAAATGCCTCTTTTTCCATTATATCATACTTTAATTTAGACCCATATAATGACTTACTGAAGAAGGACACAGGTTGTTCATGACCATCCTCATTTTTTTGCAACATAACAGCAGCAATAGTGTGCATTGAGGCAAATGAAAATATCTAAAAAGCCTTTGCAAAATCTGGAGACTTAAGGATAGGAGCTTCCTTGATGGCCCTTTTGATTGATACAAAAGCTTCCAAAGCTTCTGCAGTCCATTCTATTTTCTGTTCCTTCTTCAACATTTTTGATATGGGTTTAATGATCTTAGCAAAATTAGAAACAAATCTCCTAACAAAATTAATCTATCTAAAGAATGACTATATTGCCTTAACAGTTTTAGGGACATGAATTTTATCAATGGCCTCAACCCTTTCAGGGTCTATCCTAATCCCCTCCTTTGAAACAATATGTCCCAAGAGCTTACCCTCTGTGACTGTGAAATTACATTTCTTAGGGTTCAAGCTAATACCATATTCAAGGGCTTTTATAAATACCCTTTCCAGATGATGAACATGATCTTCAACCTTCTTTGAGTAAGCAGTGAGGTCATCCTTATACACCACTGTGATAACATTGATCAAATCTGCAAATGCCACATCCATAGCTCTTTGGAAGGTTGCTCCTGCATTAGTGAGACCAAATGACATTCTGATGTATACATATGTTCCCCAAGGAGTTGTAAATGTTGTCTTATATTGTTCATATTCTTTAACCATAATCTAGTTATACCCTTAAAACCCATCCATCATAGACAACAGTTTGCACCCTGTTACCTTGTGCAATATAGCTTCCATATTGGGTAAAGGATAATTATCTTTGAGGGATGCCATGTTTAGATTTCTGAAATCTACACATAGCCTAATATCTCCATTCTTCTTTCTCACAAGGACCAAGTTTGAGACTCATGTTGAATGCCTGATTGGTTTGATGATTCCCCCATCTCTGAGCTTTGCCAATTCCTCCTGCATTTTAGGCTCCAATATTGGATTTATGGGTCTTTGCTTTTGTCTAAATGGCTTAGCATCTGGCTTCAATGGTATTTCATGCTGAAACAAATCTTCCCTATATGCTTTTAGATCTTCATAAGACCAATAAAACACATGTTTATATTTTCTTAGAAATTCTATCAGCATTTTTCTAGTTGTAGGGCTTATCTTCTTCCCTCTGTACACCTTTTTTGGTGCCATCTCGTTTCCCAAGTTAATTTCTTCAATATCCTCCCTTCTAACTAGTGTTTGTTTCATGAGAGACTAATCATTTTCATCATACACCCTCTCCAATGCCACTAAGCCTTTAGGAAGCTTATTTGTTTTGAACTGTAAGATCTCTTTCCCAAATACCATTTGCTTTCCATCCACTTTTTCAACCAAGGCGTTGAATTCAATTTCTTGGGCTTCATACTAATCTATATAGTGGAGGAATTTTAAAAGATCAGTATCATCATTAAAGACTTGCCAACTATATACGTTATCAGACACAGTAGGCCTTGTCTTGAATTCAATTTGTGATACCCTAGCGAATGTAATATCATCTCTTTCTAGTGCTACATTTTCTAGAAAATCAGCCATTATGTTCTTTGATCTATCTATCCACTCAATTGAGAAGGAATCAAATAACTCAATTGTATCCCATACAACATTTTTGTATTGCTTTAATCTTCTGTGCTTTGCTGCATATTTTGACTTAATTTGTGAAACAACCAACTTTGAATCCCCAAGAATAGCCAACAACTTGATTTTATGTTTCAGAGCTATATTCAGTCCTGTTAATAAAACTTCATATTCTGCCACATTGTTTGTGCATTCAAATGTTAATAGGAATGAATATTTAAATGTAATACCTTTAGGTGAAACAAATACTATCCCTGCTCCATTACCTTCTTGGTTGTAGGCTCCATCAAAGTACATCTTCAACACACCATTATAGTTCTGTGCAACATGCTTCTCAATTAGATCACTATTGGTTAATTCTAGTTGGGCTGGTTCTATATTGAAACTCCCAAGATCAACATCACAAAAACAATTGATTTGATTTTGTGGTACACAGTCAATAAGTTGGTTCATCCTTAGCTCCCTATACAACTTCACCTCTTGGCTATTTACCAGAATTATTGCATAAGATAGATCAAACTAGACATTTCCACCAATAGCTTCCATCCACTGTCTTGAAAAAAGCATACCGAACTGAGGAGGGGTGTCTAATAATATTATATCAATATTGTAAGCCACTTGAGGATAAAAAACTAGCTTGACTTCAACATATTTCATTATACCCACCACAGGAATAGGTCAGTTATCCATTGCATAGCATTTCCCTTCATATGTATCCACCCGCATGCCTAGTTGTTTCATCATACCTACTGGCATAATATTCAAGGTAGCACTAGAATCTATCATGCAATTCCTGAAAAATTTGTTATTTATGAGTAATGTAGTGGAAAAAGGATCAACTTGTGGAGGACTTGTCAATACATTACTCAAGCAGATTTATGGGATATTTACTTTATCAGGCTTACTAATTGCTTTGGTAGCCACCATGTTTTCAGAATTCACATGCTTTTCATTTTCATTTGCTATCAATTGGACATCTCTGTCTCTGTATTCCTTAATCTTCATCATCTCAAGTAGTGGAATAGAATTTTTTACCTGAGATAAGGCTTGAGTGAAATCAAAAGATGGAACTTCCACTTTAACCACTTTCTTTTGTTCTGATGTTTCTCCTTTGTTCTCCTCTCTTTTACTTGGCTAATCAGGCTTTTGAACTTCTTTGTGTAATTTCTTTACTTCCTCCTTTTGGATAGGCTTTTGTTTGCTTTCATTATGTTGTTTATTTTCAACTCTTTTCATAGTTCCTTGTGTTTCCTTTTTCTCTTTCATAAAGATTCCCCTAGGGACACCTTCCTTCTCATTTATTGTCATATTTCTCAACCAATACTTACTCTTTGCTTCTTCAACTATAGCAACAGTTAATCTCTCTATCTCCTCTTTAGTAAACTTCCTCATATTGCATTGAGTAGGTGTTTTGACAAAATGTTGCTCTATATAATCTTCTTCAGAGTCAAAAAGGATCTGCTGCTCAACCATGTGGACATTGTATTTCTGATTTGAAACATCATACTCATAACTTTCATCCTCTGAAGATGAGTACCTCTCTTCCACATAGTAAAAAGTGTTTGAAGTCAAATACACTTTGTGATCTTCCCCATTGTTTCCTATCGACATTCCTTCCTCTTGCATTCTTTGGGATACAACACAATAAAGTAGGGAATGTGGCTTATCACAGCATTCATAGAAATAATTGTTATCCACCATATATGATCCCTTTTTCCTCAATGGATCAGGAGTTTCTTTGCTTCCAAGCCTATCTATTATAGGTTTTCCATCCTTCCAATTTGTGTTATAGGGCATGTCATGTAACCTTGACCTCAGCCTTTCATTCATGTATGTGTTCTCTTGTTTGTATTGATAATTATTGGTTTGTTGGGGAGCCCTATGATTTTCTCTTTTATCAATTATCCCAGGAGCCCTCCTATTGTTTTCAATTGTTAATATTGTCTTCTGAGCTTCAGCCAAGTCTCTTGGGAACCTATTTCTTAGTTCATATCCTATTTTAGGATCGAAAGCATTCAAATATACACTCAATGCGAGAGAGTCTAAAAACCAAGAGGTGTTTTATTCTATAGTTTATTGAATCTTTGGTTGAAATAATAAATTGAATCATTCTGATTTTTTTGAATTCGCATCAATTCATGAAGAGCAACATCAGGTGCACTTTGATTCCCATATTGCTTGAGGAATTGGTCCCGGAATATTTGGAGAGAATCAATAGAGGCTGTTGTTAGGCTATTGAACCAATCTCTAGCTTCTCCAGTAAGTGACATCATGAATAACCTCATATGTAAATCTTCATAAGGTACATCCAAATCTTGAATGAAGGCATTAAAAATCCTTAAATGATCCTCAACAAAAATTGCACTACTCCCTGTAAACTTGGGCACCAGGCCTCTCCAGCTGCCATCCATGGTGTAAGGGTATAATTGAAATCCTGTCAAATCAAATTGTCTGATCATGGTGGTATATTGATGAGGAGGAGGGTTAGGTGGGTATTGATACATTGGGTTATTATATTGTGTATTATGATGTGGCATATAATGCAGACCATGAGGTGGCTAAACATTTGTATATTGTGTGGGAATATGAGGTGGATAATTTGGCTATCTGTATTGATTCCCTACTTGATGGTGAGGGACCCTTGGTGGTTCAGAAGACCCTGCACCATAATTACCCTGTTTATGAGGTGGTACATACTTTAGGGGACAACCAGCTATATGAGTAATGTTCTGAGTTTTCTACAATTTGAATTCTCTCATTGCTTGTATCATTTGGGCCTTCTCCTATTCTTCTCTCTCCTTTCTTTGAGATTCAAACCATGCTTTTACTTCTTCATATGTTAAAGATTCATAATCTTCTTGAGGATTTTCTTGATCAGTGGGTCCATTCTGATTACCTTCCATTTTTTGATCGTATTCATGTTGAATTCTTATTCGTTCAGCCTCGAGTTCAGCCCTAAAATCAGCATGTTTCTAGGGATCATAAAAAGGATTTCTTTGATCTTCTGGGGTACAAGGCTCTACACTTGAATCATCTTTCCATGTATCAAAGCGAATGTATGTTTCAAAATGTGATTTTGATGATTTGTCTTTGTTCATCATGCACATATCCTCACTTATCCCTTTACCCTTTTCAACCTTATCATCCTTATCTGTCCACTTATTACTACCAACAGGGGCTCCAGTATGACCTCCCCTATATTGAGATCTTCTTCCATTCATGTTGCAATGTTTTTATCAGAGTTGCCACTCACTTTATTAAAAGTGAGAAAAGTTTGTTATTTATTATTCCCAGTAGAGTCTATTCAAGGTTTCTGACTCTATGATTAAGGCCCTGATTCTAAATTTGTCCCCAGTAGAGTCGCCAATTTGTTAGCTCTCAAAAATGTAGATAAGGATACCTCAAGAGGCTTCCAATCTCTTAGTACATTTTAGGGTAATAGACAAAGCCAAATGGTTTGACCTTTCTACTCTTTAGGTGTTGCTAGACCTAGGTGGGTTTACCTATATGAATTGGGTAGACTTAACTTATGATCTTCTCTTTTACAGTGATTTGTCCATGATGGCAAATGAAAATGGATAGATAAAATTAAATTTGGTATATATTGTATACCGATATTCAAAGCTAAATCCTAATATGCTCAGTTAACAGATGTAAAGAGAAATGAATGAATCTTAATGATGAAAATGAAGAGACTAGTGCCTTATTAGGTATGTGGAGTCAAAAGAAAATCTGAAACAAGTACCTCGTTTTGGAAAACATTCAAGTTGTTTAGCATTTGATTTAGTTTATAACTTGTATAAACATGCAAGGTTATGATTACTGAGTTCTTCTTAGTGATCCAATTGACATTCTCTAATTACTATGATCAATTTAAAGGGTTTAATCCTAACTGGAAAGAACCAATTAATTGACAATATAGATGCAACAAATGTGAACTGATAAACTAGATATAAATTTGTTACACCATTTTAAATAACTAGAAAACACCACACTAGAGACAACTTCAATAAGACTTTAAACGAACACCATAAACAACTGATACCAGAAACAACTGCACCATATTATTAGAAACATGATATGTCCATGATTTGAAAAATGCAGCATAGTCTCATATTGGCGAAACATTGTATTACATTGTATCTTTTCTATCCTCTATCCTATTCTTCTTATCGCCGCTTCATTTTGTTTCCAAAATGGATATTTATACATTGAGAATATGAAAAGATGCATCTTTTCAGAAATCAAAATGTCACATGTTTACAAAACAAAAAGATTAGAGGATAATTAAGCTCTATTTAGCCACAAGTGAGTTTTAGCAAGATGATCCAAATAATATCAGCACTCGTATGTATCCACATCTCCAATCGTGTTCCAGATTGTGATCTCCATCTTCATCATCTTCTCATTCTATTCGCTCACTTCATCTAACGTTGTATCCTCCATATAAGTTGTCCTCAACACTTCATTTAGCAATGACTCACTCTCATTCTTCCATCTGGAAGCTTCTTTCAGTTCCCCTTTGTCATCAAAGAATGCAATCAATATTTTCTTGGCAGCATTTATCAAACCCTATTCGTCCCCTTGCAACTCATTGTAGAAGTTTTGATGTCGATTCATAATATGATTTGAAGCTTCAATTGTTGCACTATTAGAAGCATATCTTTGATCTATTTCATGAAACTTCTCCATAATCCATCCATCCATCCTTTCATGCTCCTTTAATGCAGCAAGAGTATGTGAATGTTTGCCCCAAAGTTTATTCAACCAAGGTGTTAAACTATCCTACCTTTTCTTGATTATTGCAACAATTGCATCATGCTTTCCTTGGGAATAAGAATTTGATCCTACTCAATGATCCTTTATCTGAGAGCTTTCTCCTTGAGTGAGCATCTTGGTTGGCCCCATTGAAATGCGTACCAAATATTTTAATCTATCATTTTCTCTCAACATTTTTTCAATATTTTCTTTGTACATCTCCCATTCCTTTATCAACATCTGAATTTGGGCTTTATTTAGCTTTGAAATATTTACTCCAATATTTGTAGTAGCCACAGGATCATCCTCTCCAACCTTTAGGTTCATGACATGGCCAAATGACTTTTCAGTGTTAATGACTACTTCTTTCCTATGGGGTGGATATAAGGCCCAAATCATCAACGACCCTTCATCAATATTGTACTTTGATCCAGCATACACCTTTGTTACACTTTCTTTGTCAAGCTTATGTGTAGCATTGTTGTCCCTCAAGAAACTATCAAAAACAAGGGCTGAATTGAGATCTATCCCGGGAAAGATCATGACACCAGCATTTTACAACATTTTCCTCCTCTTTTTAGGGGTCATATTTGTCATTTCATCATCCACACATTTCCTCAATTCGTTCAGCAATTGTTCTTCATTTCCTATAGTGACATCATCAACCTTTTCTCTTATTTCTTTCCCTTTCTGCTTGTACAAAAATGCCTTGAACTTTAGGGAGTTTATGAACACATCATCTAAAACAAATGATCTATACTCAATATTCCTTCCATCTGTGTCACCACTTTCAACACTCATCTCATTAATTGGGCAAACATACTACTGAGTTCTCACTCTGGATGCCTTTTTTGGTTGGCTTTGTGGCACATTATCTTGTGATGTCTCTTCCCTGAAAGAAAATTTCTCTGCATCATGCAGCCCTTGGTTATATCTTTCAACCACCAGTTCAGCTTCATCTTCCTCCAGATTCTGAATCATATCATCAAAGGGATAGGGCACATGCTGATACTTTCCAAAGTTTATCTTCTCTTTGGCATAATTGATATACCCTTCTGGGTCAAAGCTCTTCCTAGGTGGTCCTCTCTTCATATTGTACTGAAGGATTTTTTCAAGCATCAAATTGTATCCTTCCTTGGCCAACATAGTGAAATCACCAAAGCACAATGAGCTAGGCATAAAAGCCAACTTCCCAAAAGAGCTAAAATTCATTACACTGCAATAATCCATCTGTCTGACAATATCATATAAGGCTCAAATAGGTCCACATGATAAGGAGGTCCCTCACTATCCTGTAGAGGATCTGGTTTGTTGCCTTGCTTAACTCTGTGAATTGGCAACCTTCAACCCTTCTAGATTGTATCCATCCTTGAGAATTCCTTCTCGAATTCCTCTTGTATGATCTCCTCATTGCAAAACCCTTCCAAATTGAAAACCTTCCCAATTGCCTCTTTAGATAGATATATTTGTGGCTTTCCAGATGAGTCACATATTGCTTTATGCTTTGGGTCGTAGTGATCAACCAACAATTTTACTAATTCATCATTCACAAATACATTAGGGCACACTGTTTTTCCTACATTCAGCTTCCATGGGTTGCAAACTGGTTCAAAATGGCTCCTCTGATGATAATGAAAATTAAATAATTCATACCCCCTTATGGTAGTCCAAACATCTCCTATGAATTTGTACTTATCAGCAAGTTTATCAATTTTTGGCCTAAGTTGTGTAGACCTTCTGGCTCTAGTCCCTGAACTAGGAAAATGATCAATGAGGTCTTTGTTTAATCTTCGTTCAGTGCCCTCATGTTCTGTATCAATTTTTCGTTTCTTCCCTTTCGATTGACTACTTTCACCCTATTTTCTACTTTTAATTTTTCCAGAACTAGGGGAATCCATTTCTTCAGAGTTAGAAAAGCTAGAATTTGAAAAGCTATGATGCATTTACTTACAGTATATTGCTCGAGCTCCTCATGCTGGAAGATGTCTTGGTTCTTTATTCACAATGCTGACTCTTCTGCAATCAATTCAACACAAATGTGTTTGATTACACTTACCTTGTTATATCCCATCGTGCCATTAATGTGTCAGCTGAAGCATGAATGAAAAGTTATTTGAAACTTGCACTATTGCATCAAGTGTCTTGTCGGTGAGAAATTTTCAAATCTGGGGTGAAATCCTTTTTGCAACATTCATCAGATCTTTCACTGAAACATCCTGTAGTCACACCGAAGGCCAATGTCTCATCTACAATCATCCTTTAGTTCTTTGTGTTTCACTATGATCTTTAGAGTCAGGGGGACGTCTCACAAATAATACTTTGTCTCACCGAAATGTATTCTTTTGTCTCCTATGGGTCACTATAACATTCTGTTGTTGGGGAGACACCCCATAGATATCTTATGTTTTTCCAAAAAATCTCCTTAAGTTCACTTCTTATCACTGTGACAATATTATTCTCTCACCGATGAAATTAATCTTACTGATGAAATTAATCTTATCGGCAAGACCTATGAATCTTTGAAAAGACTCATACCAATGCTAGAGGTCTCGCTAAACCCATTTCTCTAGATTACTCTATTCGGTGAGACTCTCCCCGAAGTATCCTATTGGTGTAACTTTCAAACTTCGATGAAATTCATGCTGATGACCCCTTCTCCTACCAATGCAATTCTCTATCGGTGTGACATTTGAGTTGGCAAGACTACATAGCTTCTTCCCGATAGCTTTTTGACGAAACCCCCATGTGCCTTATCAGCAAGACCCAATACTTTTGGTAAGACATTACTCCGATAGTCCTTTGTTTGGCTGATACATCACTCCATGCACTAGTTGGTGAGACATACATGAGTTTTCTATGATTCACACCGATAACAATTCTCTTGCTAATATGACTTTTTTGTCGCCGAAACAAAAGATGTGTCCTACCAAAAATCTGCAACAAGTATACATTAGTAAAAAATATGGGTCAGGGGGACCTTCACCCTATCATGCCAATATCGGTAATACAATGAGATATCAAGGACTAGATGAATTCTAATGGATCATATGACAAAATATGAATGAGATGCCATGAGGAAGGAATTTTAAGCTTATGATGAGGACACATTTTGGAAACTCATGAATGCAATTGACTGTGAAAATTTCAAAGTTTTATAGTTCTAACAGAAACTATGTTGATGGGCGAGTCCTCTGTCAAGGAAGCAAGGGCAGTTAAGAAGCTATTGGCTCTATGAAAAGGCTTTGGGTCAGAAGATCAACCTTCCTAAGTGTCATTTTTTTTTCTTTAACACTTCAGAAGGTTTGCAAATTAAGGTGGCTATAATTTTGTCTTGCAACCATGGTGATTTTCCCTCCTCTTATTTGGGTCTTCCATTGTGTGTTTCCAAGGTTCCAAACTCATTTTGGTTAGTTTTGTTGGACAAATTTAGTAGGAAATTAGCTAGCTAGAAAGGTTCACTTCTCAATCAGGTATGTAAAATCCAGCTCATATTAGCCACTCTTCAAAATCTTCCTTTGTATGCTATGAGTCTTTTCAAAGTGCCTGTTAAGTTTGAAGGTAAAATGGATTAGATTATGAGAAGATTTCTTTGGTTTGGGGTGGTATCGAAAGCCCATATTCCTCTTGTTGCCTAGGATCTGGTGTGCAAACCTAAAAAGTGGGGTGGACTGGGAATTAGAAATCTTAACTCTTTTAACAAGTCCCTTCTGGCCAAGAATATCTTGAGGTTTCTGAATGGGGATGCAGGGTGGGCCCATCTAGTGTGTAATAAGTACTTGTCTGGGCTGGATAGGCCTTGGGATATGCTCTCTACTAATATGGTTTTGTCTAGATTGTGTTTTTGGAGGAATATTCTGCTCTACAGAGATGTTGCTAAAGGTGTAAAGTGGTTGTTGGACGATGGTAAGTGTATTCTTTTTTGGGAAGACATTTGGTTTTAGAATATTCCTTTGATCTCCCTTCTATGGGATCCCCATATTTCTCCTATTTGTAAACATTTTTTTGGTGTCATGGTGGCAAATTATTTTGTGGATGGGGCTTGGAAAACCTTTGATTCCTAGGACCCATCCTTGAAGGTGCTTAAGGATTTCCTTGGATGTGTTCAGATCCCTATGTTTCATAGACAGGATAGAGTTGTTTGGGACCCTTGTCCAAGTGGAAAATTTTTAGTGGCCTCTACTTTTTGAGTTCTATGGTTCCTCCTAATGCTTTTCCAGTTTTGGGGAGACTTTGGAATAAGTATCTAGTTCCTAAGGTTAATGTTTTCTACTATCTAATAATGTAAGGTAAAGTTCTTATGATTGAAAATATTTGTAAGAGGGGGTTTGCCATTCCCAATAGATGTGTTCTTTGTGAAGCTAATGGGGAGAATTATTTTCATATCCTCATTGAATGCTAGTACTCTTTTGCATTGTGGAGAAGATTCCTTACTCTCTAGGATGTGGGATGGATTTTTCTAGAATCTTTAGTTAAGTTTTTCGAGTAGTGGCCCTTCCCTTCTTAGTCTCCTATGTTGTAAGCTCTTTGGGATCTTATGGCCCTGCATATTTCTTGGGGACTTTGGAAAGAAAGAAATAATAGGATTTTTCAAGAATATAAGCTTAAGATTGATAGCCTTTTTATCAAGGTTTGTCAGGCTATTTTGGAGAATTTTGCTCTCATTAGAGTTGACTCTTTGAAGTGTGATTTGACTATGTGTCTTGATGGCTATGACTTAAAGGTTATTTCTAATTGGAAAATCTCTTTGATTCCTATCATGCACCCTAGGGCTAGCACTATTGCAAGGAGAAATACCAGATGTAAACCTCCACTCTAGAAGGGTGGATTAAAATTAACATTGATGGGGTGACAAAGGGAAATCCTGGGCCTATAGGATGTGGGGGGTGTTAAGAGATATTTTTGGTAGATTTCTTGGCATGGTGGCACTCCCATTAGGGAACTAGACAAATAATCACATGAAAGTGGAGGCTACATTCATAAGTGTAAAGTATACCATTGGAAAAGGGTATTCAAAAATTTGGGTGGAAGGTGACTCAATGAATGCCATTAATTATCTAAATGGAGTGCATCCCCTGAGTTGGAATGTGGATTAGCTAATCAAAGAAATGGTAATTATGCTTAAAATGTGTGTTTAGATCTGTATATCTCAAGTTTATTGGGAAGGAAACTCTCTTTCTGATTTCTTTTCCAATATGGTTGTCAGCCTTAGCAAATTTTTCTCATGGGAGGAGGGATCTATCATTCCCGAGAATGCTAGGAACATCTTAAGAATTGATGGAATTGGATAATTTGATACAACTTTTATGGTCTTGTAATTTGCCCCATTTGGCATGCTTTGTGGGTGTTTTTCGGCTCTTCAACTTGTATTTGGTTATTTTCTATCAAAGTTGGGTGTTTGCTGCTAGGGGCTCCATGGGTGGTCATAGGAATCATGTTGAGATAAAATCATGTGGTGATACTAGGAGGAGGAAGAAGTTATGGAACATTCTTAGTCATGGTAATTTTACTCATTTTCTGGAGAGATTACATGGGCATGACCCTAATGCTTTGGCCAAATTTGTTTTTGTCTGGCATAATCACAAAATTGTAATGAAGGGACTAGAGGTGGAAGTGAATGAGGAATTTATTGCTTCTGTTAAGGGTTTTCTGACTATGGGTAGGAAATTTTTTAAGGACAAAAGAGCAATGAGGAGGCCATGACCCAATTTTTCAAGGATGGTGAAAGGAAAAATTTAGTTAAGCTAGAGAATTGAGGTTATGATAGGAATTCCCTGAAGAAGATCTAGGCTATGGTTGCAGAGGCGATGATGTGGTATGTGACATTGGAGGGGAGATTTAAGGTGCTTCTCAGTCACCACTTCACTCTACTTAATCATTTTAGGAATGAATTGTTCATTTCCTTTCCTCTTTTTCTTCTTTCTTCATTGGAATCCTTTATGTATGCCTATTTGAAGAATATGAGGGCCCCTATCCTTCATGAAGGGCTTATTTTGCTTATTATGGAGCATGTTTAGTTTATTAACCAACTCCTACCATTATTGGTAATGGGGTATATTCTGATGCCCTTTCTAGGTTGTAGGATTCAGAGTCCTCATCAGATGAGGAGGAAGAGTGGAAAGAGGATGAGGTTGGTGTGGCTTTGGGGTCAAAGAAGAGGAAGGTGGTGGGTTCCAAACTTAGCAGGGCCCCCAAGAGATTGGCCATTTCTAGGATTGAAGACACAGAGGTTGGATTGGATGGGTCCTCTCCAAGAGTGAAGGATGTGTCCAATGATAAAGGTGTTGTTGGTGGGGCTAATGAGGTTGGGGCCCACAAGATGGTTGATGTGGTTGAAAAACCAAGAAGGCTGTCAAAGAGATTGGCTAATTTGAAGAAAAAGGAGTCTAATGTGGCAGCCAGGGGTCCTACAAAGGATGAGGTTAGAAATAAACCTAATGCAACTATTGTGACTATGGAAGATTCCCTTGTTCATGATTTACATAAGGTTTCTCTAGATAAGGAGGTTGGTGAGTAGAATGTGGATGGTGAGGGCAAGAGAAATGTTGATCTGCCCCTGAAAATTGATCCTTTGTCGGAGGATTTCTCATACTTAGATGAGGACACTTCAATGTTTTCCCTGTTAGATATGGAAAGGGTAGGTGCTACCGGTACCTTCAAATTGGCCAAACAGACCTTGTAGGAATTCAATAAAATTAACATTAAAATCAGGGGCCTTAAGGAAAATTTGCAGAATATCCTGGAGACCTCTATTTCGGATATCCTCATTAATAGATTGGTGGAGTTGGAACACTCTCATAATGAGTTCAAGGAGGAATGTGAGGATAGATTGAAATCCCTCAAGGCTAAAGTTACAAGTTTAAATAACGATATTTGAAATTTTCTACAGGTGAGTCATGTCTTGGTCAAGAATAACGTTGAAGCCCTGGAGACACTTTTCAAGAAAATTAGGTAGCTTAGGGAAGAGCAGGTCTACTTCTCATAACTCATGGAGATAGATCATGTGGCTAAGGGTAAGGGTAGAAAATCCCTTAAGGATGATTACAAGGTGCTAGTTGGGAGAGGGTTGGTGGAGTGGAAAAAAACTTTTGATGCTGAAAAAAAGGAATAGTTGGATATGGTTGAAAAACATAAGTCCCAACAAGTTGAAATGGAAAAAAATTTGGGTTGCCTTCATTAGTTTCTAGTTTTTTCTATTGCTTTCCTTTTTGGTCTGTAGATGGTTGGTTTGTTGTTGTTTTGTTGGTGGGATCCACATGTTGTTAGTTGTCTTACTTTTATTTGGCTCACGTGTTGGTTGGTTTTTTGTTGGTTGGGTTGCTACTATGGTTGATTTTTTTATTCCCTTAGTAGATTTTTTGTATCTTTTGTAAAGGGTTTCAGGTCCCTTAAAAACCTATTTTTCCTTTTAATAAAAACACTTTGTTTAAGTAATTTGTTGAGCTTGCCTTTTTTATTAGGGCATGTATCAAAATATTGGGTTGGTATTAGAAATTTTTCTGATCAAACATTTCAAGCTATTACATATCAATGACTCTTGTTGAATTTTTCTTATTGTCATATTCTCTTTAGATGAGATAAATTTTGTTTAGTTAAAAAGAGCCTATCTATACACTTAAATGAATTTTAGAATAATTGTTAACTTATTCATATTTGTATCATTGATTTATATGGTGAATGGCTAATAGAAGTTAATCTTGGGGATCTAGTTGAGAAATTCACTAGTACTAAAAACTATTTTAGGACTATTTTGAACACTTTGTTTAAGGAATTATTGACAAGGCTATAATTTTTAAATTGATATATCTTTTTTCTATGTTTAGACTTACTTTTGTAAACTTGCAATATACAATGCACTTTTATTCTTTCTGATTGAGACTAATAGTGATTTTTTTGGTTGTATTGAGGCACAACTTCATTCATGGCAAAGAAGGAAACACCTTGTTGCTCATATCAGATGGCACATTGCATACAAAGGAGGAAAGATTCTAGGGTTATTGTTGGATGCATTGAAGGGGAGAGCTTCATATATGGGACACAATCAACACTCTCCTTCTTGGATTATGCACATTATAGCTTGCTCTAAGAAGATTTAACAAAATAAATTACTTCAATAAAATTTTCCTAAGTATAAAGTATTTACCACATTTTATTCTAATAAAATTTCATTTTATTTCTTCACTACAACACCACACAATTCTTAGGGTTTATTATTTGGTTCTTTACGGGAATGTGGGTGAAGAATGTGAGTTACCACAATACCGTACCATGTTTGGGGATTTTGGCTTGGTTGTTGCAGTGAGGAAGGAAATTCCTTCTCATTGCCTTCTCCACCATATTTATATATTTCACCAACACAAAGGTTGCATTTCATTGATTTGCAGCTCTAGTTGATGTTTTTTTAATCACTATTGGCATCACATTATCCATATAATGTGAAGTCGAAGAAATCATCTCTTGGGATACTTCTATGAGGTAGGAAACATCCATGGTCCTATCTTTAGGTGGCCGAGACACATTTGAAAACTTCATCCAAGGTTCAAAATATTACAAAAAATGGTCTTCCTATATGCCCTAGGCCCATTGCATTTACAAACATAACACTACTATTAGATGAATGGCATAGATAGTCTTTTTGTGTTCCCCCACAACTTCCTTTCACCACTAACTCAATTTCCTAATGTATTTCAATAAACCAAGGAAGTACTATAATTTTAGAGGCCTTATCCTCTAAGAAAACTAAATCCCTATAGGCCCATAAACCTTCACTTCCTGTACAACTTCAAAAATTGCATGGAGGTGGCTACAATTATACCATTCAATTGCAACTTTTTCAACAATTGGAAAGGAATTACAATGAGGAGAGTCACCAAAATTTAGTTCCAAATGATTACTCTCAATAAAATATAGTGGTTAATCACATAAACCTATGATCTCATAAAAGCATTTTAATTAACTCCTTGAATTAAAGAAAAGACAAAATCATACATTCAACGAAAGTGATTGAAGACCAATAAAAGGATCCTTGATCATTTTATCAATAATTCATGCAACAAAATATAGAAGGAGAGAAATTTTTCAAGAATTTTCATTTTCTCATTAAGATGTTGTCAATACTGTAAAACCATTATGCCTATTAAAGACTCAAAACTGACCTAAGACTCAATGTTATTCTATTCCTTTGTGCTTGAATTACAAAATTCATTACATGAGTTTGAATGCTTCACCAACCAAAGACCCATGCAATTAGCCTCGAATTCCATTTTATAAGAACAAGGGAGCAACAAGCTTAAGTAAAAATTACACATACATCCACATTTTACATTTTACATACATTTGAATTTCAATTTCAAAACATCCCCAAGCAATTATATTTGCATTTTGATGAGGGGGGGAAATATAAGACAAAACTCATTTCTATTTTTTGGAGAGGATTTCCTTGCCTTCCAAAAGGAATATTTCATCATTGAAGTTGTTCCAAATCATCTTGCCTAAGAGGAAAATTTCCTTCCACATGCACATCTAGTCAAAAAAAAATGAAACAAGAAAGCAATAAAAGGAGAAAAGAGAACCTATCCACATTAGTATATTTGTCACCAATATTTATCAATGAGAGGAGATAACATTTTACAATACTTCATCCAAGGCTTAATCTATAATTTTTTCAAGCCATGTATTATAATACTCTTTAGTTGGCCACTACATGTCCAACAATTTTTGCACCTTTTTATTATGTTGGTTATATCTAACATCAATTAATATTCTAGCCTCCTTTATAAATGTGTGCATCTTCACTTTAATTCCTGTCATATTATCAATAGTCGGATTTAACATGGTATAATTGGTGAGAGTGACCATTTTCTTGAAATATGGGAGGAAACCTCCCAACTCATCCTTCCATACAACAAACTCCTTCAATCCACCTTCATCATCCAATATCCTAGGCATTTAATGTCCCTTCATATCTCTAAACATATTCAATTTGTTTTGTAATTGCATCCCTAATTTACCATGGAATGTTGTAATTTCACTTAACAAATCAATTCATTTAATAAATTAGAGATATTAGTTGGAGTCTTAGGGTCTTCTTGCATATAAGGCATCATCTCCTTGAGTGCTCATACTCTAGTACTCCATTTGCTCCATTCATTTTGAAAAGAACTTTGAACCTATACATATTTCTTGTGGGCTTCATGAATATTCTTATAAACATCCCACACATTATCAACCTTATTTACTAACTTTGTGATCCCATTCTTTAAAACATCATCATAAATATCATTTGCCACCTTTTTAGTTTCCTCTTTTGCTTTCTTGACATTACGCTTTTCCACTTGCACTTCCTATTTCAAATTTTAAATCCTTAATTGTAGTGTCTCCCTATCCTATGTAGAAAAATTAGAAGAAGTTGTGGGAGAAGGAAATCCTTTTTGTGTTGTAGCAAAGACCCTTTTATGATCATCCATTAACTTATTATAATTATCTAATAATTTCTCATATCTATCTTGTGTGATATGGGTTGTATCAACATTGAAGATAGCAACATGCATAGTTAATTGTGCAATTGCAATGGTAGTCATCTTAGATGCCTTTTTTATCACCAAAAAACCAATTTATTGCTCCACAGATTTGATTACTTCAATTTTACCAATATTTGGTGCCATGGACCAAATAGCAAGAGTGTGCATCTTAGGGCTAAAACCTAAACCAAATACCTTGTTATCAAAGTTCTCAAAATAGAAGCATTAGGGTCTTTTCTTATTGCATATAATGCAATAGTAGATTAAAGCTCCCACCCAGGAAATAATAAAATCCCACTCCCTCTAACTAGATCTCTTTCCTTCTATGGTGATATTGCAACAATTTCTTTCAATATCTTATTTCCTTCCTCGTTCGCAGCTTCTTCTTGTAATGAAGGAGTGCTTCTTCTATTCTAATCTCAATATCAGAGCTTCAACAAAAAGTTCATTTCTCATAAAATCATTGCAAGCCTTGATCCTAACATCATCATCTTCTTCTTCCTTATATTCCCATTTTACTAGCTTGCTAGTAGGAAGAACAATATTTAAAGAATCCCCCTTTTTAGGAGATGGGAATCGCTGATCAACCTCTTATTCCATTAGAACATGTTCTGTAGAATCCTCAGGTGCATAACCCTCACCATCTTTCTAACTTGTTGAATAAGTCACTAATAGAGCAACTGCAAGTTTCTTACTTGTCTCTTTTGTTTGCACTTGACTACCCTGAGCTAAGGATTGATCCGGTTGGATCCTCACTTGTACATCATGATATTTTTTGGAAACTTTAGCCTTTATCTCAGCCTGCTTAACCTTATCAAAGAAAAATTTATCCTTGAATTCCCCCAACATTGCTTTACCTTGCACATGTAGGTCCTTTATATAGAAGGGGTTCTCATTCAACATCTTTTCTTCAAGTGCACATATTTTTCTCCACTCACTTTTCCTCTCTACAACCTCAGCATTAGAAGATAAATTTCTAATTAAATCTTCTTGATATAAGAATTGATGTTGTTTACTAGATAATCCTCTTGCTCTTCTCTTAGCATCAATTACTCCCTTGGGATCACAATATCTTATGATATCTGAATTCATCTTGTAATTATTTAAGATGGAAAAAAAACTCTCAATACCTTCCTTTGACATGCATGCAAAATATGAAAAACCATGCTTAGGGTTTATCAATGATTCCTTCCTTGACTTTTTGAAATTTTCTTTGTCTGTGGCATCTAACTGTCACATTATTTCCATAAATTTTTTTCTATCAGACACATACACAGGTAGTTGGTGGGGTGGCATTGGGGATCTATAAATGTGATTGTATAGTATACCTAGTATGTAAGTACTAGTCCCCCCAATTGAAATTGTGTGTTGTATTTTGTTCATACTCCAAAGGCCTCATTATTTATTTAACACCTCTTGATATTATATAAACATGATTTAAGCCCAATTTCAGCAACACACTAAATTTAAAACCATTACAAAATGTAGCATAGTTAGAATCGAGACAATGTACATCCAAAATATGGGTCCATATTTTCATTGGTAGCTCATTGTCCTAACTATCCCTCTCTCTTAATCTCATGAAATTCCTCAAAACCTTTCTACCTCTCCACAAAAACATATGCATTAATAGATAATAATGTCTACAAGAAAATGGAGGTGTTTTATCTTTCAACTTTACCAAATCCTCATGCAATTGATTAGGAATGTAGGAAGCATAATCAAAAGTCTTGTTATAATACTTGTTTTGTATATCAGTTGCCAAAACCATTAGAGAAATATCCATCTTGATGTCAAACTTCTTGTGCAAAACCTACCACAATGCATAATGTGTATTAGAAAAATATGTGTGAATTATATCAAAACAACACACTTAGATGGGAAGTATTAAAGTAAAGAATCTATCTACATCAAACATAATTCTTTAAAAACTTCTCATCTTCCTCTAATCTCAAATGTCTTGGTAATTTATTCTCTCAAATCTTATTCCTACACAAATCATTGAGATGTCATCTACGAAATGAGTAGCCTATCTATTTATAATGTAGAATCTAAGTATACATCTACATGATTGAATGATTGCTGGATGGAATGATAAAATGACATGGTGAAATGGACTATTGCATACAAAATGATGTGAGTAAGACAATGCAGGAAATAAATTAATAATCTAAAGAAATGGAAATGATTCTACATGTTGAATTAAACTAGGAATTATCTAAAGGAGCCATGATTCAAATCAAATTGACAAACTACTCTAAATGCTAAACTAAAAATGCACACTAAGCTCTTAAAACATGGATGAATTCCTCCAAAGCAATATTATGCAAATGCTTCTTGTTGAAAAGTTGTAAATGGGCCTCAATTTATAGATTTTTCCAGGGCATTGGGTGAGTTGGCAGCCATGAACAATTGAGATTTGATCTAGAGAAATTGATAGAGGAGAATGAGAATGATGAAGAAAACAAGGTAAATGTTCCCAAACCATCTTGCCAAGTGTAAGAAGGAATCATTTGAATGAAGAATCCATGTGTCTTGAAGGTGGTTAAATTGTTGAGAACAATTAGCCAATTTAGAAAATAACAAAAATTAAATGAGAAGGGAAGTTAATTAAAATAAAACAAATTATTTAGATTTTTTAATTTTAATTAAATCATGAAGGGGGTGAATTAGAATAGAAGAATTAAGAAAATAGGAACTATGTAAGTAAATTTGAAATTTATTTATATAGTAGAGGAATAAATATTTTATTAATTAAATAATTGATATTTAATTAATATTCTCTAGACCAATTTTGGATGTATACACAGTTTGTATTCTTGAAATAATTTTCAAAATCATCATGGTCAAATGGCTCAAAGTCCTTGGGCCCAAATGACACACCATTCATTTTCAGGTTACACCTTTTATGCCTTGGCAAAAAAAAAATTCTATATGCAAATTTATTTTGATCATATTCATTGTATAATGCATGGAATTTGATGGGCTCAATAGCAGATAGGTTCAAGTTGAAAATTTCAACTATCTGGCTTCTTGTAATTTCTAGCATGGGAAAAAATTCTGGAAATATCTTGATCTTCCTATTAGTAGGATCATAACGTCTAGCCAATTTAAGAATCAATTCTATTGCCACGAATACATTAGGGAAAACCAATTTTCCAATATCAAAAGTCCATAGATGGTAGGTAGGGTGATTAAAAAACCACCTATTGAAAGCATACAAAAACAAGTCCCAATCACTCTATGGTAACACTAAATCACCAATCCTAGAAGATGAATCTTGAAAATGACTTTTCAATGCCCCTTCACTAGTTTTCCTCTTCCCAACTAGTTTCACCTATGTGGCTAGGTCCTTAGAAACTTCCTCCATGGACCGATAGTAATATCTGTTCACCATTCTCTTCTTTGTGGATGCCTTAGGCACCTTTGGTTTTTTCTTATCATCCTATGGTTTGGGTATTTTAACCCTTTTCTATTTAGGCTTTCTCTCAAGTTTAATAGTAAACTCACTAGGATCTCTTTTATATGGTGTAATAGAACTAGGGTTTCAAAATAATTGGGAATTATTGTCTATTCTTCAAATTCACAGGGTTCATACTCAATTTTAATAAATTTCTCTCCTTCCCAAATCCTACATGAAACAATTATAATTCCTTCACTTAAACAAATAACAACCCTAAATTAAAAACCCTAATAATCTTACTCGACTCTTACTACCCAGTGCTATAGAATTTACTTACTAAGACATAAATTAACTTACTCAAGAAAACCAAAAAAAAGTTCTTTATATTCTCTTCACCTGGACCTCTTCTTCTCTTTCCTTCTAAACTTGAATAACTCTTCTGCTCTTGAAGACTGTAATTGTGAAAGAAAATTGATCAACAACCCTCTTTATTGCTTAGAAATGGAGTGTCTTCAACATTAATGTCTGAAAGATAGCTCGCGTGAGTGAATTGACAAGTAGCCACTCAGGTTTGAATTCCTATGATTGATCTTTTTGATTTAAAACATTATCTATAGATCTCCTTGACCATCTCTTTAAATTTCACAAATGTGCTTTCAAATAGCGATGATATCTTGGGATGCTAATACATAACCACTCCATGTTTTAGTAGTCTTTTTCAACTCTATCACTCATCGTTGTAATGTTTCAAATTTACAATAAAATTTTGGAAATGAGGAACACTGCATAATGCTAAGAACTCACCCTAGTCCATCACTCATCACTAAAGTTGAATTGGAGATGAAAATTATTTTGGGGATGGGTGAAATGAGGGATGGCACAAAATCTTGAAAAGTGGAAAGATCATATCCCATCATTGCTAACCTTCCCATTTCTCATCACTATAACTAAATTGAGCAACAAAACTATTCTATGATGCAAAGTATATGAGAGATACAAAGTAAATTTGAAGGCCATAACACATCGTTAAAATAGAACCAAAGAACCAAAAGTATTCAATGATAAGTAATGTGAAAGAAACTTAGCCCATTGCTCATCACAGAAGTAAAATGTGAAGGCCAAAATCTTTCATCGACGGGCGATACAAAGGAAAACCAAGATTCATTGCTCATCATTTTAATGAACCCAATGAGTAGCAAGACTTTTGTGATGAGTGAAACAATAATTTTAAGTGGAAAATTTAAGCACATGCATAAAAGGTTGCTCTTGAAGAGGAACCACCTAGGGAGAACAAGGGACAAAAGACTTAAAATAACTTAATACCATTTTTTAAGAAAGGATGAAAGAGTGAAATATTTCAGTTTTTAACTTTATAATATATTAAATCCCCAGACCAAAATAATATGAAGATATTATGTGATGGATTAATGAGGAACCCTAAGCACAAGGGGCCCATTAACCAAATGAGTTTAAAGTCTCGAGACATAACTGAGACAACTTAGAGCTAGCCATAGCAAGTCAACAAAGGATTTGACTAAAGAACAAGGATTATGAAAGAAAGAAAATATGCTAAGTACAAACCCACACATACCATAAAACCCTAAACCCTAGTTTCATTTCAGACTAAGAAGCCACCAAAGTAAAGACATTTTAGGTTAGTGGAACATGAAATTTTCAAGGTTCCACTTGTGGCTTTGACTAGGGATGCATGCCTCTCACAGGCATGGTGAGATTTTAGATCACATGGTTGAAGCAGACCAAGCACAAGGACACCCAAAAACCAAGGGCTTTTCTCGACAAGGCAAGGAGACCATACTCAAGCAAACCAACCTATGTATAAAATTTATAGGACTATACAATGTACATGGAGTAAAACATATTTCATGAGAAATATGGCTTCAAGAACTATCCATGTACTGGAAGTTCAAGAAATTCACCTGTTAAGCTTTGGAGAAATTATGAGTCCTCACCATGTTTGTTTGACACCAAATAAGGGCCTAGCCACAATGCTTCAAACTTCCCATGTTTACCCTTATCTTGAGCTCTTGCATTCCAAATCAATACCATGCTCCCTACTTCAAGTTTTCTAGGAGTAACTATTTTTTCATACAACTGCTTGAATTGCATTTTTATTTTGGTGTTCTTGTCATGTACTTCTCTCCTAGCTTCATCCAACTATATTCGGTTGTCAACTCAGTGTTGCATTTCATCACAGATGTTCACATCATACTCTTGCACAAACTTGTACTTTTTTAATAGATTTTTCTAAAGAATTCTAGCATGTAGACCATAAACTAGACCAAATGATGAATTTCCAGTGGCTTTCTTAATAGTAACCCTATTAGCCTCTAATGTAAGCTTCAACTTTGAATCCCAAGCTTTCTTATTCTTCTCTATCACCATTCTAATGATTTTCATTAAAATTTTGTTGCTATATTTAGCTTGACCATTCCCTTGAGGATAGTAAGGGGAAGAATAAGTTTGTATTCCATTTTTATCACAACAGTCCTTGAATTCATTAGATTTGAAAAACATAGCATTATTAGAGATGATATTTTCTGAATTCAATCACTACTTTTCTTGTTGCCTTTTTGGTGGGGATTGCTTCCACCCATTTTGTAAAATAGTCAGTCGCAACAAGGATACAAAAATTCCTCCCACTAGATTTCTCTAATATTTCACCAATGAAGTCTATACCTCACTACTGAAAAGGAGTCTATACTTAAATAGGTCTAAGTGGTAGGTTCCCTAAGAACTTTAACTTTCTTGAAAATATTTGGTAGGCATCACAAGTTTTAACAAACTTGTGGGAATCTTTGAAAAGTATGGTGCACCAAAATCCTACCCTCAAAATCTTTTGAGAATTTTTTTTAGCCATGTAGTGGCCACCACACAATTCATTATGCATCTCTTCCAAAAGTTCTAAAGCTTGATTTCCATCAACACACTTGAGCAATACACCTTATGGGCTTCTCCACCAAAGCTCATTATCAATGATGACATATTTAATGGCATGTGTAGTGTAGGAAAATGCATACCCTTGCATTTTTACATATGTTTGGGCCTGCCTTTCTTTACTTATCCTTATTTATGTCTTAATTGGTCCTATTTTGCATCCACAAGCCTAATGAATCATATCGTTTTATGGCTAATCCTGACAAACCTGAAAGGGGAAATGATAACTTAATGATTCTCGTTGTCTCCCTGATTTTTGAGTTGGAACTAAGATGCCACCTAGGGCATCTTTGTACTCCATAGGTCTTGGGACCCTTATTTTGAAAGTATCTAAAAGGGTCCCTTTTGGAGTATGTGCCTCGACTTTCATGCCTCAGGACTAAGACACCACCTAGGGAATCTTATTCCCCCTTGAGTTATTTTCAGGATTCAATTTCAAATCTTGATAGGATTTAGCCTCCTTTATTTAATGAATTCATATGTTGGCTTGTTGTGGTGTAATTTTAGGATATTAAGCATGGATAAGTACAAATACAAGGTTCCTTCAATCATTTTATCATTCCAAGCATATCAAGCATTCAAGAGTAGTTCATCAAGTATTTGGATCCTTCTTTAAGATTGAAGCATCATATCAATGATCTTCTTGCATCATGTGTGTTTTTAAGTTAACATTTTTGATGTTGGATTTTCATTCAAGCAAGTGATTCAAGTCAAGATCCATCAAGAATTAAATCTAGTCATCTCACAAAAGTTCTCAAATTTCATAACAAGGGTTTGGTGAGTTGTAAAATAGCATTTTGTTCATTCATCATTTCCCTCCTTTATTTCATTCTATTTCAAGGTTTAATTACCAACAAGGAGTTTTACTAAGGAAATCCCCCATTTACTAACAATCAACAAGTTTTTCCTCTCTTGTGTGTTTGTGATTGCATATTTATGTTGAAGACTTGAATATCATTTGAAGTGCAATGTTACAAAGTTGCATTGCAAAGTTGTCATCTTCATGGAAACTCACCTAGAGGTCAAATCCGGAAGTTTCAAAACTTGAGATAAAAGAAGAAGCAAGGGTAGACATCAAGCTTTAGGACCACATTCAGATATTTTAGAAATTAAAATCAAGACTAAGAAAATAGCAAGGGTGTCTTAGTCATCCTAAGGTTATTTTTCAAAAAATATTTTAGATCTAGTTCTAACATCCGAAGATTCCACATCTGCCCTAAAAAATAGTAGTTGTACTATTAAGATAGTAAGGGCGTCTTAGTCCTACATAACACATTTTGATAGCTTCTTTGCATTTCTAAGATCCTCATCACATTTCCAAGCTTCCCAGGTACACATACTGTAACTTGTTGCATAATTTCATCATTTAGCTTGCATTACTAGGTTTTGTGAGTTGAATGTTAATTTGTTTTTTCCAAGATTTTGCTTGGTTATGAACCCCTCAAATCTTAAAGAACCTCCTCCTAGGTCTTCCTTGTTGAGAAATGACTCACCCTTTGGGGTTGATAGTCAATCCAATTTAGGGATCCTAAGAAATAATTGAATGACCTAAGGAGAATAAGTGGTCCATCCACTCCATTTTCTTTGGTTCAGCATGTAACTTCAAAGTTATTCTCACATTATCATCCATACCCTCAAGGAATTGCATGGTTTTCAAATATTGAAAAATCCTTCTATACCACCCATAATTCTACATGTCACAGATAGGTGCAACATCAACACACTCAACCTAATTTATTTGATTGGCATCCAAGTTGGTTTCAATCGTTAGTTTAGCTCGACCTTGCTCTCTTACCAACTTGGTAATCTAAACATCAATATTAAACTCTTGGATCCTGTTGATCCATCTACATCTTCATCATGTGGTTTCTTGTTGAGTGAATATATCCTTCACTACAACACTTGGTACAAAATCTATGATTATAGCTCCCATTAAATATGTTCTAAATTTTTTTAAAGCCTTGACTAATGCATAGGCCTGCTTCTCAGTCATGTCATACTTGAGTTCAACAAGAATTACTAAAGAATGCAATGGGCTGTTCAAATCCCTCATCATTTTTTTCTAATAACACAAAAACAATAGTATGAAAAGATGTGAAAGAAAATATATGCATTGGCTTGGAAAAATCTAGAGATTTCAGCATTGGAGCCTCGTTGATGGATTGTTTTATACTTTTAGATGCCTGACTAGGATCCTCACTCCAAACCACTTTCTCTCCCTTCTTTAACATCTTAGAGATAGGCCTTGTAATCTCAGCAAAGTTAGTGACAAACCTTCTCAAAAAGTTGATTTAACTAAAGAATGATTGAATTCCTTTAGCTTTTTTTAGCTATGGAATTTTTTCTATGTTAGCTACTCTCTCAAGATCAATATTTATTCCCTCTTTAGACACAATATGCTCAAGTAGCTTGCCTTCCTTTACTCCAAACACACACTTTTTTGGATTCAATGAAATTTCACATTCTAAGGCTTTCTTAAATAATTTCTCTAGATGCATACAATGATCTTCTTCCTTTTTGTTGGATGTAGTAAGGTCATCTTGGTAGGAAACTAAAAATATGTTTATAAAATCAGAAAAGGCCATGTCCATGGCTCTCTGAAAAGTAACCACTACATTTTTCAATCCAAATGGCATTCTTACATAGACATAAGTGCCCCATGGTGTTTTGAAAGTTGTTTTTATTGCTCAAATTCTTTGACCACCACTTGATTATAACCTAAGAACCCATCCATCATAGATAATAGCTCACAACCAGTTACCTTTTGTAACATGACTTCCATGTTTGGAAGAGGATAATTATCCTCCATTGATTACACATTCAAATTTTTGAAGTCAACAAAGAGCCTAATGTCACCATTTTTCTTCGTGACTAGAACAAGATTTGAAACCCAAGTTGAATTCCAAATAGGATTTATGATCCCAACATCCCTTAATTTTACAAGTTTTTCTTGCATCTTAGGTTGAAAAGTGAGATTTATTGGTGTTTTCTTTTTCTTGAAAGGCTTGGCATCTGGTTTTAGGGGTAATTCATGTTGAAAAAGCTCTTCCCTATACACCTTCAAGTCATCATAAGACCATTCAAATACATGTTTGTATTTGATCAACAAAGCAATCAACGTTGTCTTAACTTGAGGTTTTCTCTTCTTCCCAATATAAACATTTTTTGGACCATTCTTTGTTCCAAGATTAAATTCTTCTAGATCCACTTTGTGTGTGGATGTTTTCTTAGCATTACTCCTATCAAGGCCATCACAAACCCTTTCAATGCTACTAGTCTTTTAAGAATTTTATTAGTTTTGAACTAAATGATCTCATTTCCAAATATAGTTTCCTTACCATCCACTTCCTCCATAAAAGGGTCCAAAATAAATTTATTGATCCTCATATTCATCTATACACTGTACAAATCTCAAGATTTCATCATCATCATGAGCACCTATCAGTTCTTTATGTTGTCAAGAATTGAAGTTATGACTTGCACTTTGACATTTGAAATGTTAGCAAATAGTTCTTCCACTTTTCTATTGCTCCTATCACACTGATCAATACCAAATGCATCAAACTACTCAATTGAATCCCAAACAACATTTTTATACTTCCTTAGTCTAGTGTTTTTTGGTACATATTTTTTCCTAACCTAGGAAACAACAAGTTCTGAGTCTCCAATGACTCTTAACACCTTAATACCATGTTTATCTACTAGCTTTAACCCTAGTAGCAAGGCTTCATACTTAGTTACATTTTTTGTGCAAGTAAACATCAATTGAAATGAAAACTTGAACATCTTACCACTAGGAGAAATAAGTATGACCCCTGCACCAGCTCCTTCTGAACAAGCTCCATCAAAGCACATATTTCATAGGTCATCATTGTTAGCCTGCTGCAATACTTATTTCTCCAGAGGTGTAGGTTGTTTTTCTTCCTCTTCTTGTAACTCTTCAATCCAAAAACTATCCATGCTAGTGTCTACAAAATGGATTCTATTTGCTTCTCCCACAAATTCAATGATATGTGGAGATCTTGGCTCCCTCAAAAGCTTGATGTCCTTTCCCTCAATAGGAAAAGTTGCAAAGGACATGTCACATTGCATGCTACCTCCCATGGAGGCACTCCATTTTCTAGATAATAACATACCATAATTAGGTGGGGTGTCCACCACAACTATGCTCATGAAAAAGTCCTTGTTAGGAAAAGAATCTAGTCTATATTGAACATCTTTAATAACTCCAATAACTGGTATTTCCTTGGAATCCATGGCATAACACTTACCATAGGCATAGTTGATCTTCAAACCTATTTCCTTCATTATTTCTATTGGAATCATATTTGATGAAGCTCTTGAATCTATCATGCAATTCTTTAGCAGCTTACCATCAACAATTAGATTTACATAGAAAGGATCAATGTTATCTAGGCATGTTGTAATAGTACTACCCAAATAAATTTGAGGGATTTCACCAATGTCTCCCTCCATTACCTCTTTATTAAGTTGATTTCCACTCACTTGGGGTTGAGAAGATACCACTTTATCTTCATAGGCCTCAATGGAACCATTAATAAGGGCCACCACCTTCTACTTATGTTCTTCAATTCTCATCATTTCCATCAATGGAACTATCACCTTTACCTGATACAACAACTAAAACATGTCAAATGGATTATACTTTAGTATATCATAAGGGACCACACTCTATTCTTCAACTTGGATCTTTTGTTGCTCAAGTTTCTTCTCAGTCTCTTTCATATCTTCTTTCATTTTTGGATCAGCACTTGACTTTTGAGTCTTGACCTTAACAATTGAGATAACAATCTCATCAGGCTTCTTGGTTGCACTATCCTTCTTGGCCCAAATTTGAGGTCCCTTACCATCCTTGGATTTTAACTCTCCTTTCTTAAACTTGGCCAATTCTTCTATTATAGTTCCCTACTTCTTTGTACTTTTCTCTTTCATGAACATATTGCTAGGTTTACCTTGATCACAGTTAACAACTCTGCTTCTCAAGTTGTGAGTATTTCTAGCTTGTTCTATCAAGGATGTAGTCATTTTTTGATACTCCACATCAGTAGGTCTTATCAAATATATATCCATATCTTATATCTCCATAGCATATATATTATCCTCAACCTCTTCATCCTTTTCAAGGAATAATTTTTGATGATAGGAATCTAATTTTTCCCTCTAGTAGTCAACATCAACCTCATATGATTCCTCTTCTGAAGAACATTCTTTATCAACAAAGTTTGATATATGCACATGAATATGTACTTCAACATCATTCTCTTTCATTAGCTCATATTCATCTAACTGATTTTGATCTTCTTCAAATTTGTTAGCCACTGAGCATGACTGAGATGCATGAGGAAACTAGAAAACAACACACCAAGGTGTTTCATCAATAAAATTAACTAATTTTTTCTACAATTGATCAAGGGGAACATTACTTTGTGTTTTATTCTGATTTTTCTAAATTGGCTTTCCATTATGCCAATTAGTGTTGTAAGGATGGTCTTGTAGCCGAGTAATCCCTTCATTCTTTTGAAAGTCTGGCTTATCATTAGTAAGACCCTTTTCTTTCCTTGAAAGCCTATAGCTAATATCATTCATAGAACTTGCAACATCATCAATCTTGTTTTCAAGTGAAGATCCTATTTGCTCTAGATTTTTTATCCTCTTTTTAGGGGTTCTTCAAGAATTTAACATCATCTCTTCTTCCAACCTTACCAATTTTTCTTCTAATATTTTCAATATGGATTGCCATCTTGAAAGCTTCTCTTAATGTTTGAGGATTCTTGTCTAGCAAGAGATAGCTCATTTTTACACCAAATTCATTACAATAGTTTACCAAGGATACACTATCATTGAGTGTCAAATGAGGAGGTAATCTGTTTATGGCCTTTTGAAACCTTACATTGAAATCAACAACTGCCTCATTTGAACCTTTAGAGATACTATTAAATTGATTCAAGAGGAACCTTGAATCAGTCTTACCATCGTACTATTCTCTAAATATCCTATTAAACTCTTCCTATGAACCAATACTTTTAGGTGGTAGACCTCTATACCATTCTCTAGTATCCTTAGTGAGTGATTGTATGAAAATCTTCACCATCACATCTTCAGCCTCCACTTCAAAGTCATCCATCACATTTGTAAATGATTTTAGGTGCTCCTCACCACTTATAGCATTGTTACTAGAGAACTTAACCAAGTTCAGCCTTTTGTCCTTAGGGAATTGATTTAGATAACCAGGAATCATAGCAAATCATAATTTTTGGTACCTATCCACTTACATTGGCCTCTCGGTAATTTGATCACCTTTTCCATTTCCACCCCCACCATCATCACCACCTCCACTTTTATTTCCACCACCACCACTTCCTTCTCCATTTTCAAAGTAAGTTTTCTTATTCTTATGGTTACCTCTACCTCCCCACTTTGACCACCACTACTTCCACTAGGAACATGTCCATCTAATTTAGAATTCTATGGATTATAGTCAGTATGACTATAACTTGAAGATGTTGGATCAGGAATAGAAGTCTTAAGAAGTGATATCTTCCTTGCTATTTCTATATTTCTCTCTTCAATTTCCATTTTATTTAGTTCTTGTTGTAAATTTTTATTTACCAACTACATACTCATAATTTTAAGGTCAAGGGGTGCATTTGATGGAATGGAATTGGTCTTATCATCTTTGTTGGATGTATTAATAGATGAAGTTTTTGTATTTGTATTGGTGTTTATATTAGGGATGGTTTACTAGGGCTAGCTTATGGGATTCTTTCCATAATCTATAGGTTGTGACTTCTTAGCAATAGTAGAAGGGTTTGAGACCTTAGTAGTTGTAACAAAGGTGGTATAAGTACTTGTAATAGATGTCTGCATGGGAATGGTTACCTTAGGAGTATTAGGGGTTTCCTTAGTAGTAGAATTAGAAAAACCTTCAGGAATTGGTTGGTCCATCATTTTTTTCATCTTCTCAATCCTTTTCCTTTGGGAATCTCTTTCTATCATTTTAGCATTTATTCTCTCCTCTCTTTCATTTTCTTGTCTCTCCTCTAAATCCTTGAGTCTAAGTTCTTCTTCCTCTAAGGATTGCATATCCTTATCTATGTCATCTTCATCTTCTAGGAAATATTTAGATTCACTAGGCTCAAGAGTGTAGAATGTAAAATTGGTTACTTCTCTCTCAGGGGAATGATGTGAGGATATGCTATGTGAATTACCTCTTGGTTTTAAATTATCATCATTAAAGAGATTTACCCCCAAGGGTTTCACCTTTGGTTGGGAATTTGTTATCCTTTTCGAAGAATTTCCACCTCTTCTTCCCTTGAAATTTCATGGTTATCATCAGTGATTTCATCAATGGGTAAACCATCCTTATTTGAATTAGACATACTAGATTCAAATAATTCTTCATGAACATTTTTTCATGTAAATTATGAGAAGCAGTGGCAGGATTTTTAGTAAACTTACTTGATTCAACATTCTACGCTGTCTAATATGACTATTTGTCCTTTGATGGCTCAGACTCTAGTTTCTATTCAGGATGCTTCTTTATATAGCTTCAGGTTCTCCTCATGGTTTCAAGTTTCTCCTTAGAGTTCTCCTCACTCTCACTTTGAGAATTTAACTTTGCATTGGCATAAGAGACTTTAGAGTCACCACCCAATATATTGAGAAATAGAATTTGATTACACTTTGGAGATGCACTTACAATCTCAGAGAAAGATTTGAACATAACCTGACATGAAAAGGAGAAAGCGATGAAAAAAAAGGTGGTCTTGACCCAATCCAACAAAAAATGATCAGAATCAAACAAGAAATGAGCCCTTCCAACACTATTCACTCAACCTCTCTCAAACACACACCTTGTGGTTTGTATCCCTTAAAAAATGATTTTTCTCATTATATTTTAGAGAAGGTCATATAGTGACTAACTAGACCCCTTTCAAGATTCACTTCATGACCTATCACAACATACCAAAACACTCCATGAGGTTTCTCTAAAACAATATAGAGAATCAATAGACTACCCCTATTTTTAAGCTACCAAAGAGCCCTATTTTACAAAGGAGGTACCCTCAAAACAACTAGTTCTCACCCAAACTCTATTGAAAGTCCCTGATTGTTTTACAAAACAACAAATTCCACAATCATTTCTTAGAGACATGACATTTAAGATGTTGAACCACAAAACCCTCACTTTACATGCAAATGAAAAGGGTTTATTGAAACTCCTATCACTTGGGCTTATCAAACTCCACCAATTCCTCCAAAACTTCACAATTACCCTACACAAACTCAAACAACCCTTAAATAGATATGTCATTCAAAATTTTGATAAAACCTTACCTTAACTCCCCATTTTCACTTGAAAAATACACTGTTCTACCCTTGGGCATCACCCCAAAACCAACAAATTTCTTTCTTTAGCTTCTAAACCATATGAAAACCTAACCTACCATGTGACAAGTCATTCCACTAAGATACAGGCCATGACAATAGGTGGAATGACCTAGGGCTTCATTTAACTTATTTCAAACCCTTACTTTTCCCTTTTATAGGTTGTCCGAGAAAATTAAGATCACCCTCAAATCTTAATGAAAGAATCTCAAACTTGATTCAAATGAGATATAGTTCATGCCCCTATAGAATACAATAAGTTTCAAAGAAAAACACAAATTGTACGAGCAGTACAGTTCCAAAAAAGAATAGAAAAATAGTGAAAATGTAGAAATCTTCAGTACAATCTTCTCCAACCCCTTTTTTGGGCCTTTTTGAGGCTTTATATACATATTTCATTCAAATATAACCAACAAAACATCTATAATTGTGTTTTGAAATACTATGACCCTTCAACTTCTAGGAAAGTTGTATTTTTCAATTTTGCTAAGACAATATTTCACATTTTTGCAACTTTTTTGACAATCTATCACAAATGACTCACCTATTCACCTAGAACATTACAAATGGAATATTTAGACCTTTATGAACCCAAAAATGACCTCACACTGGAAAAATGACACTTTACCTACCTTGACATCTTTTGTCAAAATTGACAACATTTAGACATGATTTGTAACTTTTACAGTTTAGACCCAAAATGACTCAAATGACCATAAAATATTATGAATGGCCTCATCATGGCCTTATTAAATTGAAACAACCAAAAAAACTCAAGAACCTATCACTTAACCCAATTTACCTAAAGTGACTTGGTGCTCCTACACCATACAACCTGCCTAAAAGAAAACCTCATGTCCGATAAGGACTATACTGCCTTGAACCTTGTTTCTTCACAACATATTTAGGTCCTCCAATTGCTCCTTGGTCTAGAAATCTCCTCAATGGGATCAAGTGTTGAAAACTTGTTTTTTTCTCTACATTAATGGACTTCTTGCTTTCTGATATTTGCTTCATCTTTGCAACCTACCCTGATGACTGTCTCTCCATCTTTCCCTTGTCATAAAATGATGCTACACCTACCTTGATCTCTACAGCCTAACCTTTGTCCACTTTCCCTCTGATTGTATTCTCCCCCATCCTCATTGTACACTTAGGCTCATTCCAAGGAACCCTACTCCTTACACCTTTACCTTTGACCTCATTCATCAAACCTTTTGTCCTTTTAACCCCTATGCCATTAGATCCACTAGCCTGTAAAACAACACAACTAAACTGTCCTCTGACCTCTTTTTCATTCAATGGAAAAGATATTGTCCCCACCATAACCCTATCATGCTTCATAAACCTATCTTGAACCTTAACACAAATTCAACCTTGGCCTTTCCATGATCGGATTTCATTAGCAACTCACCATATTTTCTCTTCAACATGGAATCATTCTGCAGATTCACTATCATGGCTTCTTCCCTCCTTGTGGTTTCTACAACCTTCATATCCTTTTCACTCTTAACTTGCACAAACTCTTTATTACCCATCATGATCACCTTGGTTTTCTTGATCTTCTCCTTGACTTCCTCTTGCAATGGAAGAAATGTAAATGAGTTCCCTTCGTGCTCAATCTAGTATGTATTAGCCCATCCATCATACACAAAACTTTTATCAAATTTCCATGCCCTTCTAAGCAACAAATGACAACATTACATTGGTACATCACAAAGTACCCTATCCTTGTTCCTTCCAATCTGAAACTCAACTAAGGCCTTCTCATTGACTAGAAGTGACTGATCATCATTTAACCATGACACCTTATAGGGTGTTTCATTTGAAAATTTTACCAAATTCAACTTATCTACCATTTTTTGTTGATACCATATTATTAGTGGGGCCTGAATCTATTACTAACTTGTATACTTTACCTTTCCTCTTGTAGGTGGTCTTGAAAATATTTCTTCTTTGCATTGGTTCTTTCTCCTTGGAGGCCTTCAAGAGTTCTCTTTGCAACATCAAAGCTTCAACAACTTCTGGTCCACAATCCTAACTTGGATAATTAATGTTTTCCTCTACATCCTCCTACGTAATTTGAACCCTCTTTTCACCTCTTCTCTCACTCCTACCTAAAGTAACACAAAACTTATCAAGACACTTAAAAGATGAATGTCCAAACTCACAATAATTATAACACCTTCCTAAAAACACATTAGAACCACTTCCTTGAATAGTATTTCCGCACCTAAAACTTATCCTTCCACCCCTCTGTCCACCTCTAGAGTTGACCAATTGTTCTTTTCCTTTACCAACATCTTCTCGATCTTCTCTAGACTATTTTGGTGTAGAAAATGTACCTCTACCCCTAGAATTACTACCTCTTCCTCTTGTTGTCTTCTATTTTCCTCTCTTCACTTTCTCTTTTACCCTTATAGCTATTTGAAAACATTCTTCTACTATTTTTGGTGTCATCAAACTAATTTCATCTTCTATATTATACCTTAGACCATTAAGATACCTTGCTACTCTTTCTTCCTCATCTTCCTCATGCTTTGTTCTTATACTTAACCTATAGAGCTCCTTGATGTATGGTTGCACATCTAGATCCTTTTGCCTAATATTTTGAAGTATTTTAAGCAATTGAACATTTTAATCATTAGGAATGAACTTACCTTTTATTTTTTCCTTCATTCTCTCTAAAGAAGTGATTTTATTCTTCCCCTTTTTCTACCTTTCTTCTTGCAAAAAATTCCACCACAAAAAAACACGTCCTTTCAACTTGGTCTTAACCTTCTTCACCTTGTGTTCTTCATCTACCTCTTCACTTTCAAAATAATTCTCCATGGTTCCTATCCAGTCTAAGAGCTCTTCACCGTCTAGTTTACCTGCATACATAGGTAAATCCATTTTTCCATGTCCATCACCTTTGATAGCCTTCAAAAGCCTCAACATCCTCACATCCTCTAGATCCAATTCTTTGTCTTCACTAGAGGTCTCTTCCTCTTCAGAATCACTCTCATCCCTCTCAACCCCAGCTTTAGACTTCAATGTAGCCATCTCCCTTTTCAAGGCTTCTAATTCTCTAGCCTATTGATCAATCTTCCTAACAATAGTGCTTCCTTTAGGAGGAATTTTGATTCCTCCAATAACACATTTTCCTTGCACACAAACCTTTAACCTTCTCCCTCAAGATACCTACTCCCTTTTCTCTAATACTACCTGATGAAAAACAAGGTGGTGTTGACCCAATCCAACACAAAACGATCAGATTCAAACAAGATACCAGCCCTTCCAACACTATTCACTCAACCTCTCTCAAACACACACCTAGTGGCTTGTATACCTCAAAAGCTACTTTTTCTCATTATCTTTTAGAGAAGATTGTACAATGACCAACTAGATCCCTTCTAATATTCACTTCATGACCTATCACAAGATACCTCCATGAGGCTTCTTTGAAACAATATTGAGAATTAATAGACTACCCCTATTTTCAAGCTACCAAATAACCCTCTTTTACAATTGAGGTACCCTCAAAACAACTAGTTATCACCCAAACTCAATTGATAGTCCCTAATTGTGTTACAAAACAACAAATTCCACCCTCACTTTATATGCAAATGACAAGGTCTAACTAAAAATCCTATCACTCAGGATTATCAAACCCCACCAATGCCTCCAACACTTCACAATTACCCTGCACAAACTCAAACAACCCTTACATAGACAATTCATTCAATATTTTGATAAAACCCTACCTTAACTCCCCATTTTCACTTGAAAAATACAATGTTTTTCCCTAGGGCATCACCCCAAAACCAACAAATTGCTTTCTTTTTCTTCTAAACCATATGAACACCTAACCTACCATGTGAAAATTCATTCCACCAAGATACATGCCATGATAGTAAGTTGAATGACCAAAGGCTTCATTTAACTTCTTTTAAACCCTTACTCTACCATTGTATAGGTTGTCCAAGAAAATTAAGGAGATCTACCCCAAATATTAATGAAAGACTCTCAAACTTGATTAAAATGAGAGATAGTTCATTCCCCTATAGAATATAATAAGTTTCAAAGAAAAACACAAACTGTACAGGTCATACAATTCTAGAAAATAATAGAAAAATAGTGAAAATGTAGAAGTAAATGTAGTTGTTAATAAGAAATATTTAGTACAATATTCTCTAACCCCTGTTCAAGCCTTTTTGAGGCTTTATATACATATTTTATTGAAATATAACCAAAAAAATGTCTATAACTACCTTTTGAAATACTATGAGCCTTCAACTTCTAGGAAAGTTGCATTTTACAATTTCGCTAAGACAACATTTTACATTTTTGCAACTTTTTTGACACTCTACCACAAATGAATCACCTATTCACCTAGAACATTACAAATGGTCTATTTAGACCTTATTGAACCCAAAAACATGACCTCACACTAGAAAAATGACAATTTACCTACCTTGACAACTTTTGTCAAAATTGACAACTTTTAGACATGATTTGCAGCTTTCACATTTTAGACCCAAAATGACTCAAATGACCACAAACTCTTATTAATGGCCTCATCACAACCTTATTACATTGAAACAACCCAAAAAACTAAAGAACCTATCACTTAACCCAATTTACCTAAAGTGACTTGGTGCTCCTACACCAGAAAGGAACCAAAACTTGATGCATAAAACTAGATTTGAACTATTGATGAGAATTTGAGTAAATTATTCTCCAAACAGTGAAGAACAATGGAAATATTTGAATTTTATTGTACTAGATCTAACCTATAGACACTTGAATAGAATTGTCCACAATAGATTCACCAATCTATTGGTTGTTTTTAAGAACCAAATTTAATCTCAATAATTACCTATGAATTTTTCATAATTCAATGATCAATAATGGTGAGGATTGGACAACAACTAGGTGAAAGATTGAAAGGATTTCCCTCTACACTCCAGGCTCTACAAGACCTAGGAGGGTGATCCTTACAATGCACTTAATGATAATCTTGTGCCATTTACCATAGACACTGCAAATAATAGATGCATTCTTATAGGTTACAAATTAGATGTAATCTTTGAATAATTTGGCTAATTCCATAAAAAATTACCATGTAAAGCAAGGAATCAATGGTTCTCATTAAAAATTACAAAAATTTAGGTGTTTAAATGATTTTCATTAAGACTGTGTTCTTTGATAGGTAGGGCTGACTCAATTATATCAAAGATAACCAAATTAAAAGATCAATTCTTTATCCATGGGCAACAAATTTTAATTTGGAATAAACTGTAATACAATAGCGATTAAAATCCACATTTATAGACCATTGTGATATTCATTTACAATAAAACAACTCAAGATCTCCTAGAATAAGAACTACTTATCAAATCCTTATACTTAATCACATAAACCTATGATCTCATTAAAGCATTTTACTTAACTTCTTGAATTAAAATAGAGACAAAATCATGCATTCAACTAAAGTGTTTGAAGACCAATAAAAGGATCCCTAATCATTTTATTAATAATTCATGCAACAAAATATAGAAGGAGATAAATTATTTCAAAATTTGCATTTTCTCATCAAAATTCTATCACTATTGTAAAACCATTATGCCTATTATAGACTCAAAATCAACCTAAGAATCAATACTATTCTATTCCTTTATGCTTGAATTAAAAAATTCATTACATGAGTTTTGAATGCTTCACCAAATAAAGACCCATGTAATTGGCCTTAAATTCCCTTTTATAAGAACAAGGGAGAAAGAAGCTTTGGGACAAATTACACATACATTCGCATTTTACATTTTACATACATTTGAATTTCAATTTCAAAATATCCCCAAGTAGTTATATTTGTATTTTGATGAGGGGGAAAACATATAAGGCAAAAATTATTTCCATTTTTTGGAGAAGATTTCCCCACCTTCCAAAAGGAATTTTTAATCATTCTAGTTGTTCCAAAACATCTTCTCCAAGACAAAAAATGTTTTCCATGTGCACATCTAGTCAACAAAAAATGAAATAAGAAAGAAATAAAAAAGAGGGAAGAGACCCTATCCACATCAACACATTTGTCACCAACCTTTATGATTGAGAGGAAATAACATTTTAAAATACTTCATCCAAGGTTTAATCTGTAAAATTTTCAAGATATTTGTTATACTCTTCATTTTTCCACTTCATATCCAACAATTTACACACCTTTTTATTATGCTAGTTATATCTAGAATCAATTAATATTTTGGTCTCCTTTATAAATGTGTCCATCCTCACTTCAATTCCTGTCATATTATAAATAGCTAGATTTAACATGGTATAATCAATAAGACTAACCATTTTCTTGAAATGTAGGAGTAAACCTCCCAACTCATCCTTCCATATAGAAAAATCCTTCAATTCACCCTCATCATCTAATATCCTAAGCATGCCATACCCCTCCATATCTCTAAACATCTTCAATTTGTTTTGTAATTGCATGTCCAATTTACCATTGAATGTTGTAATTTCACTTAACAAATTAATTTCTTTAAAAAAATTAGAGATATTAGTTGGAGCCTCAGGGTCTTCTTGCATATTAGGCATCATCTCCTTGAGTGATCCTACTCCAGTACTCAATTTTCTCCATTCATTTTGAAAAGCACTTTGAACATGTACATATTTCTTATGGGCTTCATGAATATTCTTATAATCATCCCACACATTATTAACCTTATTAACTAAGTTTGTAACCTTGTGCTTTAAAACATCATCAAAAATATCATTTTCCACCTTGGTAATTTCCTCTTTGGATTTCTTGACATTACCTTTTTCCACTTACACTTCCTATTTCAAATTTTGAATCCTCGATGATAGGTTCTACCTATCCTATGTAGACAAATCAAAAGAAGAAGTTGTGGGAGAAGGAAAACTTTTTTGTTGTATAAAAAGCACCCTATTATGCTCATCAATCAACTTATTATTCTTATCTATTAATTTCTCATATCTATCTTGTGTGATCTGGGCAGTATCAACACTCAACATAGCAACATTCATAGTTAATTGTGTAGTTGCAGTGATAGTCATCTCAGTAGCCCTTTTTATCACCATAGTACCAAATTTCTTGCTCCATAAATTTTATTACTTAAGTTTTCCCAATATTTCGTGGCCATGGACCCAATAACAAGAGTGTACAACTTAGGGCTAAAACCTTAACCAGATACGTTGTTATCAAAGTTCTCCTTATAAATAGAAGCATTAGGGTCTTTTTTTATTGTATCCAATGCAATAGTAGATGAAAGCTTTCACCCAAGAAATAATAAAATCCCACTTCCTTTAACTATATCTCTTTCCTCATGTGGTGATATTGCAGCAATTTATTTTGTTATCTTATTTTCTTCTTGCTTCTCAACATCTTCTTGTAATGAAGGATCAACCTTTTCTTTTTCTTTTTCTATTGTCTTCTTAATGTCAGAGCATCTTAAGTGGATGGAAAATTCCTTGAATTCCTTGGTTTGGACAAATGTGTCATCGCTAATGAAATCATTATAAGCCTTGATCCTGAGATTATCATCTTTTTCTTGCTTACATTCCCATTTTATTATCGTACTATTAGGAACAACAACATTTAAAGCATCCTCCTCAAGGGATGGAAATCTTTGATCAACCTCCTATTCCATTGGAACATGCTTTGTAGACTCCTCAAGTGCATAACCCTCACTAGCTTGCTCACTTGCTAAATAAGTCACTAATGGAGTTATTGTAGGTTGCTTATCTATCTCTTTTGTTTGCATTTGACCACCTTGAGCTAAGGAATGAACCGGTTGGCTTCATAATTGTGCATCATGATTTTGTTTATAAAATTTATCCTTTATCTCAACCCACTTAAACTTATCAAAGAAACCTTTATCCTTGAAGTCCCCCAACATTGCTTTAGTTTGCACATATAGGTCCTTTATCTCAAATAAGTACTCACATAGAAGGGGTTCTCATTCAACATCTTTTCTTCAATTGCACAAATTTTTCTCCACTCACTTTTCCTCTCTGCACCCTCAACATCAAAAGGTAAGTTTCTAATTATATTTTCTTGATATAAGAATTGATGCTCTTTACTAGACAATCCTCTTGATGTTCTCTCAGTATCAATTACTCCCTCGGGATCATAGTATCTTATGATATCCTGCTTCATCCTATAATTATTTAAGATGGAACCAAACCTCTCAATACCTTCCTTTGACATGCATGTAAATTATGTTGGAGTCACTGAAAAAGTAACCCTTCTACTCTTTCTGACTTGTTTAGGCCCTCCTTGTGATTTTGGCTTAATGTTGCCTTGATTTGATGCTGTAATACAGATAACACATTCACATTAGGTCTTGGGACCTATTGAACTAATAGTATTTTAATGGTTCCTTACAAAAGTGTTGTGAAGTGTTGTAACACACTTTCACACTTTTATGGGGTTTTATCAAATAAGCTAAGCATAATAATCATAATCAACCTTAATATTTCCTTATTTGGAGTGTTTCAAAGTGTTGTAACACACCTTCACATTCCTCTAGGATTATCATTAATAATTGGGATTTCTAATGCTTTAATTGGCCCTATTTTTCATCCACAAGACTCATTTATTACATCTTTTTGAGGATAATCCTGACACCAATCAGTAACCAATCATAATTCAGGTGTTCTTGGCTTGTGTAGCTCAAGTTTAGTGTCTAGGACTCATTCATTACCTTTGGTGAAAGAGTCCCACCTAGGTATTTTTTGCCTTGATACAAGTTTCACACATTTCTAAACATTTTTCATTTCTAGTCCCATGCATTATGTATGATGAGACTCATTCGCCACCTTGGGTGAATGAGTCCCGTGTGACCAAAATTCAAATTTAATTCAAATTTTTGTTGGGATTTTATACTCCTAGATCTAATTCCAGCTTGTAGTGTTGTAATTTTGGGAATTCTTGCATAATTAAGTATAAATACAAGGTTCTTTCACTCACATTGTCACCTAGAAAACTTTGCAAGCATTCAAGAGTTCACAATAGAAGTTTAGCATTCCAAAAAGCATTCAAGGAAATTCAAGGGAATATTATCAAGCATTCTAGAGCATTCTTCAAGTGTCAATCATCATGTCAAATATTTCATTGATCATGTTTGTTATTATGCTAACAATTGTGATGTAGAGTTTATGATTCAAGTAAGCATTTCAATAAAGATAAACATCATTCAAGATAGAGTCAAGAACCACATCCATTGCAGCCATTTAAAGCATAATTGCAGCACCTTATTGCTAGGGTTTGGTGAGTTGCAACATTGTCTTTTGTTCATTCATCATTCTCCTTTCATTTTTTCTTTCATTTCAAGGTTTAATTGCCAACAAGTGGTTTGACCAAGACAAACCCCTATTCACTAACCCCCCCAACATTTGTTCACTCTTATTATGTGTGATTTGTAGGGATAGCTTATAGATTGGCCAATAAGAAAAGTTGGAGAAAAGTTGTCAAAGTTGTCATCAAACCTTGGAGAAGCTTGGAGAAGACCTATAGGTGGAATTTTGCAATTTCGGATTTGGAAACCAGTGAAAAGGCACAAAGCAGACCAAGAGACATAAAATCTAGTTTAAAACTTTGAGAAAAGAAAAATTGGATTAATTCACCACTATTGGTGAATGAGTGCCACTATACAGGCCTGAAAGATATTTTTATAGATCTGGATACCCTTTTGGCTGAAAATTGTATTTGCACATTTTCCCAAAAATTAGATTGATTTAGCAAGCCTAGTGAATGAGTCCAAGTCAGCATTAATAGTAGAATTTCCATAATTCCAAACCTCCATTCTACCTTCTTCAGTCTCCCAGGTGCACACTTTTAGTTTTAGACCTTTCTATTACATTTTTTCATTTTCTAGATCATTTATAATTAGTTTACATTCAGCTAGGGTTTTATCTTATAGCTTGCATTGAATTATATTTTCCAATTTTAAACATGGTGATGAACCCCTCATTAACTATCATTTAGTCTTAGGATAGCCCTATTGCAAGATTTCAATCTGCTTTGTATTGAGATCTCTAAGGTTATCCTTGAGTGGAGTCTCTTTTAAATTGGGTGTGAATACATTATATTCCCTAATCCATCAATCATACCACCAATTTTAAGAGGTTCCATTTTGGTTAACCTGCATTTAGGACATCATTATTCTGATTTCGAGTGCATTTACATCCTAGATGTATTTTTCATTAACATTCCATTAGGTTTTGCATTGGTTAATTTGCATTCTAGAGTTTTAAATTTTGCATTAGTGAAAAGCTCATTTAGCTTGCAGTATTGCATTTAATTTCATTGAAAATTAGTCAAATTCTACATTTCCATCTCATGCATAGCTTAGAAATCATAAAATTCATAAAATTCAATTCAAAAATTTCAAAAAAATTAGTACTTGGACTCATTCACCACCTTGGGCGAATCAGTCCCTTTGCATATTTTTCATTGCATTTTCTAGCATTCATAGTTCATTTTCTAAGTTTATGTTTGTTGTTTCTACATTTTTGTTTCATTTTCTATAATTTTAGTTATAAGCATTTCATTGTTTTTAGCTTACATTACATTTGCATCCAACCCACAATTAGTAGCCTTTGCATGAGTGTTTGGTGTCCTATTGCTAATATCATAGTGAGAAGAAGTTCAAGACTCATGTCATCCCATGATAGCACAATCATCGTGGATCTTGGGTTATCTAGAGTTTCCACTCCTAGTATTGACAATAGTATAGTAGGCATGGATAATACCCTTAGCAACTCCTTGCCTTCAAATAACATGCAAGTTGAACCAAGGAGTGACATCATCCTACAAAAAATCATAATTCAAATCCATGAGGACCTACTAAACTTACAACATCAAATAAGTGTTGAAAAAATTTAAACAACTACAATTCCTACCATAGAAAACATTCACTGCATACTTGAAAGGGATGATGGCCTTGACCTTATAAAAAATATCATTGAAATATTTGGAAAACATCTTCCCTCAATTACTACTTGTCCTTTTCCAACAAGAAATGTTACAAGCCAAGGGGGAACTCAAATTCCTACAAAAGTTTCCTTAATACCTACCTACACCAACCCTCAAGTCACAACCACAATGCAATAAGTTAGTAATATGATTCCCTCCCTGGGTATTCCTACTAGCATCCCTAGTTCCTATGTGGCATCATAAGTTATATCTCCTACCTTACCACCTATAAGCATTCCATTCACTTGTCCTACGAACATATACACTCCATCACCACTTTCACTCCCATCTCATAACACAAGCAATGGACCTCTCATAACACAAAATTTCCAAATTGTTTCATCCCTTCAAAGGAAAATTTCCACCATAAACCAAAACCAAAATGGTTCACCCACATATTATGTCAAATGTAGTCCATTATCCTTGGAGATATTGTGAACATCGATGCCACAAGGTGTAGAGATGCCTAGATTTGAGAAATATGGAGGGAAGGGACATCCTTCCAACCATGTTAATTCCTACATTGCCTTATGTAGTGACTTTAATTCCTACGTCCTTGAAAAATACTTCCTTCAAATGGTTCTCTTCTTTACTGAAAAAATATATTCGTTCATTCAATGAAATTGTCGAGGAATTTGTAAATCATTTCAAAGTGCATATGAATCCCAAAATGACCTTGGCTGATTTGATGAGATGCAAACAAAAAGAGGAAGAAAAGGTAACTATGTTGCAAGAATGAGAAAACTTGGTGGTGTTGTCATTAATGTTGTCATTGATGTCAACATAGTTCAATATGTTGTAGATTGTGCATGTATAGTTGAGATGTTGTTGAGATGTTGTGAGTACATGGAGTTGTCTTTATGATGATGCAAATGTGATGAGTTGATGAGTTTCCAAGTGCTTTTGAGAAAATTAATAAAGAATGAAGTCAGAGATATCTATGTGTTCAGAATGTGCTCTGATATGTTCTCCACATTTCTCATGTGTTGATCCTATTCTTGTACAGATATGAAGAGTTGTTTTTTTGATGGTTTTATGGTGATATCAATTGATTTATAGCTTTTGGTTTAATGGAATGTGAAAGTTGTGTTCACTAGTGTGTGAACTATTCTGGCAGAGTGGATCTTCTATGGACTGGGAGAAATGTTTTTTCTCTGTATTGCTCCGCCATTATGTTATCAGATCTTGTGGATCTCAAATTTTTCTTATAATGGTGTTCTCTAGGTTCTAGCAAAGATACTTATGGTTTGGTTATTTGGAAGATTACTTTCATAGTTGTATAAGTTTGCATAGTCAAGATGGATTGATAGAAGGATTTTAGTGTTTGAAGGTTGTTACACTTGTTACAGATGCATATGAAGGAATCTGCAATGTGTTCTTGTGCATGATGAAGTGTGTTGCATTGTATGCATGTCATCTTCTTGCTGGAAAGTGTGTACATAAATGTTCATTTGTGTTTTCATTAGGTTTGTCTGACCTAGTGTTTACACTTCATATGAAAAAAAAAAATTAAGGAAGCATGTGGTTGATCCAAGACATTATTTTTGGTCTTGGCTATGTGTTTTATTGGTCCACTCTCATTCCTTTACACCACGGGAATGTTAAGTTGCTAACCTAATTTGAATTTATGAAATGAAGCTTATGTGGCCAACCTTGGAGAAAGTTTCTAAGGTTGAAGATGGTATAAATTCAAGTTGAATTGCGAAGAATTTTATGATGCAAAGTAATGAAGTAAGTCACAATTAAAAGAGAAGAAGTGTGAAAAAGTGAGTTGAGGCAAAAATACTTCATGTGTTAGATTCCTGAAGGTAGTGAGCTAAAGGTTTCTACAATATTCTAATCATGGTTGTAGATGTGTGTAAATTGTTGTGATGGATCTTTTTTTTTCTTTTGTATCTACAGATAATGAGCCTCCCTGTTAGACAATGAGTCCTTTTTTTATGAAGTGAGCCTTTGTATTTGGTTTTGAAATATCATTATATTGTGAGTTAATCCTCAGAGTGGTTTTTCCCTCATTGGGTTTTCCACATAAAATTTGGTGTTCTTTGTGTTGTTTTTTCTTTTTGTTATTTGCATTTCATGTTCATTCTTAATAATAGAATAGTGTTGTTGTGAAGTTAATAAGTGTTGGAGTTTTGAGTTTAATTTGGTGATGACAGATTCACCCCCCCTCTTAGTTTTCCTACACCTTTTAACAATTGGTATGAGAGCTTTGGTTCCTTGGTGTAGAGCTTAACCACTTAGGGAAGATATGATGGTGCATAAGTTGGTGATCCCTATGTTCGATGGATTTAATTATAGTGACTAGAAAGTGCATATGAGAAGATATATTATTTCTCTTGGTTACAAGACCTAGAAGGCTATTCAAATGAAGTATGTTGCTCTGACAGGTGTTATTACTACTATAGATGAAGTTTCTTCTTCTGAGGAAAATGAGAAGCCAAGGTATGTTATTTTCAATGCTCTATCTAAAACTAAGTGAACTAAGGTTCTTTCTTTGGAAACTACATATGAAGTTTGAAAGAAGTTGGAAGATCTTTATGAAGGAAATGATAAAGTGAAATTGATAAAGAAGCTAACGACAAAGCACAGATATGAGAATTTGAAAATGGAAGAAGGTGAACATTTTGTAAGCTATTTCTAGAGGGTTGAACTTGCAAAAAATGATGTTATGAATCAAGAAGGTAAACTAAATGATGAAGATATAATTGAGAAGATCCTAATAACCCTACTAGAGTGTTACAGTGATAAGATATCAATTATTGAAGAAATTTATAATCGTAAGAAATACATTAAAGAAGAGATATTTGGAACCTTGACTACATTTGAGATGAGAAAGTTTGGAAAGGAGGGAAAAAAAGACAAAATTTAAGGCAACAAAGACTGAGGATGATCTAGATAGTGATGGTTCTGATGAGTTGGAAGAAAATTTGACCAGGAAGTTGAAGAAAGGTACTAATAAGTATAAAGGTATGTTTCCCTTTAAATGTTTTAGTTGTGGTAATATTGGTCATTATGCTTCAAGATGTCCGAATAGAGTTGTACATAAGACGAATAAGGATCACAAAGATAAGGATATAAAGGATAAGAAATATAAGAAGTTGTATTATGTTAAAGAAGAAGCCAAAATCTCTAATGATGAATTTGATTATGAGGGTGATGATAGTGAATGCTTGTTTTTAGATTTGGAGAATAAATCTATATCTGCTAACCCTGGAAAATGTGCAAGAAAGAATGCTCTGAAGAACAAGAAGAATGAGATGGAAGGTACTTGGGTCACTGCCTTTCATGCTAGAGAGGATGAAGACTACTAGGTGATTGATATTGGATTATCTAATCACATGACTTGAGATAAAATTAAGTTCACTAAACTTGAAAAGTATGATGGTAGTTTGGTCATGTTTGGTGATAATCCAGGAGCAAATATTGTTGGAAAAGGTTCAATTAGTTTCGATGGAATTCACAACACTGATAATGTATATTATGTAAAGGGTTTGAGGCATAACCTTTTGAGTGTTGGAAAGATGTGTAGTAATGGTTTTAAATTTTTGTTTCAGAATAATACCAGTGAAATCAAAAAAGGATCCAGAGATATGGTTGCTGCTAGAAGAACTCATGGAAACATCTATCAACTTAAGGACATTGATGGTTAGTGCCTTGTACCTCAAGTCAATGAAAGTTGGTTGTGACACCAGAGAATGGAACATGTAAAATTTGATAATCTAGTCAGGATCAGTTCAAGAGATGTTTTCTGAGGCTTTTCTAGAATCACAAAGTCTGCTAATACTATTTGTAGAAGTTGTCAATTGGGGAAAAATACTAGAAGTAGTTTTAAAGGAAAAGAGCAATCTACTATCGGAGTGTTGGAATTAATTCATATTAACCTCCGTGGTCTAACTAGAACATGAAGCCTAAATGGCGATAGGTATTTTATGCAACTTATTGATGATTATTCTCAAATTTCATGGGTTACTTTTCCTAGAGAGAAGACTCGGGCTTTGGATAGGTTTAAGGTGTTCAAGGCAAGAGAGGAAAATGAAGTGAACTTGAGAATCAAATGTTTGAGATATGATAGAGGTGGAGAATTCACTTCTAGTGAATTTAATACATTTTGTGAGCAACATGGCATAAAAGACAATTTTTTGCTTTGAGAACCCTTCAGCAAAATGGGGTAGTTGAGAAGAAAAACCGAATGATACAAGAAGCTGCAAGAACCATGATGAAAGAATCAAATGTACTGGATGCCTACTAGAGAGAGGTGATACACATTGTTATTTATGTTCTTAATAGAGTTCAAATTAGAGGCAACAACACAAAGACTTATTTTGAGTTATGAAATGGTAAGACTCCTACTATGAAGTACTTTAAGGTATTTGGAAGTAGATGTTACATTAAAAGAGATGATGAAAATCTCAAAAAGTTTGATGCTAGATGTGATGAACACATTTTTCTTGAGTACTCTACTACTAGAAAAGCATATAGATGCTTTAATAAAAGATTAAGGAATATTTTTGAGAGTTCTAATGTGAAAGTTGATGAGGACATGCAAGAACCTATTGAGATAAGTGAAGTTGAACCCAATGATCCTATCTATGGACAAGTAGTTGAAGAGAATAAGGAGAAGAAAGAAGAAGAAGAAGAAGAAATCTTGGAACTTGCTATTAAGACTCCTAAGTATGTGTAGAATAATCATCCAGAGGAACATATAATTGGAGACAAGGGTGAAGGTGTGAAGACAAGAAGTAAAGTAGTAGCTAAGGTAAATCTATTTTTACTTTCTAAAATAGAACCTAAATCTGTGTGTGAAGCATGTGAAGATGAGACTTGGGTTAGAGCTACGAAAGAAGAGTTGCAGCAAATAGAAAAGAATTAGACATGGGAATTGGTTCCTAGACCTATGAATAAGAATGTAATTGGTTCAAAATGGGTGTTCTGGAATAAGTTGAATGAAAATGGTTAAGTTATAAGAAATAAAGTAAGACTTGTATGCAAGGGACATTCACAAGTGGAAGGCATAGAATTTGAAGAAAAAATTTCCCCTATGGCTAGAATGGAAGCTATTAGGATGTTTTCAAAATTTTCTTCCCTCAAGGATTTATCAAATGGATGTAAAGTTAGCATTCCTGAATGGTGAATTGGAGGAAGAAGTGCACATGGAACAACTTGAAGGATTTTAGTTATCAGAAAAACTAGATATGGTTTGTAAGCTGAAGAAAGCATTGTATGGACTGAAGCAAGCTCCCAAAGCTTGGTATGCAAGATTGGATAGATACCTGGAAAAGCAAGATTTCAGCAAAGGCTTTGTTGACAATATCTCTACTTCAAAGTGAAAGGTAAAAAAATGTTGATAGTAGTAGTTTATGTTGATGATATCATCTTTGGTGGAAATGAAGGCATGTGTAAAAGATTTGCAGAAGAAATGCAAAAAGCATTTGAAATGTCCATGATTAGTAAGTTGAATTTCTTTCTTGGTCTTCAAGTTAATCAAACCGATAAAAGGATATTCATTTCACAATCAAAATATGTGAAGGAGCTATTGAAGAATTTTGGAATGGATGAATCCAACTGGTTAGTACTCCCATAGTAACTGAATGTAAGCTGAGTAAAGATGATGAATCTACTAAAACTGATCAGAGCAAATACAAATCTATGATTGGTGGGATGTTGTATCTCACTGCCACTATACCAAATATTATGCATGTAATATGTTTAGTTACCAAATTTCAAGCAGATCCTAATGAGGCACATGTGACATCTATAAATAGGATATTCAAATATCTTAAAGGTACACTAGATTACAGCTTATGGTATCCTAACGGTGCTGATTTCACCTTGAGTGCTTATACCTATAGAACCAAGATCCTAGTACCTACAGGAGACAACAAACAAACCCATTAGAAGATTCAAATGCAATACAAGATCAAAGTTCCCCATAAAATCCATTAGCAATATTCAAAATAGGAATAAAAGTAAGAACACAATGAAAAAGAAAGGAAATAGATTAAATCCTATTAAAAACATGCAAACTCTTGATCTTATGGGGGAGATGGTGCCAATTTGATGTGGAAATTGGCCCTTTCCCAAATCCTATGCAAGCTCTTGATGATTTGATGATGATTGATCCACTTTGTTGAAGATTCAAGTGTGGTCCAAGATGAAAAACTTGCATAAACTAGCTAAGACCTTGATAAAATGGATGAAAATAGATATGCTTGAGGATGAAATTGAGTATACTAAACTTGCTCAAATTATGGATTATCAAATAAGGAGAGAAACCTATTATTTATAGAAAGACAAGATGGAGAGATGCCCAAAATGAAGCAAATGTGCGATCATTCAACATTCAATGGGAAAGTGCCACTTGTCAAGATGTGAATGGAGGAAGCTTAAGCACATTTTGGAAAATGTGCAAAGAGGGGGGAGAGTCAAATTCAAAAGATGGCTTCAAGGATGAGGTGAAAGGTGAAGTTAATGCCACATGGCTCAAGAAAAGGACATGTAAGAGATTTTAAATGCTTTGTTGGATGTACAAACCCTTTGGGAGGGATTTTTCAAATTTGGGGAATATTCCAACCATTGATGCCTTTTTGAAAGAAAATAGATGATTAAATAAATTGATAAATTGATTTTCATGAGAAAGTGGGAAAAACTAGAGAATTTGATGGATTAAGATTAAATTAATCAAGATTTGATTAATTTAATGAGGGATTAGCTGATTTGACGGTTTAGATTTAGATTTTTGGATTTATTTAAATCAAATGGGAGGAAATTGATGCATTAGTTTTAATTAAATAAAGTTGGATTTATTTAATTTAAAGGAGATGATTTTAGAAGTTAATTAAATAAAATAAATTATTTAATTAACAAAGGAACAATAAGATTAATTAAATAAAATGATTTATTTAATTAAAAGAAGATGAGGAATTAATCAAATAAAGTTGATTTTTTTTTAATAGAGGAAATATGATGAATTTAATTAAATACATATTATTTGATTAAATGGTTAGTAAAGAAGTGATTTAGTAAGAATTGATGTTAGTAGATTAGGATCAAATGTGTGATATCAATCAGTATATTGTTCATGTCTACATTACCAATGCAAATTGGGTTGGTATTGTGGATGACCAGAAGAGTACCAATGGAGGTACTTTCTTTCTTGGCTAAAGATTAGTTTCTTGGTTGAGTAAGAAACAAGACTTGGTTTCTTTATCCATTGCAAAGGCAGAATATATTGTTGCAACATCCTGCTACACACAAGTTTTGTAGATGAAGCAAACTTTGAAGGACATTGGAGTGAAATGTGATGAGCCAATTCCAATTTTCTGTGACAACACAAGTTCTATAAATATTTCAAAGAATTTGGTGATGCATTCAAGAACAAAACACATATCTATCAGATATCATTTACTAAAAGAGAAGGTGTTGGAGAATGAAGTTAGGTTGGAGTATGTGACAATAGAGGAACAAATTGAAGATATATTTTCTAAGGATCTTTCAAAGGATACTTTTGAGTATCTTAGGGAGAGGTTAGGGGTCATTGGCCCTGTTAGAATGGTAAAAATTTGATGTTTTTACATATGTTTTCACTCATAAATTTCCAGATTTGGTTCTACTGTATGCATATTTCACCTATATTTTGCCCATTTTGCCCCCATAAAATCATCTATGTCTGCATTTTCCACATTTTTGTCCATCTCGGCATGAGTCTGTTTGAGTCTCCCCAACCCATTGTGTTTTCCTGCTAATATTTATCTATTGCAGGTCTATCGGCAAGACCTTTGTATTGTTACAACGACTGGGTTTCACCTGCAGGCTATCGGTGTAACATTCATGTTGTTTCGGCGATCGTGGAAACATCTATTGGCATAAGTTTTGGCTGTCGGGGTAGTGTCTTACCGAATTCAATATGTCTCCCTGATTATGCATGTGGTGTTTCATCGGCAAAGGCTAAGGGTTATCGGCGGAAGGTCTTAATGAGTATCATTTGTCTCAGCGACGGATCATAAAAGATTTCTTTCAAATGACTTTTGGTGAGAGATAATCTATCGATATAAGGTCTCGGCGAGTGACCTTCGGTCTCACCAACTTTGCACATGGAGTTTTCTATTAAAGGGAATTTTGGTGAGACTAGGATGACTTCAGAGTAAGTCTTAGCGAATACATATGGGTCTCACCGATGGAACTTAATGAGGGATTTTTTCAATGTGAGTATTGCTTGCTCTTGGCGATCTATGGTGAACTTGAGGGCTTTCGGTGAAACACGATGTGGTCTACATGAGGTCTCTCCGATATCATAAAGTCACGGTGACAGTGAACGAAGCAAAAGGAATGCATCGGTGAGAGATATCCTTGTGTCTCAGCAAATGGAAGGCATGTAATGAAATGCATATTGGTAACACTTGGGGTGTTCTGTGTGAGGTCTCCCTGATATCACAGAGCTACATCGAAACATAAAGGGAACAACGGATGCTTCTTGTCTTTGGTGTAACAAACAGAATGCTATAGTGAGATATAGGTGGTATGTGGACATATCGGTAAAACATAAAATGGTCTATGTGATATCTCCCCAAGAGCGATAAGTCACGGCGATAGGTTTAACCATGGGCCTCTCGATGAAGCAGAATATAATCTATATGACATCTCCCCGACCCTGATGGGTCACAACAAATATGAGTACAGTGAACATGGGATGATTAGTGATTGAATTTCCTTTGGCATGGTTAACGATATGTCTCATCGACTGTTTTACTAATGAAAAACAAAAATTCAAATGTTGTGGCCAACATGTAAATGTTTAGTTTCCGTTGTAGGCTGACATAATTCAAGCCCAATTTTTGTGGAGGGCCAACATGTGATTTCAATATGATATGTTTTCTCACGCTGGTGTATAAATAGGCATTTTTTAATTGTAAAATATCATCTTCTATCAATTATTCGATATATAGTAGGCAAATTATATGGATATAGTACAATAGATTTATCAGATCAGAGACTATGTTGCATGTTTTCAAACTTGAGGTATTTATGAAAATTAATTGATGTTGCTACATATTTTTGGTGTCAATTATCTGTTCAATTTAATGAAATTATTGCTAAGCTATCTCCAAGATGGATTCTTTCTGGTTGTTTAAATTGATGTAACAAGTTTATATTTGATTTATCAATGCACAATTGTTGTATCTGTGTGGTTAATTGATTGGTTCTTTCAAGAAAAGATTAAATCCTTTTAGTTGTAAATAGAATGTATGCTAGATAATTTGAGTTTCCTCTAGAGAGTGTTGCTCATCTTGATTTCATTTGACTCTGCTTACCCAATAAGGCACTGGTCTCTGCATTTAATCATTCAGATTCATTCATTTTCTTTACATCTGTTAATTAAGCATAGTATGATTTAGATTCGAAGATTATTGTTGCTATTGTTATCAAGTTTGGTTTCATTTATTCACCCCCATCTGCCGTTGTCGACAAATAATTTTAAAAGGTTAATCATAAGATAAGTCTACTCAAATAAAAAGGTACACCTGCCTAGGTTTAGTAGAACTTGAAGAGTAGAAGGTTGAATTCTTTTGACCTTATCTGTTACCTTGAAACGTATCAAGAGATTGGCAGCCTCTTAAGGCATTCAGCCTGAGTCTTTGAGAGCTAACAAATTGGCGACTCTACTGGGGATACATTCAAAATCAAAGCCTTAATCATAGAGTCGGGAACTTTATACAGACTCCGCTAGGAATAAGAAACATCAAGTATTTTCTCATTTTTGACAAAAGTGAGTGGCGACTCTGATAGAAATTTTGCAGCTGTTCATCATGAATGGAAGAAGATCTCAATACAGGGGAGGTCATACTGGAGCTCCTGCTAGCAGCAGTAAGTGGACACACAAAGGTGACAAGGTTGATAAGGGAAAAGGGATAAGTGAGGACATGTGCATGACAGATAAAGATAAAACATCAAGAGCACATTACGAAACATATGATCGCTATGACACATGGAAAAATGATTCGAGTGTAGAGCCTTTTACTCTAGAGGATCAAAGAAATCCTTTTACTTTTCTCGATCCCCAGAAACAGGCTGAGTTTAGAGCTGAACTGGAGGCTAAAAAAATCATAATTCAGCATGAATATGATTAGAAGATGGAGGGTAATCAAAATGATGTTATTGATCATGAACTTCCTAAGGAAGTAAAGGCACAGTTTGAATCATAGAGGAAGGAGATAGGGGAACTAAGGGCTGCATTACTGAAAGCCCAAATCACTGTTCAGACTACTGGTTGTCCTCAAAAGTATGTACCACCTCATAAGCAAGGTAATCATGGTGCAGGGCCTTCTAATCCACCAATGTCTCCTCACCATTAGAGAGGGAATCACTACAAGTAGCCAAATCATCCACCTCATATTCCCACATAGCATACGAGTATGAATCCACCTCCTGGTCAGTATTTTATCCCATTTTATAATGCATAGTACAACAATCCCATGCACCAGCATCAATTTCCACCTATTCCTCCCCCTCACCAGCATACAACCATGATCAAACAGTTTGATTTAGCAGGTTTTCAGTTATGCCCTTACCCTATGGATGGCAGTTGGAGGAGTATGGTGCCCAAATTTATAGGGATTAATGCAATCACTACTGAAGAGCATGTAAAGATTTTCAATGTTTCCATCCAAGACATAGATGTGCCATATGAAGATTTACACATGATGTTCTTTATGATGTCACTTCTTGAAGATGCTAGGGATTGGTTCAACAGCTTGCCTAAATTCTCAATCAATTCTCTTCAAGTATTTCAAGATTGATTCTTAGAAAAATATGGGAATCTAAATGCACCAGATGTAGCTCTTCATGAACTAATTTGAATCCAAAAAAATTAGAATGATTCAATTTATGATTTCAACCAAAGATTCAACAAGTTGTAGACTAAAGTACCTCCTAGATCAAGGTTGCTAGACTTTGTAGGTTTGAGTGTTTATTTGAATGCATTTGATCCTAAAATAGGGTATGAACTGAGAAATAGATTCCCGAGAGATTTGGCTAATGCTCAGAAGATGGCATTAACAATTGAAAACAACAGGAAGGTTGCTGGTATAATTAGTAAAAGAGATAACCTGAGGCCTCCTCAACAAGACAACAATTACCAGTATAGATAGGAGAACACATACAAAAATGAAAGGCCGAGGTTGCATGGCATGCCTTATAATATAGACTGGAAGGATGGAAAACCTATAACAACTAGGCCAAGAAACAAAGAGACTCCTGATCCATTGAGCAAGAAAGGAACTTACATGGTGAGTAATAATTACTCTTGTGAAGCCTGTGATAAGCCACACTCTCCAAACTATTGTGTTGTGGCTCAAAGGATGCAAGAAGAGGGAATGCTGATGGAAAAAAATGAAGATCACATAGTGTATTTGACTTCAAATATTTCTCACCATGTTGATGAAACATACTCATCTTCAGAGGATGAAGGCTATGAGTATGATGTTTCAAATCAGAAGTATAATGTCCATATGGCTGAACAACAGGTCTTTTATGATTTTGATGAAGATTATACTAAGCCATAGTTGGTTGAAGTGCCTACTCAATGCAATGTGAGGAGACTTACTGAAGATGAAATAGAGAGAATAACTGTTGTTGTAGTTGAGGAAGCAAGAAGTAAATATTGGTTGAGAAACAAAAAAGTAAATGATGTAGAAGATATTCCTGGGGGAATTTTTATGAAAGATCAAAAGGCAACACAAGGAACTATGAGGAAGCCAGAAAAGAGATTGCCTGATAAAGATGAATAGAAGCCTGCCCAAAAATAGGAAGTTAAGGAGGAAGTGAAGGAATTACATAAAGAGACACAAGTGCCTGACCAACCTAATAAAAAAGAAAAGGAAGAAAACAAAGGAGATGTGCTAGAACTAAAAAAAAATGTTAAGGTAGAGAGCTCTTCTTTTGACTTCACTTAGGTGTTATCCCAGGTAAAAATGTCTGTTCCACTACTTGAGATGATGAAGATTAAAGAGTATAGGGATATTGCTATTCAATTGATAACAAGTGGAAATGAAAAATGTATGAATTCTGAAAGCAAAGTAGCTATTAAAGCAGTTAGTAGGTAGGAGAAAATAAATAATTCTGAAGTTTTCTTGAGTGATATATTATCAACTCCCCCTCAAGTTGATCCTTTCTTCACTACCTTGCTTATCAATAATAAACTATTGAGGAATTGCATGATAGACTCTGGTGCTGCTATAAACATTATTCTAGTAGGAGTTATGAAGTAGCTTGGCATGTGGGTTGATACTAAGTTGGAGGAAAGTTTTATGCAATGGATAATAGACCTGTTCCTGTGGTTGGTGTTATGAAAGATGTTGAAGTCAAATTGGCTACTTATCCACAGGTGCCTTATAATATAGACATAACAGTGATAGATACTCCTCAATTCATGATGCTCTTATCAAGGCAATGGACAACAACTGTTGGTGGAAATGTTCAATTTGATCTGTCCTATGCTACAAATCTAGTGAATTTCCAAGAGGTCAAGTTGTATAGGGAGCCAAGGATGAATCAGCTTGTTGACTATGTGCCACAAAATCAGATCAATTGTTTTTGTGATGTTGATCTTGGGAATTTTAAAATTGAACCACCTCAGCCAAAATTAACCAATAGTGATCCAATTGAAAAAACATGCTACACAAAATTGTGATGGCATATGGAAGATGTATTTTGATGGAGCCTATAGCCAGGAAGGAAATGGAGTTGGAATTGTATTTGTTTCGCCTAAAGGTATTACTTTTAAATATTCATTTATGTTAGCATTTGAATGTATGAACAATGTGGCAGAGTATGAAGCTTTATTGATAGGCTTGAACATAGCTATGAAACATAAAATCAAGTTGATGGCTATTTTGGGTGATTCTGAGTTGGTTGTTTCACAAGTCAAATCATAGTATGCAGCAAAACACAAAAGATTAAAACAGTATAGGAATGTTGTATGGGACACAATTGAATTATTTGATGCCTTCTCAATTGAGTGGATTGATAGATCAAAGAACATAATGGCTAATTTTTTAGTAAATGTGGTGCTGGAAAGAGATGATATCACACTGGTTGGGGTATCACAGATTGAGTTCAAAACAAGGCCTACTGTTCCTGATAACATTTACAGTTGGCAAGTCTTCAATGATGATACTGACCTGCTGAATTTTCTTCATTATATAGATCAATATGAAGCCCAACAAATTGACTTCAATGCTTTTGTTGAGGAAGTGGATGGGAAGAAAATAGTGTTCGGAAAGGAAATATTGCAGCTAAAAAAAAAAAAGCTTCCTAAGGGCTTGGTGGCACTAGAGAGGCTGTATGATGGAAATGATTGATCTCTCATGAAGCAAACACTAGTCAGAAGGGAAGATATTGAAGAAATTAACTTGGGGACTAAAATAGCACCAAGAAAGGTGTATATAGGGAAAAAGATAAGCCCTACAATTAGAAGAATGTTGATTGAGTTGCTGAGAAAATATAAACACGTGTTTGCTTGGTCTTATGAAGATTTGAAAGCATACATGGAGGATTTGTTTCAGCATGAAATACCATTGAAGCTAGATGCTAAACCGTTCAGACAAAAGCAAAGGCCCATAAATCCAACACTGGAGCCTAAAATGCAAGAAGAGTTGACAAAGCTCAGAGATGGGGGAATCATTAAGCCAATTAGGCATTCAACGTGGGTCTCAAATTTGGTCCCTGTGAGGAAGAAAAATGGAGACATCAGATTATGTGTGGACTTTAGAAATTTGAATATGGCATCTCTCAAGGACAATTATCCTCTACCCAATATGGAGGCTATATTGCATAAGGTAACAGGGTGTGAACTATTGTCCATGATGGATGGGCTTTCAGGATACAACTAGGTTAAAGTCAAGGAATCTGAGCAATATAAGACAATATTCACAACTCCTTGGGGAACATATGTATATATAAGAATGCCATTTGGTCTCACTAATGCAGGAGCTACCTTCTATAGAGCTATGGATGTGGCATTTGCAGATCTGATTAATACTATCATGGTGGTGTATCAGGATGACCTAACTACTTATTCAAAGAAGGTTGAAGATCATGTGCAACATCTGGAGAAGGTATTTATTAAAGTTCTTGAATATGGTATTAGCTTAAATTCAAAGTAGTGTCATTTTGCACTCATGGAGGGTAAGCTCTTAGGGCATATTGTTTCAAAAGAGGGAATTAGAATAGATCCTGAGAGGGTTGAAGCTATTGACAAGATTCTTGTTCCCAAAACTGTTAAGGCTATATAGTCATTCTTTGGACAAATTAATTTTGTTAGAAGATTTGTTTCTAACTTTGCTGAGATCATTAAGCCCATATCAAAAATTTTAAAGAAGGGATAGAAAATGGATTGGACTACAGAAGCTTTAGATTCTTTTATATCTATCAAAAGGGCCATCAAAGAGTCTCATGTTCTTAAATCTCTAGATTTTGCAAAGACTTTTCAGATATTTTCTTTTGCTTCAATGCATACGATTGTTGTTGTTATGTTACAAAAGAATGAGGATGGTCACGAATAGCCTGTGTCTTTCTTCAGTAAGTCATTACAAAGGTCTAAATTGAAGTATGACATAATGGAAAAATAGGCATTTGCATTAGTGAAGGCTACAAAAGCATTCAAACCATATCTTGTTGGAGCAAAAGTGATTGCTTATGTCCCTCATATAGCTGTCAAGGATATTTTGACACAATCTGAAGTTGCAGGAAAAAGGTGCAAATGGATTAACAAGATCCAAGATTTTGATATGGAGATACAGATTACTAAGCTAGTGAGAGGTCAAGGCTTGGCTAGGCTGATGGAAGAATCAAATATTGAAGCAAGTCAAGTCTATAATGTAGAGGAAGGGACTGCAATTGCAAGCATTGAGCACACTCCTTGGTATACTGATATCATGCATTACCTTAAGTACATGAAGTGTCTAGAAGGATTGAGTGGCAGTCAGAAGATAACTTTAAATTTGTAGGAATCTAAATATGTTTTCATGGATGGTGATCTATTTTGGAAAAACAGGGATGGTATACTGCTATTATGTCTAGATGAGTAATAGGCTAAGCATGTTTTAAGTGAAATGCATGAAGGAGTTTGTGGAGGACATTACTCAGCAAAAAAACTACACACAAGATTCTCAGGGCAGGTTATTACTGGCCTAAGGTTTTTAATGATTCTTTTACACATGTGAGAAGGTGTGAGGCTTGCCAGAAGTTCTCTGGAAAATTGAAGTATCAGGGTGCTTTGCTATTTCAACCCTTGCAGGCTGATGCCCCTTTTCATCAATGGGGAATTGATTTCATTGGAGAGATATAGGAAAGATCAAGTGGAGGACACAAGTGGATACTTGTTGCCACTAATTATTTTACTAAGTGGGGGGAAGCAATCCCAACTAAATAGGGTACAAGCAAAGTGGTGACAAATTTCTTGATGGACAACATTATCACCAGATTTGGTACACCATTGAGATTAATCATAGACAATGGGATGTGTTTTAGGTCTGATGAGTTCAGAAGCTTTTGTGACACTTATGGAATTACTATTTCTTATGTAGCTCCTTACCATCCACAAGCTAATGGTCAAGCAAAGTCTAGCAATAAGAATATTTTAAAGATTATAAGGAGGATGTTGAGTCAAAACAAGAAGGCTTGGGATTCAAAATTGAAGCTGGCTATATGGGCTGATAGGGTTACTGTGAAAAGGGAAATTGGAAAGTCCCCATTTGAATTGGTTTATGGAGCACAAGTCAGGATGCCTTTGTAGAATTTGTTACCAGTATACAAGTTTGTCCTTTAGGAAGATTTGGATATTCCTGAACCTATGGAAGAAAGAATAGAGCAACTAGCTAAACTTGATGAAATAAGGAGAAGTTCCCAAAACTAAAACATGAAGTTACAGACACAGATGAAGTATATATTTGACAAGAAGGAAAAGGATAGAAAAATTGAAGAGAATGACTTGGTGTTGATGTGGAATGCAAAGTGTCAGGAGAAGGGCAAGCATGGTAAATTTGAAGCTTTGTGGCTGGGACCTTTTGTTGTTGTTGGAAAGAAGGGTGAAGACTCATACTATTTATAGAATATGGCTGGTGAAGATCAAGAATTTCCTATTCATGGGAAATTCTTGAAGCAATTTTTCTCTTGACCAACATAGAGGATAAGGGTTGCTAGTGCATGGACAACTCTTGCTTATCCTCTTTAAAATTGTTTTCCATGCACAGTAGTTTAGGATTTTTTCCATCTCCATTTCACTCTCATTTTCCATTCATCTCCATTTTGCATTCACTTTCCTTCCATTTCATCATGCTTCATTTCCATTTCCATTCATTCCATCTCTACTCACTAGTTCATCACTTTATGTCTGGTCTGCTCACCCAAAGATCTAGTTCCTTGCAATGATCTTACTATCATTCATCCCCAGACAGAGCCACTATTAGAACTATAAAAATTTGATGTTTTTACATATGTTTTCACTCATAAATTTCCAGGTTTGGTTCTACCGTATGCATATTTCACCTATATTTTACCCATTTTTTCCCCGTAAAATCATCTATGTCTGTGTTTTCCACATTTTGGTCCATATCGACATGAGTCTGTCTGGGTCTCCCTAACCCATTGTTTTTTTCTGCTAATATTTATCTATTGTAGGTCTATTAGCAAGACCTTTGTATTGTTACAACGACTGGGTTTCACCTACAGGCTATTGGTGTAACATTCATGTTGTTTTGGCGACCATGGAAACATCTATCGGCATAAGTTTTGGCTATTGGGGTAGTGTCTTACCAAATTCAATATGTCTCCCCAACTATGCATGTGGTGTTTCATCGGCAAAGGCTAAGGGTTATCGGTGGAAGGCCTTAGCGAGTATCATTTGTCTCACCGATGGATCATAAAAGATTTCTTTCAAATGAATTTTGGTGAGAGATAATGCTATCGATATAAGGTCTTGGCGAGTGACCTTCGATCTCACCAACTTTGCACATGGAGTTTTCTATTACAGGGAATTTTGGTGAGACTAGGATGACTTCAGAGTAGGTCTTAGCAAATACATATGGGTCTCACCGATGCAACTTAATGAGGGAATTTTTCGGTGTGAGTATTGCTTTCTCTTGGTAATCTATGGTGAACTTGAGGGCTTTTGGTGAAACATGATGTGGTTTACATGAGGTATCTCTAATATCATAAAGTCATGGTGACAGTGAATGAAGCAAAAGGAATGCATCAGTGAGAGATATCCCTATGTCTCAGTGAATGGAAGGAACGTAATGAAATGCATATTGGTAACACTTGGGGTGTTCTGCATGAGGTCTCCCCGATATCACAGAGCTACAACGAAACACAAAGGGAACATGTGGATGCTTCTTGTCTTCGGTGTAATGAACAAAATGCTATAGCGAGATACAGGTGGTATGTGTGCATATCAGTAAAACATAAAATGGTCTATGTGATATCTCCCCAAGAGTGATAAGTCACGACAAAAGGTTTTACCACAGGGCTCTCTATGAAGCAAAATATAATCTATACGACATCTCCCCGACTCTGATGGGTCACGGTGAATGTAAGCACAGTGAACACAGGATGATTAGTGATTGAATTGCCTTCGGCATAGTTAACGATATGTCTCGCCGATTGTTTCATTGATGAAAAACATAAATTCAAATGTTGTGGCCGACATGTAAATGTTTAGTTTCCATTGCAGGCCGACATAATTTGAGCCCGATTTTTGTGGAGGGCCAACATGTGATCTCAATATGATATGTTTTCTCATGATGGTGTATAAATAGGCATTTTGTAATTGTAAAAGATCATCAACTATCAGTTATTCGATATACAATAGGAAAATTAAATGGATACAGTACAATAGATTTATCAAATTAGAGACTATGTTGCATGTTTTCAAATTGGAGGTATTTATGAAAATCAATTGATGTTGCTGCATATTTCTGGTGTCAATTATCTATTCAATTTAATGAAATTATTGCTAAGCTATCTCCAAGATGGATTCTTTCTGGTTGTTTAAATCGATATAACAAGTTTATATTCAATTTATCAGTGCACAATTGTTGTATCTGTGTGGTTAATTGATTGGTTCTTTCAAGCAAAGATTAAATCCTTTTAGTTGATCATAGTAATCAGAGAGATTCATTTGGATTATTAAAGCAAAGCTTAGTAGTTACAGTATTGCATGTTTATACAAGTTGTAAACAGAATGTATGCCAGATAATTTGAGTTTCCTCTAGAGAGTGTTGCTCATCTTGATTTCATTTGGCTCTGCTTACCCAATAAGGCACTGGTCTCTGCATTTCATCATTCAGATTCACTCATTTTCTTTACATCTACTAATTGAGCATAGTAGGATTTAGATTTGAAGATTGTTGTTGCTATTGTTATCAAGTTTGGTTTCATTTTTTCACCCCCATCTGTCATTGTGGACAAAGCATTTCAAAAGGTTAATCATAAGATAAGTCTCTCAAATCAAAAGGTACACCCACCTAGATTTAGCAGAACTTGAAGAGTAGAAGGTTGAATTCTTTTGACCTTGTATGCTACCCTGAAACGTATCAAGAGATTGGCAGCCTCTTGAGGCATTCAGCCTACATTTTTGAGAGCTAACAGGCCCTCTAAACTAGGTTCACATGAAGGTGCATCAGTCTAGTGAATTCATAGATTCTTCATTTATGTGGATTGATGAATGGGTCTACTCTGCAGGGGGAGTAGAAAAACATTTCATTGTTGTAGTATGGGTGTACTCCTAAGGGGGAGTATTTAGATATTTTGATCTTTCCATTGATGTCAAATGGGGAGATGAATTCATGTGAAAAATAGTAATAAAAGGAGGAAAAGGTGTTCTCCCAAAATATTGTGTAGGTTGTTGTCTTTGATGTTTTTTCACATCATGTGTTGTCATCAATGACAGAGGGGGAGCTTGTTGCAAGTATGAGAAAAGTTGGTGGTGTTGTCATTAATGTTGTCATTGATGTCAACACAAGTTAGTATGTTGTAGATTGTGCATGTATAGTTGATTTTTTGTTGAGAAGTGAGTAGATGGAGCTATCTTGATGATATTGTAGATGTGATGAGTTGATGAGTTTCCAAGTGCTTTTCAGAAAATTAATAAAGAATGAAGTCAAAGTTTTGTGTGTGTTTAGAATGTGCTCTGGTATGTACTCTGTATTTCTCCTATGTTGAACCTATGCTTGTGTAGATCTAAAGAGTTGATGTTGATGATCTGATGGTGATATCTACTGATTTATAGCTTCTAGTTTAATGGAATGTGAAAGTTGTGTTCATTGGTCTGTGAACTATTCTAGAAAAGTTGATCTTCTATGGAGTAGGAGAAATGTTTTTGTTTCACAATTCTCTGCTATTCTATTTCAGATCTTGTGGATCTATATTTTTTCTTATAATGGTTTTCTCTAGGTTCTAGCAAAGATACATGTGGTTTGGTGATCCAGAAGTTGAGTTTCAAAGTTGCTATTTATGTTCTCACAGTCCAGATAGATTGATGGAAGGAGTTCAATTTTTGAAGGTTGTTACATTTGCTGTAGATTTATTTGAAGGAACCTGAGATGTGTTATCATGCATAATGAAGTGTGTTGCATCATCCATGTGTCATCTTCTTATTGGAAAGTCTGTACATCAATGTTCATTTTTGTTTTCATTAGGTTTGGCCAACCTAGTGTTTATAGTTCATATGAAAAATAAAATTTAATTAAGGAAGCATGTGGTTAATTCGAGAAATTATTTTTGGTCTTGGTTAAGTGTTTAATTGGTCCACTCTCATTCCTTTCCACCACAGGAATGTTGAGTTAATGACCTAATTTGAGTTTATGAAATGAAGCTTATGGGGTTGACCTTGGAGAAAGTTTATAAAATTGAATATGGTATAAATGCAAGTTGAATTGCAAAGAATTGTATGATACAAAGTAACAATGTAAGCCACAATTAAAAGAGAAAAAGTGTTTGAAAGTGAGTTGAGGCAACAATACTTCATTGTGTTAGATTCTTGAAGGTAATGAGCTGAAGGTTTCTGCAATCTTCTGACCAAGGCTACAGATGTGTGTAAATTGTTGTGGTGGAACTTTTTTCTTTTCTTTTTTCTGTAGGAAATGAGCCTCCCTGTTGGATAGTGAGTCCTTTTTATAGGTAGTGAGCATTTATATCTAGATAGTGAGTCCTCTTCTAGGCAGTGAGGCCTTGGTAGTGAGCCTTTGTATTCAGTTTTGTAGTCTATTTATATTGTGAGTTAATCCTCACCATGGTTTTTCCCTCATTGGGTTTTCCACATAAAATATTGTGTTTTTTGTGTTGTTTTTTCTTTCTGCTATCTGTATTTCATGTTCATAGTTAATAACATAATAGTGTGGATATGAAGTTAATAAGTGTTAAATTTTTGAGTTTAATTTGCTAACTTATTTTCCCCCCCTCTCAATTGTCCTATTCCTTTTAAGAAACTATGTTTATCTCATGCTATCAATCACTTTATTCCCAAATCAATGTTAATGTACCTGACTCACACCTTCAAAAGATGTTCATATAAAATTTGTTAAGTAAAATCCAAGACAAGTTGGCTATGATGAAATTCCCATTCTTCATGTACTTGTACACTACCCTCCATGATTATCAAATTTTGGTTAGTAGTCTTGATACAAAGTCCACTTCTAACTGAATTGAGAGATCTGAGCCCACAAACCAAAACAATCTACAACCTTTTAGAAAAAAAAATAAAGGTTTCCTTCAATTCAACCCCCCTCAACAAACAAGTCAAAATTTCATTAACCAAGTAACTATTGTTATGGCCACTATACCCTTTAGTTATGGAGATACGAAAAGAAAATTCACTCCCTTGCCCGATACCCTTTCATAACACAATGTCCCAACTTCTAGACCAACAAATGATAACCTTACCTCCCATCCAAACAACCAACCCTAATAAGAATTTACTCCCTAGCTTTATATCAAATGCTTATTACCACTATCACTGACAAAATAGACATGACACATAACATTACAAGTGTCTTAAACATCTTGTACAAGACCTCATTGATTTTGATCATCTATCCATTGCAAGCGTCAGTGAATAAGGAAATAAATCCATCACCCCTCTAAACCAAAACTTGAAAATTTTCACTAGCCTTATGCCAAAGCATAATATTTCATTTTTCAAATCAATTCAAACTGTAAAGAACAATGTGATGACTATTGATACAGATGATGAAAACAATGATTATATTCTAAATAATGCTATCAATGTCAATCCTATGGATGAAATTGTAGGGACAATAGACGTCATCCCTCTTAAGGGTTGAACCAAGAGTCCTCTTTAAATTACATTCTCCTACAAGGATATACTTAAACATTTACCCAATGGTCCACTTTACATAGTTCGTCGTATCTATGATAATGAGATATTAATAGATATCGCCTATGGAGAGAACATGATCAATGAGGAATTTTTACTTTTGCATGAACTCCATCAAGATGAATATGATAAACCAAAAGCATGGATCAAGACACACAATGGTTTTGTGTGCCCAACAATAGGAACAATCACCTTACCATTGCAAATAGGACCAAAAAAGTTAGATGTCACATTCTCCATCATCCCATAGTGAGACCAATTTTGTGTGAAGATAGGCCACCCATAGCTTTGCTCCATGAAATCCATCCCTTCGGTTGTACATAAATGCTTAAATTTTCCCTTTGACAATGAAATATTCACTGTCCACCATAGTTGCTTTAACCTCTTGTCTTCTAAAGGAAAATTTTCCCTAGATGCATTTTTTCCCGAACCCATGGAACCTATAAAAACTCAAGAAGACTTCTTTTTCTTATCCTATAAGGAAAAGAAGATAGAAAAATTATCTCTTTGAAACATGTCCCCATCTATCTTTGAAACTCCCATCCTTGACGAAACCATGCTTGAACCTAAACAAGAACCAAACAACCAAGACCAACCAAAAATAGAAACTTCACCTACATCCTACAAATGACCAAGAGATAATGAAACCAATCTCGTCTCCCCTCCTAGAATAATTTTTTTTACAAATTCAAATAAAAAGTGGCAGAAAAACCTCCTATGGTTATTTTGTTCCTCCCCTTAGGGAAAAAAAGAAACCTACAATTGATCAAATCGTTCCTACAAAATGAAACATGAGAACAAAACCAAAATAAAAAGAGGTGCTAGAGAGCATAGGTGTAGAAATCATGCCCTTGCTCATAAGTTACATGAAGAATTATACAAATAAAATCAAGATCTGAACTTGACTAAAGCAATGCATGATGACCCTCCTCCCCAGTCGAAGCAAGACAATTCAATGCAACCTCCACAACAATAATTGAACTCTTCCATGGAAATTATCCTTCAACCTCCTATTGTGATTAACTTAGATGATGATGACGAGGTTGCTAAAATTGATGAAGAGCTGCATAATGAATTGAATACATTATTTTCCTCTTCCATGAGCTTAAATGAAAAATCTCCTACAAAGAGTGTTGAACCTGGTGCTTCTCATAGTTTGACACTTTCTCTTGTCCCTTTGGCTAGTTGTCTGCATTTGGTATGCATAGAACATTATTGGGAGGAAAATGAATTACTCATAGGTTGAATCACATTTTTTTTACTATATTTTGCATTATTTCATTTTTCATTTTCTTTTGAGTGATTGCATGCATGTAATGTGATCCCCTATGATGTTTTATTTGTTTTTTTCTCTCTTAGTGGCGTTCCTCTATTTTTACCTTCATTATTCTCTATGTTGTGTATCTTTTTCACTTTTTTATCTTTATATCTTTTTTTCTTTTCCTTTTGGGGATGATGCAAGGTGTGAAGACACCCTATGTCTCTTCCATATTGACCCAAAAGGCTTTCTTTTTCTGTTGCCTTTTCATTTTCTATTTTGTCTTTTTTTTCCTTTTGGGGATGATGCAAGGTGTTGATAGATTCACATCTCTTCCATGTTGACCTAAGAGGTTCTTTTTTTTCACTCTCTTTGTGTCATTCTTCTAGTTCCATGTGTATCTGGGGGATGATGATAGTTCCAAGCTCTCTAAAAAAATTGTAGCAAAGAACATACTGACCTGAAATCCATAGTGTTGAATACCAAAGATACTAAGAGGGGGGGTGAATCGGTATCTACTTAAACTTATGAATAAGAACAAACACCATTGAATTACTCCAATGCATATAATAGTAAAGATAAGCAAGAGCATTAACAAAACATGAAAGCACACTACACATGAACACCAAGATTTTTATGTGGAAAATGAAAAATGGGAAAAAACATGGTGAGGTTTAGCTCACAATATAGTTTAACTGGTTATAAGATATTACAAAAGGGTGGCTCACTGCTAGGAATCACTATCCAAAATGGGAGGCTCACTTCCTACAAGATACAATAACATAAATCGTTTACAACTAGAAAATGAACTAATAAATTTACACCTAACAAGAGTTAATTTAGTTCCTTTGATACTCAATAAACTATCCAATATATATAGCTGATACATTTGCAAGAATCAATTAGGTTGGCATAATGAGATGCAACCCTTATTCACCAAAAAGGTAACTGTCAGCTTCAAGCTTGTACAAAAACTTTCCAAAAACAATCCAAATGTGTAGCATGCTACAACATGTTGGCATGGACCAAAGATAGGTCACACATACATACATAATACAAAAATTAATCCATTACAACATTAATCAATACATTAGGTTGGCCATAAATAAAACTAATAGAAAAATGAAATAGAATCATACCAACTCGCCATACGAGCACCTGTGCACACAATATTCTAAACATACAACATTTCAACATCCATGAACTATTTCCCAAAAGCGCAAGCAATGATAATCATCAGTGGAGGATTGTAGATCAAAATAGTGGAGGATGACAACTACATACCAGTTCAGATACTAGATCAAAATTGAACATAAACTTGTGGTTGCAATAGATATAACATGGTGACATCAATAGAAACAAAAAATTTGTATAATAGGATGTTCTTCTTCATTCTTCCAAAAATCTCCCCCTTTTTCATTGATGGGAGCATCTACCAAAATAATTTACAAAACTCCTATGTACAATACACTCTCTCCCTCTATAGACCTCTTACAACATTCTCTCCCCCTTTGACATCAAGGAAAAAGGTGGTCCAAAAATATGAAAACTTAAAAAGCATTACTTGGAGGATGGCGAGCCTTGAAGCTCCTTAAGAATACCTTGCCAAGTTTTCTTACCATTCTCCCAACTCTTCTTAGTAGCTATCAACATTCTATTAATAGATTCCAATTCCACTAGTCTTTCTTCTACATCATCCAAAGTACCTAGAGTTAGATTGATTTTATCTAATTTCTCTACATTTTTCAAAGCATTGGCAAATGGAGTATACTCCATTATCACAAGGTCACCTAACTCACCAAATATTTTGATGATATCTTCCTTCTGCTTTTGTAAAATGAATAATTTGTCTTTATGAGTAGAGATAGCATTCTAGGTTGTCTTGTCTCTATCTTTAAATGCACTATAGCTACCAGAGATAGTAGTCAACTAGGACTCAATGGAGTCCATGAGATTTTTGATAATTTGAGTGGCATCCGACAACTTTATGCAATAGGAAAATACAATATTTTCTTCAGATTCACAAGCCTATACAACTTCCGGATTCTTTTCAACATTAGTGTGTACGAAAGCACACTTATCATGAAGTGCCAAAAGTCTTTTCTTTGTTATTTTCTCCTCAACCTCTTGCCTTGTCTTCTCACCAAGTCTAGAGGAATGGTCCTTAAAGGAGTCCAACAAAAGTTTCAAATTCTCTACCAGAGTGAGAGATGTATCCATTGATGTACAGGGTGTGGCCTCCTACAAAGCTTTGAGGGAATCATCAATAAGCTCTATTCCTTTCTGGTATGTTTCCATAATTTATCTTCTTCCAAATTCATGCAAAACATCCCTTTTACCAACTTATGAACAAGAGAAATCTTATCCAAGTCCACACTGCCTTGAATCATGGGGAGTTGTAGAAGTTTTAGGGGAATCACCAGTTGGAACCTAATCTACTTGGATATAAAGCCTTTCAAAACATCATTGCTAGATTAGGATTCTCTAGGGGACCTTTGAGATTATACAACCTACCTTTGATCTTCTTCACTCTTCCCCTATAGATTCCCCCTTTTTCTCTTGTTCCTCTACTCTTTATTTCTCCTCTTTCTCCTCTTCTTCTATGTTTTCATCTTTGTCTTTGTTTCCATCTTCTTCATTCCCTTCACATTCATCTTTATCTTGTTCTCCTTCAACATTATCTTTTTCACCTTCATCTTTATCCTTTTCTCCTTCAACATGCTCTATAGGAACATCATCATGCTTCTTTAGCTCAACTTCTTCAACATTCTACTTCTTTATTTTTAGAGGATCATTTGCAACAATAGTATCTGTTGGGATATCTACATCATTTATTTTTAGAGGAATGTCTGTATCACTTGTACTAGAAGGAATGTCTTCCTTTGCCTCTAAAAAAGCTTCTTCTTTGATTTGGGTGCAAAACTAGATGGGAGTACACCAAACATGGAATATTTTTTAGGTATACCCTTGATGGCTTCTGCAGTTTCTTTCCTTATCTTCTTTATTTTCTTCTTGTCCTTTTTCATCAATGTGCTCACCATTTTCTTAATCCGAAACATCTTTGAACATATCTTCTTCAAATTTTCCAAATCATTTTTGGGTCAAAGAGGACCCAAGTTTCTCAAAAGCTTCATTTCCTATCTTCTCTTCGAATTCAACAACCTTTGATCTCCTTTTCATCAGGGCTTCCCACAATTTCTCAGGCACATTGTTCTTGACATAATCCTAACTAACTTCCAATGTGATAATATACTGAATAATGGATAAAATCAAAGTTTTCCTATCCTCTCTACCTACTTGATTATAATATTCTACAGTAGGCTTCAAAATACCTTCAAAATGTATCGAGGTATGGACTAATCATTCTAATTTGAAAGGGGAACTAGGTCTTACTAGAGATTCCTTTTGTTCTTATTGGTCTAGAGAAGCTTCTTTTGATATATTAGTTTTCTTTGATTCTATTTTGGTGTCCACATGAACACCAAAACCCTATTCTTAATCTTCTTTTGAGGATGATACAAAATGAAATCTCTTAGAACCAACACTAGCTTCCTATGAATCACCTTCACTAGAGGACATGCTTCCTCTTCTCCTTACCAATTTTGTTGTAGGGTCTTCCTCCTCTTCCTGTTGATCTTCAGTGATGCTAAGGTTCTTTTCCCTTGTAGCATTTTCTTTCTTCCCTCTCTTGATTGGTACCACCAGAGGAGTCTCTTTCCTTTTACTAAATCTAGTATTGGGTCTGGAGGGAGTCAGGCCTTTTTCTTTACTAGTAACATTGGGCTCAACCTTTATTGCAGGAGCTACAAATGGTTTTGAAGGAGCAGTCCTGCTAGATCTCCTTGGTCTTGATGATTCTCCATCCATATGCTCTCCCGTGGCTCTACCTTGTGTAATCTACTCATCAGTGAAGATAACCTCTCTAAAAATTTTATCTACATTATTTCTTATCATAGGCTTCTTGTGCTCCAAGTGAACTTCCATATATTTTTCTTCATAAGTACCAACTCTAGGTTCACTAGCATCTTTAGGATTTTTCAACAAAATTTGCATATAATCTTTAGCTTCATCCTATATAACCTCATAGCCTAATGGTTGAATCCATATAGTCTAGGGTTCAATAGCTTCAAGCATTCGCTCATCAGAAGAGACATGAAATATGATATCATTCTTATACTTCTCAACAACTCTCTTTGAAATTATTTCTCTTTCATTCATGTTTCTCTTGAACACAACAAATAATTTTTTTAGAGTATTATCTTGAGCCTTCAAATCATCCAAAATGTGCATATAGTCAAAGATTTGATGTGCAACCTATTTGCATGAATCCAAAAACACCACATCATCTCTTTTAGGAAGTCTCCTAAGGAAATAGAATAGTAAACAAACAATCAAGGAACCAAATTGAAATGCATACTTCTTCTCCCTTAACATCTTTAGATTCTCAAACTACTGTTGTTGAAGTTCATACAAATCATAGTCTACAACATTAGTTTCCATATCATAACTAGTGTAAATTGTTGTAGCAGATACAAAATTCTCTCTATTAGTGAAGTAGATTTTGTGTCTAATCATTATTGCATCATACTTCACAATAGGATTAGTAATAGGCTTCCTAGTAAGAGCCCTCTTGTCATATGTAGCACTAGTGAGTTCCATCACCACTTCATTCTTTACAGATTTCAAAACTGGTATCGGTCTGGTATCACAGAGTTCGATAAATTCCTTAATTGCTTCCTTGGTTATAAGGCAAGGTCTGTTAGTGCACAAGAATTTTTCATGCATTCTGTTGAGAGTTGGCTTTACATACTTGTCATCAATAGTGGAGCTAAAATTAGGAAAGTAATTCCATTGATCTAATTTCTTTGCAACAATGTTTGAATACTTAGGTTTTACCAATAAAGCATCCCCAGTGAGCTCATTTTTCCATATGTATATCAAAATTTGATTTTATTCCTCAATCGTTACTCAAATATACATTCTAGTGTCTTCAGTAGGCATAACTTTGTGAGGAATCGATGAGAAGGCACCTAGAGGGTCATATTTGAAAACCTTCATAAAATACTACGATGGTCTAGCTCTTTTTGACACATTAACAACTACAAGAGTTTACATTTTCACAATTCAATCTCAAATGATTTCAAAAAGAGGATTCTACCAAACCCACAATAGCACAAAAAGGTAAAATACCTTTTTTCCTTTGCAGAAAACCAAAACTAGGGTTTGCACAACTCACTCTCCAAATCACCTCAATAATGCTCCAAATAGCTCTCAACTTTCTTCAAATGCATAAGCGATAAAAATTCCTTACAAATCCACTTTATAAACCAATGATCTACCCTAATTTGCATTAAAGGTAGTAGATTTCAAAAAGCTGATAAAAACTCTTCTTCACTACATAGAAAAATCCTTAATTTTCTCTACAAATGGTCATGCTTGCACCTTTTCTTCCAGTTCCTTTTTCATAACCTCTACCTATCAATTCCTTACAACATATCTTCGTTCCAAATACTAACATGCCAAATATACATGGGGTTTGAACAATTTTTTGTTAAAGCTCCCCCTAAGACCATGTTGGGTCTAATTCTTGGAGGAATTATCTACACCGAATAGGGGAACAGATGCATCTGATATTTATATCTCTCCTTTCTTCTTCCAAATCTTGTTAATTTATTTCTTAACTTCATTCTTGTCAATTTTCTTCATTGGTTCATTCTTTTTCACCGAATTAGGTTGCTTTCCCTTTTTACTTCTACAAACTCTTGAATTGTGTCTGAGTTTTTTGTAGTTGTAGGAAACAACATTTATCTAACTTGTTTGACCTCCATTAACCATTTATCTACACTAATTTTCTTTATGTATAGCAGTAGCCAACAAAATAATGATTCATTCTTCCTCCATTAAACCAATTCATCATCTAAGTTTTGCATTCACTAGCTCTATGTCCAACTTTCTTGCATGCAAAACATTGTTCAGAGAATGATCTAGAAAACTGATTCATTCTACTTCTACACTATGTTTCCTTGTGACCAAATTTATTACATGAAAAGAAAACACCACTAAAAGATGGGTACCTTTGAGGATTTGGCTGTCTGATAGGTGGTCTTCTAGAAAAGTTCCTTAGATTTATTTTTTCTTTCCCTTTATCTTGAGTCTTTTGATTATCCACTATGTTTGAGGTCTACACAACCTTTGAGCTTTCACTGGTTTCTATTCCCAAACAAAATTTTCCTTTAGAAGGTTTTTCCCTTGCAATCAACTCATCAAGCTTGGTGGAGCTTGTCTTGAAATTATCTTCACAAAGTTTTGCTTTCTCCAAAACTACTTTCAAGTTTACCACCTCCTGTTCAATTCTTATGCATTCATCAATCTTGTTTTGTGCCACTATATTTAGGAAATATTCAATTCTCTTCTTTTCCTCCACTTGCACCTTCAATCTTTTGACCTCTTCATTTTCTTGTTTCAATTGATTACTCACTTCTCTATGTATTTCTTCAATTGCTCTTTCAATTTCTAGATGAATTCATTTTCCTCATCAAGATTTTCTTTAAAAATCTTTGTTTTCACTTTCAACCTTGTCATGATCTTCAAGAGCTGCCTGGAGTTCTTTTTTATCATCCATTTTTTCAATATTTAGGATCTTCCTCAAGCTTTTAGGCTTCTCTAGAGGAACCAAGCTATGATAAAAATTATTGAATACCTAAGATACTAAGAGGGGGGTTGAATTAGTATCTTCTTAAACTTAATGAACAAACACCATCCAATTACTCCAATGCATATAATAGTAAAGATAAGCAAGAGAATTAATAGAACATGAAAGCACACAACACATGAACACCAAGATTTTTACATGGAAAACCCAAAATGGAAAAAAAAATGGTGAGGATTAGCTCACAATATAGTATAACTAGTTATAAGATATTATAAAAGGGTGGCTCACTATCAAGACTCATTGTCCAAAATGGGAGGATCACTACCTACAAGATACAATAACAAAAATGGCTTACAACCAGAAAATGAACGGATAAAGTTACACCTAACAAGTGTTGATCCAATTCCTTTGATGCTCAGTAAACTGACTTTACACACTTCATCATCTTCACATAATTTTATTCTTCACATTTGTTTCATACAATCTCAAAACTATCTAATATATATAGCTGATACATCCACAAGCATCTATTAGGTCGGCCTAATTAGATGCAACCCTTATTCACCAAAAAATAATTTTTAGCTTCAAGCTTGTACAAAAAATTTCCAAAAACAATCCAAATGTGTAGGATGCTACAACATGTTAGCATGGACCAAAGATAGGTCACACATTCATCCGCAATACAAAAATTAATCCATTACAACATCAATCAATACACTAGGTCAGCTAGAGATAGACGTAATAGAAAAATACAATAGAATGATACCAAATCCCCATATGAGTACCTATGCACACAAGATTCTGAACATACAACCTTTCAACATCCATGAACCATTTCCCAAAACTGCAAGCAATGATAATAATCAACAGAGGATTGTGGACCAAAATACCAAAGGATGATAACTACATATCGGTTCACATACTGGATCAAACTTTAACATAAACTTGTGGTTGCAACTCATATAACACGGTAACATCAATGAAAACACAAAAGCTATATAATAGGATATTCTTCTACATTCTTCCAACACATATATCCCTTATGTGTTTGGTGTTTTCATTTTTGGGGCAACCCCTTTATTTTCCTTTTCTCTAGCATGGCGTAGCCTTACTTGAAAACATATGACTTGGCATAGGGCTTTCCAAGTTTTCTCTCATGTCTTCCTTCTTTGTTTGCATTTTTCATTTTCTACTTTAATATAATTACTCATAGTATGGTTTTTATCAATTTATTTAAAGTGGGGGAATATATTGGCATTATTCTTTTATTTTTCCTTTTCTCGATTTTTAGTGCAGCCTTCTTATTTCATATAATTTGTTTATCACTTTGTGGATGGCATTGGATGTAATGTCCTTTAGGAGTGTGATATCTCTTAGCATATTTCATTCCTCTTAGTGGCTTGATACGACACACTACATCCCCTAAGTTGTGAATCTTCTATTCATTGATTGGTCCTCTCTTGGAGACATTAGGCACAATATTCCCTAGGTTGAAGACCTCACATGAACTAAGCAAGACTCCTTTGAACATTCTTTGCATGTTGCACTTTACATTTGTTGTTATATGGCCACCTTGCATAACATAGCTTGCATACCTATACTGCCATCCTCTTTGTTCATGAGCTCCAAGCATATAAATTTTTTCTTATCCCATGAAGCTTGAAAATCATTTTTTTGTGGCACCTTATTAAAGTTATCAAGAGGTATAACTTTGGTATGGTTAAGCCTAATCCAAGCCATGAATTTCTCCATAGCAACTTGCATGTGTATGAGTGTATACCAACCATGAGTGTATGTTTCTCACCTTTTAAGATGTCTCACCCAGTGGAAATCCAAAAGATCTGTTGCCTTAAAGTGAATATGTGTTTTCTATACAAACAACCTAGATCCGAACCACATCGTGATGGACAAATGGCTGAAGCTTGATCCAATTCTTTTATTTCCACCATTTTCTCATTTTCATCTTTGGTAGTGTATGCTTGTGCTCTGTTTCTTTTCTTTATATCATTCTCATGCACGTGTTCCTTTGTGTTCATGTTAGTTTGTTCTAGGATCTTGATCCTGGGGGCTTCATCACCCCTCTTGATCATTGTCATCTCATCTTGCTAGCATTGGTACAATGGAACCCCTCTTGATCAATGTTTTTCTACTTTAGTGTGAGTTTGAAGTAGGTTCATCCTCTCACTAAAGTGGGGGCTAAATGGAGTCATCAAAAAAGAAACCCTTCTACTTTTTCTAACTTGTTTGGGCCCTCCATGTGATTTTGGCTGAATGTTGCCTTGATTTAATGTTGCAATGTGGATAACACATTCACATTAGGTCTTGGGCCATTACGAATTAATAGGGTTTTAATGGTGCCTTACAAAAGTGTTGTGAAGTGTTGTAACACACTTTCACAAATTTCTATGGTTTTATCAAATAAGCTAAGCATAATAATCATAATCAACCTTAATATTTCCTTATTTGGAGTGTTGTAAATTTTTCTAACACATTTTCACATTTATCTAGGCTTATCACTAATAATTGAGCTTTCTTATGCTTTAATTGGTCCTACTTTGCATCCACAAGCCTCATTTATTACATCTTTTCAAGAATAATCCCAACACCAATTAGTAACCAATCATAATTCAGGTGTTCCTGGCTTTTGTGGCCCAAATTTAGTGTTTGTGACTCATTCACCATCTTGGCTGAATTAGTCCCACCTAGGTCTTTTTGGCCCTGATGTAGGTTTCATAAATTTCTAAGTATTTTTCATTTTTGGTCCCATACATTATGTATGATGGGACTCATTCGCCACCTTGGGTGAATAAGTCTCGTGTGACCAAAATTCAAATTTAATTCAAATTTCTGGTGGGATTTTATTCTCCTAGATCTAATATTAGCTTGTAGTGTTGTAATTTTGGGAATTCTTGCATAATTATGTATAAATACAAGGTTCTTTCACTCACATGCCCACCTAGGAAACTTCACAAACATTCAAGAGTTCACAAGAGCATTTGAGCATTCACAAGAGAATTCAAGGCATTTCAAGGGTAGATTATCAAGCATTCTAGATCATTCTTCAAGTGTCATCCATCATGCCAAATATTGCATTCATCATGTTTGTTATTGTGCTAACAATTGTGATGTAGATTTTATGATTCAAGCAAGCATTTCAAGCAAGATAAACATCATTCAAGCTAGAGTCAAGAACCACATCCTTTGTAGCCATTTCAAGCATAATTACAACACCTTATTACTAGGGTTTGGTGAGTTGCAACATTGTCTTTTGTTCATTCATCATTCTCCTTTCATATTTTCTTTCATTTCAAGGTTTAATTACTAACAAGTGGTTTGACCAAGGTAAACCCCTATTCACTAACCCCCACAACATTATTTCCCTCTTCATCTGTGTGATTTGTAGGGCTAGGTTGTAGATTCTCCAAGAAGGAAAGTTGGAGAAAAGTTATCAAATCCATAAAGTTGTCAATTGAAGTTGTCATCAAACCTTGGAGAATCTTGGAGAAGACCTATAGGTGAAATTTTGTAGTTTCAGATCTAGAAACTAGTCAAAAAGAGTAGAGTAGACCGAGAGGCACAAAACCTAGTTCAAAGCTTCCAAAAAATTAGAAGTGAATTGTTTCACCACTATTAGTGATTGAGTCTCATTGTATAGGCCTGAAAGAGATTTTTAGAAATCTTGATACCCTTTTGGTTGAAACCTGTATCTACACATTTTTCCCAGAAACTGGACTGATTCACCCAACATAGCAAATGAGTCCTAGTCAACATTAAAAGTAATTTTTTTTAGAATTCCAGACCTGCATTATGCCTTCTTCAGTCTCCCAAGTGCACACTTTCAATTTCATAGCTTTCTCTTACATTTTGTTCATCTTTCTAGATCATTTAGGATTAGTTTACATTCAACTTGGGTTTTGTATTATAACTTGCATTGGATTGTATTTTCCAATTTTAAACTCAGTGGTGAACCCCTCATTAGCTATCATTCAGTCTCTAGGATAGCCCTATTGCAAGATTTCAATCTCCTTTACATTGATATCTCTAGGGTTATCCTTTAGTGTAGTCTCTTTTAATTAGGTGTGAATACATTATATCCCCTAATCGATCTATTATACCACCAATTTTAAGAGGTTCCATATGCAAACCCATAGTTAGGGTTTATCAATGATGCCTTCCTTGAATTTTTGAAGTGTTCTTTTTCCATGGAATTGAACTGCCAAACTATTTCCATAAATTCTTGTCTATGAGACACATACACAAGTAGCCAGTGGGGTGGCATTGGGTATCCATAAATCATGATTTTATTATACTTGGTATGTAAGTACTAGTCCCCCTAATTAAAATTGTGTTGTATTTTTTTATACTCCAAAGGCCTCATAATTTATTTCACACCCCTTGATATTCTATAAATGAGATTTAAGTCCAATTGCTCCAACACATTGAATTTAAAACCATTACAAAATCTAGCATAGTTAGAATGAATAAAGTGTACATCCCAAACATGGGTCCACATTTGCATTGGTAGCTCATTGTCTTGACTATCCCTCTCTCTTAATCTCATAAAATTCCTCAAAACCATTTTTCCTCTCCACAAAATCATATGCATTAATAGAGAATAATATATGTAGGAAAATGGAGCTATTGTATCTTTCAACTTTACCAAATCCATTAGAGAAATATCTATATTGATGTCAAAAATTTTGTGTAAAACCTAGCACAATGCATAATCTGTATTTTTGAAATAATCTTCCAAAAAATCACAGTTAGAAGGCTCAAATTCGTTTGGCCCAAAAAACACACCATTCATCTTTAGGTCATGCCATCTATTCCTTAGCATAACATTTTTCTGTATGCAAATTTATTCTACTCATATTCATTATACAATGCACAAAATTTGATTGAATTAGTAGCAGATGGGTTCAAGTTGAAAACTTCAACTATCTAGCTTTTTGTAATTTCTAGGATGGAAACAAAATATGGAAATCTTTTGATTGTCCTCTTAGTAGGATCATAACATCTATCCAATTCAAGAATCAAGTCTATCTCCAAAACTACATTAGGGAAAAGAAATTTTCCAATATCACAAGTCCATAGATGCTAGGTAGGGTGACTAGAAAGCTTCTTGTTGAAAGCATACAAAAACAAGTCCCAATTGCTCTGTGGTAACACCACATCACCAACAACAAAATTTGAATCTTGAAAATGACTTGTCAATGCTCCTTCATTAGTTATCCTCTTCCCAATTGGTTTCACCTCTGTCACTGGGTCCTTAGAAACTTCTTCCATGAACCAAGAGTAATCTCTCTTTCCATTCTCTTGTTTGTGGATGCCTTAAGAAGCTCTGGTTTGGGCTTATCATCCTTGGGTTTAGGTATTTTATCCCTTTTCTATTTAGTTTTTCTCTCAAGTTTAATAGTAGAATCACTCGGCTCACTCATTTTTATGGTGTAATAGAATTAGGGTTTCAAAATAATTAGGAATTACATTATAAACTCTTCAAATTCATAGGGTTCAAACTCAATTTCAACAAATTTCACTCTCCTTCCCAAACCCTACATGAAAAAATTATAATTCCTTTACTTTAATAGAGAAAAATAACCCTAAATTGCAAACCTTAGTAATCTTACTCAATTCTTACTACCTAGTGCTATAGAATTTACTTATAGAGGCATAAAATTGAATTACCTAGGAAAACCAAGAATTTGTTCTTAGATTCTCTTCACCTGGAGCTCATCTTTTGTTTTCTTCTAAACTTGACCAAATATTTTGATCTTAATGACTACAATGATGAAAGAAAAATGATCAACAATCTTCTTTATTGCTCAAAAATAGAGTGCCTTCATCATTAATGTCTGAAAGATAGCTCACATGAGTGAACTAACAAGTAGCCATTCAGGTTTGAATTCTTGTTGTCGATCTTTCTATTTTAAAACATTATCTATGGCTCTCCTTGAGCACCACTTGTACTCTCACAAATATGCTTTAAAATGGTGATGATATCATGGGATTCTGCCATGTAACTAGTCCATGTTTTAGTAGTCCTTTTGAACTCTATCACTCATCATTTTAATGTTTCAACATTAAATTAACACTTCAATGATGAGGAACATTGAGTGATGCGATGAAATCAACCTAGTCGATCACTCATCAATGTAGTTGAATTGGAGATGAAGATGCTTTCGGTGACATGCAAAATTAGCAATGACACTAAATGTTGAAAAGTGGCAAGATCATAGCCCATCATTACTAACCTTCCCATCGTTCATCATTGTAACTGAGTTAAGCAATAAAAATCTTCTACTATGCAAAGGATATATGTTATATAAAGGAAACTTGAAGGCCATCACACGTCATTGAAGTGGAACCAAAGAACCAAAAGTATTTAGTGGTAAGAAATGCAAAAGAAACTTAGCTCATCGATCATTGTGGAAGTAAAGCATGAAGGCCAAAATCTTATGAAGATAGGCAATAAAAAAGAAAACCAAGGATCATTTCTCATTGCTATAATGAACTTGATGAGTACCAAAACTTCTGCGATGAGAAATACAATAATTTTAAGTGGTGGATTTAAGAACATGTATAAATGGTTGCTCTTAAAAGGAGACTCTCAAGGGAGAATGAGGGAAAAAAGACTTAAAAGAACATAAGATCATTTTTAACAAAGGAAAAAAAGGTCAAATATTTCAAGTTTTCAACTTTATAACATATTAAATCCTTGAACCAAAATAATATGAAGATATTATGTGACAAGTTAATCGGGAACCCTAAGCACAAGGGTTTGATTAACCAAATGAGTTCAAAGGATCAAGACATAACTGAGACAATCTAGAACCAGCCACAGCCAATCAACCAAGGATTAGAATAAAGAACAAGGATTATGAAAGAAAGGAAATATGGTAAGTATAAACCCACACATTGCATAAAACCCTAAACTCTAGTTTCATTTCAAACCAAGAAGACACCAAAGTAAAGACATTTTAGACCACTAAACACATGAAATTTTGAAGGTTCCACTAGAGAAGAAAACCAACTTCAATTAGACATCTTATGATATTTGGAATAAAATGCTACATCGAAAGGGATGAAGAACATTTGAGTAAGTTTGACTCTAGATCTTATGAAGGTATTTCTCTTGGTTATTCTATGATAAGAAAAATATATATATGTTACAAAAAATGGCTCAAGAGGATTGTGGTAATTTCCAATGTAAGAAATAATGAAACAATACAATCAATAGATATTTTGGAAGTATAAGATAATGAAGATCCAATCCACGACAATGATGTAGTCTTAGAAGCTAACTCTGAGATCATTGCTACAAAGAATTGGGTAAGGTATGTTCACAAAAATCATTCTAAAGATTGGATTATAGGAGACAAGAATAGTAGGTTCCAAACCCAAAGAAAAATTGAGAGTGAAAATGAACAAGTAAATTTTTCCCTACTATCAAAGATTAGGAAAAGTTCTTATATGGAGGAAAGAAAAGAGAAAGGATGGGTAGAGGCTATGGAACAAGAGTTATCTTAAATAAGAAAAATGAAATTTGGGAACTGGTTCCAAGACCTAAAGGAAAGAATTTTATTTGTACCAAATGGGTCTTCAAAAAAAATTTGAATGAAGATGGAGAAGTGATAGAGAACAAGGAATGAATTTTGTGTAAAGGATATGCTCAAGTTGAAGAAATTGATTTTGATGTGACATTTTATTTTGTAGTAAGACAAGAAGCAATCTAATATTTTTTGGATCTTTCAACATTCAATAATTTCAAAGTGTATCAGATGGATGTGAAGTCTACATTCTCGAATGGACAATTAGAAGAAGTCTACATTGATAAACTAGAAGGCTTTCAATACTTAGATAATCTATAATTTGTGTGCACAGTAAAGAAGGCTCTTTATGGACTAAAATAGGCTCCTAGAGCTTGGTATTCTAGGTTGGATAGGTATTTATAACAAGGATTCTAGAGAGACAATTTAAATAGAAATTTATATATAAACATACAAGGTGATAAATTATTGATTGTTGTTAGCTATGTTGATGATATTATCTTTGGTGGAAACATTGATGATATGTGTAAGGAGTTATAGAATGCACTGTAGAGTGAGTTTGAAATGTTAATGCTTGGTGAATTGTATTTCTTTCTTGGTTTGCAAATATCTCAATTAGATTGGCATATTCATTTCTCATAACAAGTACACAAAGGAAATGTTAAGCAAGTTCAAGATGGAAGAATGTAAACTAGTAAGTACACCTATTGTTACTAGATGTAAGTTTATTAAGGATAATGAATCTTCTCTCATAGACCAGACCCTCTATACAACCATGATTAATAGTTTTTTGTATGTGACTGCATCCAGACCGAACATAATGCTTGCAACTAGAATGGTTGCTAGATTTCAAGTAGCACCTAAGAAAACTCATGTAAAAGTAGTAAAAACTATAACATAAGAGAACAAGAACCCTAAGTTTAATGCCTAAACCTAAGGTTGATTTTGATCCCTTTTCAAAGGTAAATTAAGATGCAAATAACCAAGGTGTATAGATTGACTTTCAAAAATGAAGGTGAGTCAATTAGACCTGGATCTCATCCTTTCAAGCATTATAAATGGACTGAAATTAATTTTCTATGATTAACCTAATTTAACTATGTTCCCTAATATGAAAAATGTAATAAATAGATTATTAACATACTAATACAATAACTTGTAGACAAATTTGAGAAGTGTAGAGGACTAAATACCTATCAACAAAAGTTGGATCTAAGTGTTGTAGAAGGATAGGGTCACCCTAGGGTAAATGGGTCTTTGTATGAATCTTATGCTCTATTTTGGGGTCCTCAGATGATAGATTTGATACTTCCATTTCCACTTGGAAAGTTGTTGGAACTCTGTCAGATAATTCTATATGTGAGTTTCCTTGAGTTGACAAGGTGTAAGGCTTCAATTTCAACATTGGACAATTTTTCTTCAAGATCCCTTCAATCCTCTTCAAACCTAAAACCTAAAAAATTAAAAGAGATGGAAAATGTTGGGCCATTAATGGGCCTTCCTAATTCAAACCCCGTGTAAGTGTTTCCCCTTCCAAAATGGTAATATCAATGATAAATTGATAATGGATATGAAGGGATGATGAAATCATAAAGTGTTGCAACTCACCACCCTTCAATGCTTCCTTGAAGGATTGAAGTCATACACATCACCTCAAGGTCTTGGATATTTCTTGCTTTATTTTTTGAATTGCTTTGGATACCTACAAAAGGAATAGGCCTTCAAAAAATAATGATAATATGACAACATCAATTCACATACACTTTAACATGATTCTTGGATCTTTAATTTCTGCAATAATGCTCTAAAATGCTTCTCTTGACTTGCTTTTGATAATAATTATTGATCATAAATTCTCCTTCTTGATTATTTCTAGTTTCAAATGGTGAAAATACTAGGTACTTATAGGAATTTCTCTAATTTCCCAAAAATTAGATCTCGAAAGCTGACATTTGAAATTTGAAATTTGAATGTTAAAATGCATGGTCACTCTGACATATCAGAAATTGGTCCTTGCCAGAATAAGGGGACCCATTTTCCCTTGGGTGAATAGGTCTTGCCCTATTCTCGAGGACATTAAGTGTCTAGGGGAAAATATTGATTGGATACATTTTTTCAATTCTTGAAATATCTTGAAAAGTGGTATAAATGGGCTATAGAATGTATAATTTAGGAAATTAGGGACCCAATTAGGCTCAATAATTTAGGGGGAGAAAAAAATAGTGTGAAATTTTCAAGGGTGAAAATTTACCACACTACATTAAGCCCCCACTTTAGTGAGATTATGAACTTACACTCAAACTCACACTAAAGTAGAAAATCTATGTCCAGAGGGGTTAAATTATTAAAATTTTAAAGAGATGGGATGACTAAGGATCAAGGGAGCTGATCACGCCCTTGGGATCCAAGATCCCATGGTAAAAAAATATAAGTACAAAGGAACAAACACATATATGATATGTAGAAAGAAAACATACACAAACATACATGTTGGAAAACATGAAGCATAGATGATGAAAACACATGACATGATGGAACATAAAGATCAAGATGAAATGAATGAAAAATCAATGTAAAAATAATGAAAAAATGAATAAAACACATAAAATATATGCAAAAACCATAAGGTTAATACTAAAAATATTTGAGTTGGTAAGGGAAAGAGACCCTAGTCTTAAAGTGTCTCAAATACTAAATGTCATCCATCGAATGTGTTGTCTAAAAAAATGATGCTATCATAAGGATGTAAAATCTCTTATGAACACATGGATCCATTGGAAAGAACTTTATGTTATACTATGTGGCCATGTTAAAAGGGATGTTCAAGCTTAACATCTCAAGGGATGAACAAAGGTTAATGTCTTGAGGGATGAATAAAGTTTAACATCTCAAGGCACAAACAATTTTTAACAGCTTAGAGTATGAAAAAAGTTTAACGTCTTATGGGATGAATTGATAACCATGCTTCAAGGGGTATTTACAAACACCACCACTGCCAAAAAGGGAATGTGAATAGGTCAAATATCACAAGACAAAATAGATAGGGGTAATATATGCCCCCTTAAAATAGCAACACACTTGCTATATTGGTATTTTAAGGAGAAAGAGGGGAAGAGGTGATCCTTGAAAAGAATGCATGCCTTCCAAAACTAACTTTATCCTTACCCCCAAGCATTGATACAAGAACATTCACACCAAGTACTATCATGTTGCTTCCATGAAAAATATGGTTGCACTTAAGATTGTACCACCATGAATGGAAATGAGAAAAACACATATAGATACCAATTCCACATATTGATGAGCAACATGATAAGATGAAGATAATTATCGATTACATAAATTAGGTGCATCAACACAAGGAAGACAACCACAATCCTTAATTTGTATTTTATTACTTAAGGCCTAACATTTGTTGGTAGAATGACCATTCACTTGACAATATGCACAAAATAAACTTTTGTTGTAGAATTCATTTCATGTTATTGGAGGAAGAGTAGTTAGTTAAGATTTTACAAGCCTTGACAAGATATTCTCTTAGCTTGGGATTTTATATTATTCATTTTTTGGTATTATGTTTCTTTTCTTGGTTCTTTTATTATTTATTTTATTTAGTATCAGGTCTTTTTTGTTCTTTATATCTTGGTTCTCTATTGGTTAGTGTATATATATATATATACTTATTTATATAATTGTGGCTTGTTTGGTTTGATTTTGTATCATTCATAATTTTTGTGTATTATTTATTTTACTTGCTTGATTTTTTATTTCCTTTTACTTGTTAGGGAATTAAGCAATTTACATAATTATGCAATTATTCTTGGCTTGTATTTTGTGTTATGTTCATTTTATTTTTTTGCTATTAATTTCTTTCTTTTGTTGTTATTGATTTTTTTTCTCTCCTTTCCTTGGTTCCTATGCAGCCCCCCTTATCTCATCCTTTTTATTCAACTCTTGGTCTATAGCTATTCATTTTACTCTTTATGCTCTTTTTTATCTTGATGAAACTGAGCATGATCTAAAAGGGATGCAAAAAATACAAACACAATAAAAGCTAGAATTATTCAATTGATTAAGATATTATCTTCATAAATAATATGGGATGTTTCTTTCTATTGTGAAGAAAATATTTCTTTCTTATCATAAGATGTCATACATATAGTATATAATAAAGTATTAGATGGAGATGGAGAGGAGTGTTGGAAAACTAGACCTTACCATTTTGATTCATGTTTTAATTACATATATTTTTACAAATAATTTTGTATCAAGGACCATAACATGATTCCAACTCAAATGAAGAGATTTTATGCTTTTGAGAAGGATTGGCTTCTTCACAAAAATGAAAATATTTTATTAGTTTTTTCAAAGTTACACGTCTTACTCTCATGAGGAACGGGAGTTGGAGATCCCAATCACCACCGTGGGGTGATGTTGTTGATGTAGAACCAAGTGGAGCAAATGAGACACGGGACTATTTTGGCTTAGATTGTGAGGGTGAGATTTGAGACTCCCTCTGAAACAAGGTGTAAAATACAACAGCCCCCAATCATCATCTAAGAGTTTTGTTGTAGGTGAAAGAAAATTTGGGTTACCATCAAATTGTATAGGTTCTACCTTTGAATTTGGAATAAAAATTATTAAGAGGGTTGAAGGTGTTATGATCATGTTGTACTTGTGAATTATAACTTTGATCATCTGCTTTAACTATCTATATATATTTTTATTATATTCATAATTCATCTCATGGTGAAGAGTAGATGGGAATCCCTTCATGGAATGAATCCATGGTATACCTAGGACAAGGTTGTATGAAAGAGGTCCTAGCATGATATGTATAGTGGTAGGAAAAACCATGAATCCAACCTCAATGGGTAATGTGATCATTCCTAATGATTTTTGGGTATGTGCAGGATCATCATGGAAAAAATAGGCCCTTAAGTGGCAAAAAATTCAGAAAAATCAGAGTTAGGCAACTTGACATAAAATTTTGAAAAAGTTATCTATATTATTTCAAAAATATGTAAGAATATAATTTGTAGCAAATTGAATGTAATTTCTAAACTACTAGGTTTGTTAAAAAAAAAAATTTCTATTTGGTGAAATTTTGAAATTTCAATGCAGTGGTACTTAAATTTCAGGGAAAAAATAAGAACTAGGTTTCTATCTGACCACCGTAACCATAGTAAAATGATAATATTTTTTATAATATTTTAGATATAAGTAGAGGACTCATGCCCTGATGTGATGCATATTTCTTTGTAATTTTTTCCAAGTAAATAATTAATTATGAATTTTTTATTACAAATTTTTAAAAAAATATAAAAACTCATATGTCTAACCACCTTAACTTGGTCAAAAATTCATGAAATTCAATTTTATTTTTTTAATCCTATAGTATGCAAAGCATAGAATGTGATGCATATTTTTGATTCAAAAAATGTGATACCGTTTGAAAGCTATGGATGTTTTTCAATCAGCCTATCAATTAGGACTTTAGTCATAATTTGAATAGAAAATGAATAATAATTACTTATTAAATTCAAAATAAAGTATAATTTATATCGGTGGAAAGCTAAGAATCTCCTTTAAAAACCCTTTTCATTTCATCAGTTTTGGGTAAAAAAATAGTCGTCAGCCACATACCTATCATATTGCCACTTTTTGGCCCATCATGATCCTGCACATACCCTTCTTCTTAACATTATCAAAGCCACGAATACTAACATCATCGATTTCTATAAGATTCTTGTCCAAACTAATTTTATCTAGGAGATCAATGCTAGAAACATTAATACCTACTCCATTGTCTATGATAGTATGTCTAACTCTAGTTTTATTAATGATCACCTTTATCATTAAGGATTCATGCTTTTTTTGTATCTTGAGTGAGGGTAATTTATGTTGATGGAATGTAATATTTTACTTTGTCACTTGAATACAATAAAAAAAGACAACCATTTCACTTGATCTAACATAAGGTGGGATATCATTCTTTTTTCATCTCGTATCAACCAAAAAAAATTATTTTCTTTCATTTCAATTTGCATCAGTTCCAAAATTTCATTCTATATTTCATCACATTTTCATTTCTTAGCTCATGGAGTAGGATATATGTTCTATAGAAGGTCATCTACAACATATCCAAATTTCAAGAAGTTTTCATTTGTTTGGAGAAAGTTATCACTCAGAATTTCATTGTTAATTCATAGTTAGAGCATTTCGGGCCGATGTAGTCCAAAATTATTGTATGGACCTATTTTGGAGTGTGTGGAGCTTAATCACATATCATAAAATCATTTTTGGTATAAGGGGATATTTCTTGGAGATCCACAATATGTTTCATTTTGTGAGGGATTATCTTTCATATTTTAAGTGTTGAAAATGGAGGTAATTATGTAGCTTAATACTTTGTAAGACTATGATATTGTAGATCTAATTAAGTGTTCTTTGTTACAAATTATTTGTGGATGATTATCTATTTAGATTTATTTTGCCAATTGTAGAAGTAAACAGAAGATTGTAGAAGAATAAGACCAAAATATGGAAGTGACACAATATATACCATGGAGAAACCCTTTCGGGAAAAAACTCCACAACCAAAATCAATAGTGCTTGTATTATTTAACCTTAGAATAAGATTACAATAATTCTTTATCAATCCTTTCTTGAGATTCTTCTTTTTCCTTCAACAATTCTTCTTCACAACCTACAATAAACTCTGATAAAACTCTCTTCAACTTGCTGCAATTAATAGACAATAATGAGCCTTGAAAACTAAAAAGAGTTGTCAATTAAAAAGCACAAATATTCTCTCAAAAACCTACACCTATTCTTTGCAAGTAGAGTTTCAATGTGTAACAAGAAGTCAAATCCAATATCTCCTCAATTTAGGCACCCCAAACTAAACTCCTAATTGATCATTGGTCAAGAAAATATCTCCCAAGATTCTCCTCAAATTTGGCACCCAACAATGGTCCCACTTAATTGTAAATATCTTCTCATGCAAAAGGTGTTAACTCTAAGATACCAACTTGGGCACCTAAGGTGGGTCCAATTCAATTTTTGTTAACTAAAACATATCTCTCCATCAATTTATGCAAACATGATGCATGATTGATCATCCCCACTTAACTGAATGTATCACTTGTTATTTGTCATACAACTCAAGTCATTAGTCATGCATTCCAAGTCAACTAGAGTCAATTAGCATTTAGCTGAAACTAACTACATGCAACTAAAGATAACTGAACCATAATTGAATTGAACTGAATTAAACTAAACTAAACTCATGTAAATATCAATTCCTAATTTCTAGGATCTGTGCATGCATTACTGAAGTGTTATCTTTCTTACAAATAGTTAACTAAACTCAAGGTGGGTTCCACCTTCCATGTGGGTGCCCCATGTGCTCCTATTTTGTAGGAGCTCTTCTTGGGAGTCCCCACAAGTTCCTATCATTTAAAATCAATTACAAATGTAAATTTACATGTTCATTTCATCCGAATTTAATTTCTTTCTAATCCTAGTGTTGGGGAACACTTTCCAAGGACTTAGGAGATACACGAAATATGTTTAGGATTGCAATTAAATGGAATCCTATTCCCAAAATTCTCCCACTTGACCTTATACATTGCAATTATTATAAACAAGGAATCATTATTATAAATCAAGTATAGGACTCTAGGCCAATGTCCTTCCTGCAACATGAGAACTTATTTGGAGGAATTGGTTTCATAAGATAATATGTAGCATTGATCAAAATGTCAACTTTCTCAATCAATACCTTCCCAGTATTAACCATTTCTCACACAAAGTGATACTAAACATCAACATGCTTAGTACGAGCATGATACATAGGAATTTTGGCTAAACAAATAATACTCTATCACATTAAAGTTTAATTTTCTTGCAATTAAAACCAATACCTTTCCCAAGTCTTTGTAACCAAACTACCTCTTTAGAGGCATGTGTAACCATTGAGTGTGTTGAACTCACATCCAACCAAGGTGTAGGATCCCCAAACATCTTGTTGAAATCTTATCAAGAGTAACCATCTCAACACATGTCTCTAACCATAAGAGAACTCAAGCCTCACCTATGTCTCCAAGTATCCATGAGGACCTATAACCAACCAATCCATAATCAAGAGAACAACATCAACAAGACATAATCTTATGGTCCCTCTTTCCTTCTCATCAAGATTAGCCTAATCCTCATCTGACATCATTGTAGGTGACTTTGTCTCATTACAAACAACTAACCACTGATCTCTCTCTTCAAGGAGATCCTCCATTTTTCGTTTCCACATCTCATAATTAGATCCATTAAATATTTCAATATCTAAATGAGAATTATAACTCATTGCAACAAACTTCTTTTACAAAATCAGCAATAACACAATAGTAAAAGCTCCCACTATAGCCGAAAAACCTTCAAACTTTTAAGAGAAAGGCATCCCAAAATCTACCCAACTATTAGCTCTAATACCAAATGTTGAAAATGGAGGTAATTATGTAGCTTAATACTTTGTAAAACTATGAGATTACAAATCTAATTAAGTGTTCTTTGTTACAAATTCTTTGTGGATGGTTATCTGTTTAGATTCATTTTACCAATTGTAGAAGTAGACAAAAGATTGTAGAAGAATAAGACTAGAAGATAGAAGTGTCACATCATATATCATGGAGAATCCCCTTTAGGAAAAAAAAATTCCACTAGAATCAATAGTGCTTGTATTATTTAATCTTAGAATAAGATTACAATAATTATTTATCAATCCTTGATTGAGATGCTTCTTTTTCCTTCAATTATTCTTCTTCACAACCTACAATAAACTCAGATAAAACTCTCTTCAACTTATTGCAAGGAATAGACAATAATGAGCCTTGAAAACTCTAAAGAGTTGTCAATTACAAAGCACAAAGCTTCTCTAAAAAACCTACACTTATTATTTGCAAGAAGAGTTTCAATTTATAACAAGAAGTCAAATCCAATATCTCCTTAATTTAGGTGCCCCAAACTAAACTCCTATCTAATTGTCGGTCAAGAAAATATATTCCAATAGTTTGCTTAAATTTGGAGCCCAAGAATGGGCCCACTTAACTCAGCCTTGTAAATATCTTATCATGCAAAAGGTATTAACTCCAAGATGCCAACTTGGGTGCCCAAGGTGGGTCCAAGTCAATCTTTGTTAACTGAAATATATCTCTCCATTAATTTATGCAAACATGATGCATGATAGATCATCCCCACTCAACTAAATGTATCACCAGTTATTTGTCATGTAACTCAATTCATTAGTCATGCATTCCATGTCAACTGAAGTCAACTAGCATTCAAGTGAAACTAACTACATGCAACTAAAGATAACTAAACCATAACTGAACTGAACTGAACTGAACTGAACTAAATTGAACTAAACTAAACTAGACTAAATTGATACTAATCTAAACTAAACTAAATTGAACTAAACTAAACTCTACTCATGTAAATATCAATTCCTAACTTCTAGGATTTGTATATGCATTACTGAAGTGTTATCTTTCCTACAAATAGTTAACTAAACTCAAGGTGGGTTCCACCTTCCATGTGGGTGCCCCATGTGCTCCTATTTTGTAGGATCTCTTCTTGGGCATCCCCACATGTTCGTATCATTTAAAATTAATTAAAAATATCAATTTACATGTTCATTTCTTTCAAATATAATCTCATTCTAATCTTAGTGTTGGGGAACACTTTCCAAGGACTTAGGAGATACATGAAATATGTTTAGGATTGCAATTAAATGGCATCCTATTCCCAATATTAAGGCCAATCTACATGCTTGATCATCCATTGGGGTTGTAAAACCTTGAGGTCAATGTGAATCATTATTAGAGATAAAGATTTATATTTAAGATAATTTGTAATCATTTGAAAGGTATCTCAATAGTTAATCAAGTAGACCATCAAAGATAGTTCACAATTCAATCTAGCCTTCTAGTATGTGGACTATAATAAGTGTAGACACCTAAATTTGACCACCCCCTTATGGTCAAATTCACTCTTGCATTCTTCTATCTTGCATCCCTAAGCCATATTAATTAAATAATTCTATATTTGGTTAATATTTATCCTATTCCTATTGTCCTCTAAGGTGTTTAATTAATTGATTAAATACCTTACCCTCTCTTCTCTAAATTAAATAAATAGTCTAATTTATTTAATTTAGTCACTCTTCCCAAATGGATTAAAAACAATTTTTAATTCATCTCTTTTCTCTTTCCTTGTCCCATCCTCCTACATTTTCCCTAATTCTGATTAGCCCACTTAATCCTAAATTAAGGTGTGCACATCACTAATGGTGATTAATGTCACACCCTTGATATTCTGCAACTTTCCCTTAATCCATCATTAACCCTCCTAATTATTTGTGCAACCCTTAATCAAAGGTTAATTGGTACCTAATCTTTTCCTCTTTCCAATTATGGCAAGGGTGCCATGGTCAACCATCATAAAGGATTTATCCTTTGGGAAAAGCTATCTCCATGCCCCAAGGAATTTAAAATTCCCTTTTATTTTCCCAACATGCCTAAGTGGAATTTTTAATTCCACTTTCTTTCTCCAACACCCTTTGAGGAATAAAATCCTAATTCAAAATTCCCCTTCGTAATACAAAATTCAAATCTCCAAAACCAAGGGATATTTTAGAAGAATTTAAAATTCTTCTATTGTCACATCCTCCCAATATTTGGGTAGATGAGACAAGACATTCCTTTTGCATCATTCCCCAACATACCTTGAAGGTACCTTCACTTGGCCTTCACATCATCTACACATCATCCTCCCTTTTCCATGTCCTCATACACATGTCATTATGAGATGGGTTGAGATGTCTCAAGACATCTTTGTAGACATCTAAATTTGACCACTTACATTTGGTCAAACTTATTCCTTTTCATCTAAATATCCCCTATTTTACATTAATTAAGTAATAATATTATTATTTAATTAATACCCCTAAAGTCCTCTAAATCCCTAAGGTATTTAACTAAATAGTTAAATACTTTTATTACTTATCCTAACTTACCCCTTCTATCCCATAAATTAAATAAATAATTTCTATTTATTTAATTTACTCCCTCAAGTGTCACATCCCCCATCTCTTTCACTTAATCCTAATTCACCTCCTAATCCCATTATTAGGGATGTGCACATTCTTAATCCATGATTAGGATGTGTTACATCCTCCAATGTTTGCAAGTTGGATCCTAATCCTCATTAGCCACTTAACCTTCCTCTAATCCTTCATCAACTATTCTAATTAACCCCTCAGTAAACTCTCCCCATTCCCCAAGGAATTTTTAATTCTTTTTTGTCTTTCCAAGGTCCTTTTGAGGAATTTTTAATTCCACTCCCATCTCCCAAGGAATATTAAATTCCTTTTCACTTTCCCAAGGAATATTAAATTATTTTTATCCTTCCCATGCACATCAAAAAGGAATTTTTAATTCCTTTAGTCAACTCTTTGATCTTAACCCTTGATCTCTTGTCCTCATTCAATCTCGACCCTCCATTTTTAATCTCTCTTGCTAAACGACTAACACTTAGCCATTTTGCAACCCTAACCATCTTATGCACATTCAATCTCTCTCTCTCTCTCATTCTTCAACAACCCTAATCATCTTTGAAGCTTTCACACCATCTCCATTGCCAAACCCTTATATCCATAGCCAAAATATTTCATACTTGCATCCAAATGAAGCAAAAACAAGTCATTATGCTATCAAAATCGATCTAGGAGCACATAATTGAATGATTCAACAAGGCCTACCAACCAATCGAATTGGGAAAGGTAATTTACTTGTTTTCATCTTTGTGTTGTTCAAGTTTAAGTTGGCTTATCTTGAGGTGTTGTTTTGCATTTTCCTCCCTTTGCATTTCATTTTTTTTGCATCATTTTAGGTTAGAAAACATTTTGCACACATTTTTGGCACGCCCGATGGGACCCACAAATGGGTTTGTTCTTTCTAGTTCTCTACTGTGTCAAGTTTTGCAAGTTCAAGTTTACACGCAAGGGTGAATCTACCCTGAATAGGAAAATTTTCACCTTAGAGGGGTGAATCTGCAGCAATAGGGGTGAACCTACTCATAACAGAGGAAAATTTGCACCTAGAAAATTTATCCATTTGTCAAGTTTAGGTGAATTTGCACTCTCTCCTAGCAAATAAGTGAATTTTCCTTATTAGAAAGTCATTACAGAAATAGGTGAAATTTCTACTAAAACAGGCGAATTTGCTATCATAGAAAATCCACCCATCTTCACTAAATAGGAAAATTTGTCCATCTACACAAAATAGGAGAAACTACTTCAAAAAAAGGCGAAAATGCTTCAAAAATAGGTGAAATTTCTCCCAAAATAGGAAAATTTTCTCCCCAGAAAATTCGCCCATCTGCATAAAATAGGCGAATTTGCTACTAGTTTGGGAAAATTTGCACTTAAGAACAACCAAAGTTTCTCTTGATAGGGGTGAATTTGCTCAATCAGATAGGTGAAGTTTCCTCTTACAGAGGAGAATCTAAGGTAAATCTAAGACCCGAATCTCCTATTTCTAGCTTCATTTTGATTATGTTTTCAGGTACTAATTCGCTAACCTATCTATTTGTGAGTGTGTCTTTTCACTAACAGTTTTTGCAACCTATCCCCATTTTTCCAAGACCAGTGTTGGAAACTACTAACACGTTTGCTACAGGATGATCGGTTGAAGACCCCTTAGGTAGTTTGTTTGTCATTTTCACTCTAATCTAGGCACACATAGCTTTAATTAGAGGGTCAATTATTTTTTTGTTGTGATTGGGAGTGGTTATTGACATATCCAATCCCCTTGCACCATTTGGTGATCCTGGGTGATGAGAAATCAGTCACTCTAGTCTAGTTTTATCCACCTAGGAGGTGCTAGTACGTCTAAGCTCTCCCCTTGTGCTACATGCAAGCCTAGGGACTAGCCAAGAACATCTAGTATCATCTTCCTTTAGCAGGACCTGCTAAGGATTTCATCACCTAGGGGATGATTCCAACCACATGTTACTGGCAGGGTATATAAATGGGGAGAGAAAAAGTTGTACCTAAATCCGGTCAAGTCATGTCTTGGCAGAGCATCAAAGCTAGGGTGATACCTAGATAAGATGTGAAGAGTTGGTCTGAGTTTCTAGTACCTTGTTGGGGTTCTCGACTCATGCTTGTGACAGGCTAGTGTTCACGGTTGTGCCCCATGTACCGTGCATATATCAGGGACTCATGAGATAGCCTTGTTCAACCTAGATAGAAGCTCATGTTTGCAAACCCTTATCACTAATTTAGGTTTGTGTTGCTTGGCGTGTCTTTTTGTGAGATACTAGTGCTTTTATTTTCAATTGAGTCAATCTAGCCTTCTATTTACTATTCTTTGTGCTTCATGTCCTTTGCCACAATTAGTTGTTTTGCATCCAATCCAGTCTACGTCATTTTGGGTGAATTTTCCTTTGTCAGAGGAGAATTTGCTTCCATTTGGGGTGAACTCACTATCCACAAGGGCTATCCTATTCTTGGTTTGAGTCATTTTATCAAGTCATTTTCTAAAAATATTTCCCTTGTCAAGGGTGAACCCGCTCTCAGTCTAAGTCAGTCTATCATTTGTTTGTCCATCAAATTTACCCATTTTTTGAAAATAAGAAAATTTGCTATCATCTTGGGTGAATTTGCTATAATTTGGGGAAAATTTGCACCCTAAACAGGTGAATTATCCTCCCTCTCCAAGTCTCTATTTGTTGAATAGGCAATCCCATTTTTTGGTGAATTCATTCTCTATTTGTACTATTCAAGAAATAGGAAAAAAATTCACCTTGTTAGGAAAGTTTGCAAATCAAGCCTACCCATTTACATCCAGTTTAGTTGAATCTATCACAGTTTTGGATGAATCTGCTAGCTATTTAGGTGAATCTGTCACTGTTTTGGGTGAATTTGCTAGCTGTTTAGGTGAATTTTGCACTGCTTTGGGTGAACTTGTCAAGTTTAGGTGAATCTATCAGTGAGTTGGGAAAATCTTCTAGCTCATTAGGTGAATCTGTCACTATTTTGGGTGAATCTGCTAACTATTTAGGTGAATTTTTCACTATTTTGGGTGATCCTATCAAAAGTTTAGGTGAATCTGTCAGTGATTTGGGCAAATCTGTTAGCTGTTTAGGTGAATCTGTCACTGTTTTGGGTGAATCTGCTAGATGTTTAGGTGAATTTCTTGTATGTTTGGGTGAACCTGATCCCTATTTGGGAAAAAATTTCAAGTTTTGGGCGAATTTGCTTAGCGTTTGGGTTAATTTTCCTTGAAAATTTTCCTATTCCTCGTGTCATCCATAGTTTGGGAGAATTTTCCTTTATAGATAGGTTAATTTTCCTTACCATCCATGAACAAGTGAATTTTCTATCACAAATAGGCAAATTTTCCCAAGAATAGACCTTCATCTGTCCTCCCATCATTGTCGTTCCCATTCATCAACACTTTCTGAAAGTCAATTTTCCTTAATCAAATAACATAGATACATCTTAGAACATCATTAGAGCCTACATCCATCATTGGTTCATCAATCTCAATCACCTAGACTTCATTTTAAGACTTTTGATTTTGATGCAGGAACTTCCAGAGGTCATAACTTTTGACTTGAGTGTCCATTTGGGTTGAAATTTTATAGGTAGATGCATTGTGATGTGGTATGTGGATTCCCAACTAATCATAAGTTAGTTGGCCCCCATTTTGGCACATTTTTATGGCTTGAAACTTTCATCTTGACCCTCAAAATCACATTTTAGTGTTTTCTTCCAATTTTTTAAGTCATTTTTGTTAACTCAAAACTCATGTTCTAGATTTCGGATGTTAGTTGGAAATTCATCCTACCTTATTTATTGGAAGTTTTTGGGAAAAAATGGACTTTCAAAGATATGCATGTGAAATTACCTAAAATGGAAAATTTTGACAATTTTTGAAAACTGCCAAATCTGACAAAATTTGATTATCGACACCTTACGTCATCTAATTGAACCCTTGAACTTGATTTAAAATAAATCCCATCACATCCTCCAATCATCCTAATATGAGCTTCAATCCAATCCTAATCTAAGCTATAATACAATCCCAATATGAGCTTAATCTAAATCCCAATCTAAGCTTTCATCCATCTACATGCAAGATCTGACATTAAAAAAAATCTTAAGATCCCTTCTTCCATCTTCTTCCAATCCATCCTATTTATCTTTTCATCATCTTTTCTTTCCTTCTATTCATCTATTCCCATACCTTCAATCCATATCCATCCCATCTAACATCATGAATCCTTATCCTTCACCAATGTAGCCAAAAATAGTAGTCAAAGGAAATCCCAATTACATTGATGATGATAACGAAAGTTTTGTTTATCAAGATGGGTATGATATAGATCCCCTTCATGTTATCATTGCTAGCAAGCTTTCCCTAGGTGCCACCTAGAATCTGATAACTCATCCAAGCTATCCCATCACATCTTCACCCACACCTACTGGAAATCCTTATGCTACCTTTGACAAGGGATATCCATTATCTTCCCCATATACATATTCATCATATCCTTCATCTACATCTTTATCTTATCCAACACCCACATCCTCTTATCCCAATATACCATCCCAATATTCCCATCCTAATCTACCATCCTAACACTCCTATTACAATCCCCCATCCATGTCCCCTTATCCTAATCCTCCTTACCAGTCTACCCATCCTAATCCTACATCCACACCTTCTTATCCTAATCCAACATCCACATCTTCCTATCCTAATCCACCATCCACATCCTCCTATCTTAATCCACCATCTCAATCTTCCCATCCTAATCTGTTGTCCCAAAACCTCTATTACAATCCACCACCCACATCCTCTTGTCCTAATACACCACCCATATCCTCTTGTCCTAATCCACCATCCATGTCCTCCTATCCTAATTCACCATCCCATTATTCCCATCTTAATCCACCATCCCAATATTCCTTTCTTAATCCCCCATCTACTTCCTCCAACATCAATCCACCATCCACGTCTTCCTATTCTAGTCTACTATCAATATTCTTACCTTAACCCTCCATCTAATCTTGACCCCCCCACCAATCCTAATCCTCCACCTACTCTCAGTCTTCCATCCAATCACATTCCTCTATCTAATCCTAGTCCACCAATCCATAATCCCAATCCTCCACCAACCCATAATCCTTTGTCTATTCCCATCACCACAGCTAAGCCTAGAATATGCATGATTCTCACTCCAAAAGTCCTCCAAGGACTTGTGACAAAGAATACATTCCCAAATCCACATCTTCAAGTTGTGGAACCATGCTACCCCACTCCCCCATGTATGGTCACTAGTGATGAGACCCTTCTCCATTCCACACTTGTCATTACTATTACCACCCCTAGCACCACTCAAACTGTTGAAACCATCAAACCCACTGAATCCATTGAACCCCCATCTCATATTCCAAGAGCCACCAAACCCATTGAAGATAACCAAACCCAATCACCATCTCCTACTCCTAGATCCACCTAATGCATCAAAGAAACTCAAGTCCAATCCACTCCTCCCACTCCTAGTATCACTGAAATCCATTCCCATGAACTTCATGAATCCTCCATCCTTCCATTTCCCCCACTCGAGGATTCCCTCCAACACTCCATCATCATGCCACCCACACAAGATGAGTCATGCCAAGAGCTTGGTCCAAAGCATACCAACATATCCCCTACTCCACATGAAGATCTTATCATCACATTTGGGCCACCTCCAGATCACAGTCCTTCATCCACTTCAGCCCATGACCCCTTTGTCACTTAAGATCCAACCACTCCATCTCATGATCCCTTATCACTCACTGTCACAAATCCAAATCCTATCATATCACCTAATCCCTCTCCTAATCCCTTACCACTCACTCCTCTTGATTAATATTTTGTTACCCCATCATCTCCATCTCACGATCCTCCATTGTCACCTAACCCCACTATCCCCACACCATTTTTATATTCCTCCAGTAATCTCACATTTATCCATGGTGGTTTCCTTGTAGAAGAGGAATCGATAATATACACCACCCATCCTCCTCCACCTAATAATTGACTCACATCATTCTTCCAAAATAAAAATCATCCTACCATATATCGAATCCTGAAGAGCATGAACTATCAAGGAAAAGATTTAGGCCTTCATGAGCAAGGTATTTTAGAGCCCATTCATGTCAAAGAAAATCTGCATACACAAGGTCTTGGACAAGACTCGCAATCCAAAAATGTTGGTACAACCTCTATACATCCTCAACAAGCCTCCTCCAAAAGAATAATAGGCTCTTCCCATCACTCCACTAAACCATTTTCCCCCATCCCCCCTCCATTGTATAGCCTCTAAACAACCATCCATATTCCACCTTCATCTTTTGAATCCATTTTGGGTCCTTATGTCCCTCCATCCACCATCTCCCATCCTTCATCTAATCCATCTATTTTGGGTCCTTATGTCCCTCCATCCACCATCACACATCCTCCAACCATAAAGTCCATTTTGGGCCCTTATACCCCACAATCACCTCCTCCATCCCATCATATTCATCCTTTTATCCCTCCATCACCTATCCATGTCACCCATTATAAACATCCCACTCTCATGTTCTCTAATCAAGATCAACAAAGGCACATACCTACACATCTTCGATCCACATATCATCCCCAAAATCCAACCTCAATCACTCCATTCATGTTTCCTCCACATCATCCATCTCCTCGCACCCATCCCATTGTTGTTAAAAGCACTTTGGATACCAAAGTAAAAATGCATAAATCTAAACATCCACATGAATTTAAAGCCCCTCATGTCTCCTTAAAAATACATGTTAAAGAAAATAAAAATCAAATGCAAAATCCAAATCAAACCCACAGGCCACAAAGGCCCACCAAAGAAAAAATCAAAACCATGTGGATCCCAAAGAAAAAAGATGCAATTCCTTCAAATGAAAAATATGTAATAATATCCAAAGCTCTTAATCCAAAATCTAATCATACACATCCTCCATCTCCTAAATCTATTTTGGGTCCTTATGTCCCAAAATTCACTATCCCATCTCCTCCATTATCCCCACATCCTCCACCCATTAATCCTCCTATCCTTTCACATCCACCACCATATGTGCAAATGTTGATCTTAAAAAAATTTCCCCATCACACATCCACCCCATCATTCCACCCATACACTTTCCAATATCCCATCAATTATCCAACATATCTCCCACATAAAATCCCTTTAATCATCCTCTTGCATAATCCATTTATCCTAATAAGGTTGTACTAACATGGGCTCTTAATACCTCGTATGGAACTTGATGCTTGAGTCCTTCACCCATCTCCTTATCACATGTATTCTAAATCCACTTATCCGCATCCCTATCATTATCCATCTCCATCCATATTCTATTCAAAAATCCAAAAAATCCAAAAGAGTCAAAAATAGTAAAAAAAAATCCAAAAAAGTAAAAAGAAATAATTCGTCTAATGGTGAAAACTTGGCAAACAAGAACCTTGGATAAGTACCATGATGAAAACTTGGCAAACAATCATCATATGTCAATCCCCATCCATCTCTTTCCACACTTTGTGGAAACTTCACACTATGCATCCCCTTCATCCATCTCCTCCATCCCACCTACCTTCCACATCCTACCCATCATATCACATTTATCTCCAATCCCTTCATCCTCTTGTAATCTTGATAAAGACAAGGGAACCTATCTATACATTCTTTGGACACCTCTTGGAATACATTCTCATCACCATAAACTATCCTATTCCTTATCCATGTCCATCTACCTTCTTTGTCCACTCATCATGCTACCATCAGTATCGCTTCCTTCTTCATGCATCCTATCTACATCTATTTTCCTCCCTCATCCACCCACCATATCCTCCTCAATTTATCTCCTTTATCTTCCCATCCAATCATCTTCCACCCCTCCTACCTCATCACACATGACATATCTAGAGTGGAGGCATCTCCTTTGTGACATAGTCCTTGGAGACACCATTCATCGATCTTATCATCCCTTCCATCTCCCCATCCTTATCTTCCCACCTACCCATCCATGAGAAAATTTGTTCCATCTCCCCATACTTATCTCCTTACCCATCCAAACAATCATTATTATTTCCCAATCCTTATTTTCCTATCCATCCATCATATCATCCTTTTCATCCCCAACCATATCTACCCATCCATTCATCCCTATCTTCCTATCATCTCATAATCCCTTGTCATTGGTATCTAGCTATTCCCCATGCAACCCAATTCCATTTATCTCATTGTCATCACTCCCACTTCTTTTGAACATCTTCTCAATATCCTCTTACTTCTCATCACTCATCTCTCCATCATATCATCATCCCAATTCATCTTTTGATGACTAAGATAACTAGCCTATCCTTGACCTTTGTGCAATCACCATTATCCTATCTTATCCACTAGGTCAGCCTTGTCTAATCATATCGGCTCCATCATTTTATCCACTTATCATGATCATATCATCATCCTTTATCCATGGTCAGTCATCGGCCTTTGTTCAAACTATGTTTCTCCTATCCTTTCACATAGGGAAGGTCAATCATTTGATCCACCCTCAGTGAATTTTTTTGTCTAGTCTTGGTCATCCATCATGGTATCCATTTTCCTCTTTCCACTTTTATCCATGGTTAGTCACCAGTATTTTATCAAACTACAATGGCTCTACACTTTCACATAGGCAATACTAATCATTGATCAGCCCTTAAGCACCTAGGTCTTTAGGGTGTGTTAGTCATGTGTCTTGTCTCTCATGTCTCATGTTGTGTCATCAAGGTATGTCCCTATTTAGCTAGTTCTTAACAAGAAAGGTCCACTAGTATCATGAGGTTCAATCAGTTAAGTGCCCTACCCCATGTCGATCACCTAGTTTAGTCTCCATCTTTGGTCTTAACAAGATGTGTCCTTCCTAACAAACTACATCAATCCCCTTCATCCTCTTGATCCTATGGCAAAGGACGTCTAAAATTGATTGTGATATTTTGATGCTTTTGTATTTTTGTTTATTATTTGAGCTCCCTATCACACCTAATTGTGGTCACCTTGATCCATCATATCATGGTGTGATGTGACTGGTAAACATAGGGGCATATCTTGATCTTTTGTCTATTGTAGTCTATTTAGTTGTCCCATGTAGTACCCACCAATATCCTTGTGGTCTTGTGTTACACTGGGGCATCCTTTGTGTTTGTGGTTTTCCAACATTGGCCCTACCAAAGCCCCCCTATGACTTTGGGATGTTGGACTAACCTTTTTTTGTTGTTGTGTCATTCCCATGCATGTGGTACAACATCACCTTGATTATTCATACCCTAGTGCATAGTATTTAATGCTATATCAAATTAAGTTCTCATTACATGGAAGCATAATGTATAACAATTAACCTTCTTGATTTGGTTAATATATATTCATCCTTCATCATTCCTCCTCATCTATTTATCCTATCCATTTTCATTCCTCCACTTCCTCCATCTTCATCATATCATCATCTCTTCAATCTTCTTAGGATAATATAGATTGGTTTTTCTAAGCATCTTTTATTCCATCCTCATCATTTCATCATCTCTTCAACCTTAGGACAATATAGATTGGTTATTCTAAGCATCTTTTCCAATCTCACATCTCCATCCAATCCTAATTCATTCAATCTAGCACAAATCATCTAATCACATCCTTTGTCTTGTTCCCAGCCTTGCTACAAGCCTCAATCCACTCATCATCATTGTCATCATCATCGGGATGTATCCTTCCCTTTCCTTTTGTGTTGCTTTGGGATGTATCCTTCCCTCATCAACAACACCTTCATCCTCATCATCAAGATGCACCCTTCCCTATCCTTTTGTGTTGTTTTGGGATGTATCCTTCCCTCATCAATGACACTCTCATCATCATCACCAAGATGTATCCTTCCCTATCCTTGTGTTGTTCTGGGATATATCATTCCCTCATCGACAACACTCCATCCATCATCAACCCATTTTGGCTTGTAGCTTGACTGGGGCAACATCACCTTTGTCCTTAAATCCATTTGTGCTTCCCAATCTCCTAATTCTTATCATCCTTTCTATCCATCACTTTGCATCATCTTCCTCATACACCCCCTTTCATCATCTCATCCATTTCAAGAGCACACCCATGTTCTCTTGAACCCGCAGGTCCTCTTGAGGGGGCATCCTCAATCCCTAATCTTCATCTTCACTCCCATCATCCATCTTCCTAGTGACTCCTTTGATGACTGGGGCATCTTTACCAATCTAATCTTCTTCTTGGTGCTATCTTTCAATCTTCTTTGTGTAATGCCAAATAAAATCTTGCACTATAGAAACAAAGATCATTAGAAGCAAACATGCATGCAAATCTAAATGTTAAGCAACAAAGAACATAGGAAAGTCAGAAATGTAAACAAAACTAGAATAATCTCACCAATTTTGAACGTATTTCCATGATTCATCTTGATTTCCCTTCTCCATTTTGCTTGTGTAGTATAACTGCCCTCAGCTTTTTAGTAATTCGTGCAAGTATAGCTTATGATATAGATTAGAAAAATATCGAAGATTCAAGATTGAGTGCTCGCAAGATTCAAAAAGAGATTTCAATTTTGAGAGAGAATTTGCGAGAGAGATTGGAATGAAGAATGACAAATCAATTTATAGAAAATTGATTATTCGAACGACAGGCCAAGATTGAAAGATCAACAAATGGTTGAGATTGACTGATTAGACATGGATTCTGTTAACTGTCGGTAATGACATGAGTGATACAAATCATAAATAGAATTAAAGATTAAATAAATGATTTAATCTTCAGTTCGGCATTCGAAAACATAAGAATTATCTTTGCATGACAAAGATGAAGATTGATTAAAGCTACTCATGTTCGAATGCACGCACAAAGTTCAATGAATTAAATAAGAATATTTAATTAATCCGCATGTACACGCAAATGAGTTAGAACTAGATGATTTAATGATTTGACGAAGAGATTACTTGAGAATGCCACTCAGACATCAAATCAAGAGTTAACTGAGTAATTAAAATAGATGTTGAGTCGAGTAAAAGTGAATACTTAGATAACTCACATAATTATCTAAAATATAGAGGAATGTGTTAAAATAGAATTAATGAATTAAATAATTCATTTAATTCAAGATTCTATATTTGAAGAATAATTAAATAAATAAGATTTATTTAATTAAGTGATGAAGGGATTTTAAATGAATAATTAAATAAATAAAGAATTTATTTAATTATAGTTGAAGTATGATAAAGAGTAAATTAAATAATGATTTATTTAATTCGACAAGAAGAATAAGGTTAATTAGTAACATAATTAAATAAAAAGCATTTATTTAATTAATCAGATAGCATAAAGAAAATGTGAATTAATTAAATAATTAAGATTATTTAATTAATAGAAGAAATGAAGACTATAGAGAATAATTAAATAATTGACATTATTTAATCATGACCATGAAGAATACGAATTATGAAGAATATTGAAGTTGCAGGCTTAAACTAGATTTCAGTGTCTACATTTTCCCCTCTTTGATACAATGTCATTTCGACGTTGTGTCAAAAAAATCGATAAAAATATGCCCCAGTAATGCCCTAGTGTAAAACAGGTGAAGGTATGCCCCCTCGGGAGGACATGTGGGTTCAAAGAACATGAGTGTGCTCTCGAAATTGATGAGAGAACTAGAAGATGAAAGAAAAAAGGATAGAGGAAAATAGATAAGGGTGGTGAAGATGTAGAAAAGAAGAAATGTTAGTGCAAAAAGAAAGATGAATAATAAAAGACCATGATGTTAGTATTAGAAATCTTCGATGTTTCTTGTATCACAAAAGGTATTGCACTTTATCATCATTGGGCGGGACTAATACAAATGGAGAAAACACCATGATATGACATAGATCAAGGTGTGCAAGGTCATCCACTTGCTAATAAGACAAGCAGACAAGGATTGTCATTAACTCATACTAAGGGCACAAGTTGCCCTCTTTTGTCATGACAAACCATAGACAACAAACAAAGTAAAAGACAGGTCATGAAACACCATCGCTCCCTCTAAATCCTTCATGGGACATCCTTGAGGAAACTAGTAACATGACTCAAAAATCAAAGTTAAAAGATAGACGAACAACATAAAGAAAATAGAATTGATACATCGTTGCTTCTCTAAATCCTTCATGGACATCCTTGAGAAAGCTAGTAACATGAATCCTAGTCATCAATTCAAGATAAATGATAAGATAAATAAGTCAAAAAGTAAAAAGCCAATGAAAATATTTGCCAAAACATGATTTGTTTGTTTGATTTGTTGATTGGTAGAGCCTGATTTCAAGAGATACACATACCGGATAAGACTATGAGTCTGGTTTCGATGTTATGACTATCTGTATAAGGCATGACAAAGCCTGGTTTCAGAAAGACATGTATCATATAAGACATTGAGTCATATGTCGTTGATGTGATAACCTACGTAAGGCTATGTTTGATTGTTTGACCTTGTTGATTATGCAGAAGGACTCATCCCTAACAAGACATAGGTTGATTGTCTAACCTTGTCAATTATGTAGGAAGGACTCATCCAATAAGAAATAGGTTGACTGTTTTGATAACGTCTGTTTCCAAGGACACATCCTGTAGTAGACTGTAGTTGATTTGTTTTGATTGTTTTGTTTGGCAAGTTGTTTGATTTGACTTAGAGATATTGCTGACTTGTTCACCAGATTAATGCATGATTTGAGATAATGCATGGACAAATAACTGCAAGTGACGACAAACCCTAAAGGACTAACCTAGTGCGGCCTCAGTGGCTCATTGATTGATAGCCTTGCCTACATTGTACACACAGAGACCTCGTAGTTTGACTTGACTTGACCAACAAGACTGACTACAAATAAAAGACGTATGTGAAAGTGAATGTGATGAACCCTAATGGACTGACCTAGTGCAGCCTTGGGGGCTCATCGATTGATGGCCTTGCCTACGTTGTACATGCAAAGACCTCGTAGTTCGACACAACCAATGACCTTGTGATATACACATGTGGATGGAACAATGATTGTATACAAACAAACCTAAATGGACTGACCTAATGCCTCGGGGGAACATCGGCAGATGGCCTTGCCTACGTCCAGTCGCAAAGGCAACGTAGTTCGACATATGACAAAGACTGACAAGTGCGACTGACTCTGACTCTATTTTTGGATTTTTGGAATGTTTTGATTTTATTTTTTTTATTTTCTTTTTGAAGTTTTTGGATGTTTTTGTGTTTTCTCAAGTCATTTTGTGATGTTTGTGGATTTTCCATGGTTTTACATCTCCAACACAGTCAATGTAAGAATCAATATGACACATGTCAAGTGTTTTCCCCCAGTTGAGTATATAAGACCAATTGATTATGAATAGGGTAAAATGAGGGATATGAAATGCTCTTGATGTCAATTGTTCCAAGTTATGGGAAGGACTACCACTTATTATGAATGGTATATACAAGTGATGGATAGGATAGTGGACTATGTACATGGAAGTGGGCTATGTACAGGGAAATGGGCTATGTACAGGATAGTGGATTATAGACAATGATAAGTGGACTATGTACAAAATAATAGTAGACAAAGGAGCAAAGTTAACTACACATGGCACCTATTTGCCAGGTTTTCACCATGGTACTTATCCAAAGCGCCACCGAAGTGGTTTTCACTATTGGATGAATGATTTGACTTTACTATTTTCTAGATTATCTAATTTTTTTGGTGTTACCAAGACGCCTGTTTGCCAGGTTTTCACCTTGATAACGATTTTTTACTATTTTTCTGATTTTTTTGTATTTTTCTTAATTAAGACAAAGGCTCTTAGAAGCTATGCATAGAACCTCTTCAGATGCATACTATTGATTGGTGAGGACAATGGTTCCCCTTCAGGAGTAGAGAGTTGGTATGCTCCTGATCCAAAATCTTCTGTGACAATATAAGGTCCTAACCAATTAGGTTCAAACTTTCCTGGTTTGTCTCTTTCTGCTTGATTCTTTGGGTTCTCCATTAAAACCAGGTCACCAATGTCAAAGTTTATGTTCAATACCTTCCTATTATAGCTACGACGAAGGCGATTCTGATATGCTTGGAGATGGTCTAGTGCCTTTTGTCTTCGCTCATCCAGGAATTCTAGCTCATGAAGTCTCGACACTCAGTACTCTTCATCATCAATGTGGCCCTTCAGGGATACCCTTAGGGAAGGAATCTCAACCTCAATAGGCAAAATGGCTTTAGAGCCAAAAAAAAGTGAATATGGGGTAGCGCCAGTGGGAGTACGGATACTTGTACGATAGGCCCATAAGGCAGGGTTAAGCTGTAAATGCCAGTTATGACCAGCATCATTGACAGTCTTCTTGAGGATTCTAATGATGGTCTTGTTAGACGCCTCCGCTTGGCCATTACCTTGTGGGTAATATGGAGTGGAAAAGTGATGTTGGATATGAAATTCATCACATAGATGACAGACTTCTTGGTTCTTAAATGGGCGGCCATTATCTGTGATTATGGACTGAGGGACACCATATCGACATATGATATAGTTTAAAATAAATCTAGAAATATGTGTGTCAGTAATGTATGTCATAGGAATGGCTTCAATCAATTTCGTAAAGTACTCAGTGGCAGTTATAATGTACTTGTGTCCATTAGATGATGTGGGGTGGATCTTACCTATGAGGTCAAGTCCCCATTGGGAAAAGGGCCATGGTGACGTTATAGGATGAAGCTCCTGTGCTAGTGCATGTATTAAGTCTCCATGAACTTGGCATTGGTGGCATTTTTTTACAAAGACATATGAGTCTTTTTCCATAGTAGGCCAGTAATAACCCAGTCTCATAATATTTTTGGCTAAGGTAGGACCGCTAGAATGGGAACCACATATACCCTCATGCACCCCACTCAAGGTTGCTTGTGCTTCAGTAGAATCAAGACATCTCAGGAGGGTATTATCTAAGGCACGTCTATATAGGGTGTCTCCGACGATGGTGTATTTGGCCGACTTACGGAGGAATGTCCTACGTTGGTTGTTGGATAGGCCAATGGGTATGACTTCGGCATGAAGGTAATCATAGATTTCTTTGTACCATGGGGATTCAGGACCAACAATATCACACACCATTTCAGAATCTGGGATATCGTAGGCTAGGACCAAAATTTGTTCGGCCAAGAACTCAAACTTAGGCACATTGTTAGGAATGTCAAGAAGTGATGCAATAGTAGCCATAATGTCTGCTGCCCTATTTAAAACGTGAGGTATTTGATGAAATTTGACTTTTTCAAAGTACTCTTTAAAGCTATCAGCCATGCGCTTGTATGGAGCAAGCTTCTCATCCTTAGTCTCATAATCATCATTTACCTGTCTGATTACTAATTGAGAATCACCATAAACCTATAAAACCTTAATTTTCCACTTGACCGCCATGCATAACCCTGTCACTAGAGCTTCATAATCTGCCATGTTGTTAGTGCATGGAAATGCAATCCTGAATGACTTAGGGATGGAATCACCCTGTGGTGTGATAAACAATATCCCAGCCCCTGAACCATGATTTGTATGTGAGCCATCAAAGTACAGTTTCCATGTTATGTTTGTGTCAAATGTGAATATGAACTCATTAGGAAAGTCTGCAACTAATGGGTGATCTGCTTGTATGGGTGTGTCAGCTAATTGATCAGCAATGACCTGACCTTTAATAGCTTTTCTTTCTACATACTAGATATCATACTCACTAAGTATCATAACCCATTTGGTCAGTCGCCCCGTTAATGCTGCCTTGCTGAGAAGATATTTCAAAGGGTCTATTTTAGCAATCAGCATTGTTTGATGGTTTAACATGTAGTGCCTCAATTTTTGGGTAGAAAATACTACTACAAGACAGGCACATTCAATGTTACTATAGTTGAGCTCATAACCAACCAAAGTTTGGATGATATAATAGACTGCCCTTTCATGACCTTCATCATCATTCTGTGCAAGCTGTGCAAGCATTGCTCTGAGCAATGAATGGGTTGCTATAATATAAAGAATCAACGGTCTTCCTTCAACAGGTGGCATTAAGACAGGTGGTGTGAGTAAATATTCTTTAATCAGTTGAAAAGCCTCTTCACACCTAACTGTCCATGCAAAGGGTACTCCTTTCTTAAGTAGATGTTGAATAGGATGTGTCTTGTCTGTTAACTACACTATAAATCATCTGATGGATTGAAACCTTCCCTGTAATGTCCTTAGTTGACTGAGATTGTTGGGTGGTGGCATGTCCATGATTGCTTTCACCTTAGCAGGATCTACTTCAATGCCTCATCTAGAGATGATATAACCTAACAACTTTCCTGACTTGACTCAAACACACATTTCTTTAGATTGAGTCTCACATTATACTTCTCTAGCCTCTAAAATATCTTGTCTAAAACCTGTAAATGTTCTTCCCTTGTCTTGGATTTTATAATAAGGTCATCTACATAATCCTCCATACAAGTGTGTACTAGATCATGAAAGATAGTAGTCATGGCACACTGATAGGTTGCTCCTGCATTCTTGAGTCCGAAGGGCATAAAATTCTAGCAATACGTTCCCCAAGGAAAAGTGAAAGTTGTCTTAGATTGGTCTTCAGTAGCAATTCTGATCTGGTTATACCCCAAAAATCCATCCATAAGGGACAACATCTCATATCCTGCTGTCATGTCAACTATCATGTCTATGTTAGGCAAAGGGAAGTCATCCTTAGGACAGCTTTGTTGATATCTCTAAAATCAGTGTAGATGCAGATGCCCCTAGTTGGTTTAGTGACTGGTACAAGATTGGAAATCCAATCTACATAGTCGGTAGATCTAATGAAACTAACGTCTAAGAGTTTCTTGAGTTCTACCTTGACTAACAAAGCAATCTATGGATGCATTTTTCTCAACTTTTGTTTAACTAGTTTGGCACCTGGTTGTAAGGGAAAATGATGTAGAACAAGTTTAGGGTCCAACCCTGGCATGTTCGCATATGACCAAGCAAAATTTATCTATCTCTATTCAAAGAAGTCATGGAATTCTGATTTCTCTTCTGTTGTCAATGACGCTGCCAAATAAACTAGTCGAGCATTCTCTTTTGTGCCTATGTTGACCTCTACGGATTCTTCAACGAGCATGGGTGACTTTTCTTGTACAACAGGGAGAATGTTCAAACCTCCATCCTTAGGTGCCTCAGAGAGGTTTTCACCTTCAGATGCATCCTTTCTTTTTACTTTTTCATTGTCTAGAGGTGCCTTTCGGTTTTCACCTAGGGACTCATCTTTTTTATTTTGTTTACTCTTTTTGTCATTTTTGTGACTGGAGGGTTGAACAGATTCCCCAAAATATGCTTTATTGTCCAAGTCAATGGTAAAACTAGCCTTATGATCCCCATTAGGTATGCCTTCACGTAATCCTAGGAACTCAGCAATTGCTTCATTGTTCTCAAAAATGTCTAAGACGGGTGTGTCTTGTTGATCCCAATCGATGATTTGGGGATAAACTAAGGGTATGTCATCGTCAGAGTTATCAAAGTCTAATGGGGTCAAGATAAAGATTGAATTATTCATGTGATTACAAAAATCTTGTACCAGGTCTGTTTTGCTCTTGGGTTTGGGTCTAGGTAGATGAATAGGTGGGCCTAATGCCAAGGTTTGACTATTGGAAATAGGTGGCTCAGGTTGCCAAGAGGTAGGATCAAGTGATTCCCAATAGTAATGTTTAAACCATTCCTCTTTTGTCATTTTCTTTGGTGGATAGGAATTTAAGGGATTTGGTGAGGAACTTAACATCAAGTCAAGTTCTCCAAATAACTTGTCAAGGTCCATGGAGGAAGTAGAGGATAACGATTCCCACCATAATCGTTAGAATCGGGGGAGTCACAATGATGTTGGTTCACTGGTTCGTGAGATGTCTTAATATCTTCTGAAGCACGTATTTCCTCAAGTAAGGGTAATGGAGTACTAGGAACGCCAATCTGAATTGGTTGAAACCCTAGTCCTACTCCTTTTGGCCACTGAGAAATAAATATTGGTTCAATTCTGCCATCTTGGTTTAAACCTAAACCACTTTGTCCATCATATCCTTTGCTTTGCATGATTTTGAAACCCTTTCCATATAGACTTGTAGGAATATGAGCAAGTAAAAGGGGTTCTTGATTATCTTCCTTATACACCCGGGAAGTGACATCTTCTCTATCTACAACCTCTTTTCTTAATTCACCCCATTTTGTGAAAGTTGTCATGGGGGGAACATGTATAGTGATCATAGACTGTACCCGACCTATTGTAGGTAAACCATATGACTTAGGAGGAACCAAATGGCTAACACAATAAGAAGTCTTCATGTAATACTCTCCACAACCCTTGTCTTAGATCTCAACCCTAGGAGTGGTAGGAAGTGAGGGTGAAACAAAGGTTCGGGTGAGTGTGGACAGGTCAAGATAAGAAGATGGATTAGACGGTGAGGCCTCTTGGTTTACTGGCACTTGGCGGTGAGGGATCTCCTTTAGATTAGTGCAATACTGGAAAGGATTAGGATCACCATCTATAGTTATTTCGGTGCCATTGTAAGGGAATTTAAGACATTGATGATATGTGGAAGGGACCACCTTCATGGCATGAATCCATGGTCTACCTAGTAGAAGGTTATAAGGGAGGGTGAGATCCAAGACCTAGAATTTTGCCTCCATCACTGCAGGACCAATTCTGATAGGAAGTGTTACCACCCCCTTTGATTTTCATTCCTCATCATCATAAGATTTTATGACAATACTTTTGGTAGTGTCTGTGCATGCTTCTGAGATACCTAATGCCTTAATCAGTGTTAAAGTGCATAGATTTAACCCTACTCCTCTATCTACCAAAACTCACCTAACCTTGGTGTCATCAACAAGGACTTCTAGGTGTAAAGGATCGTTGTGGTTCATCTTTTTAGTTGCATAGTCTTGTTCAAAAAATGTGGCATGGTGATTGTTGGTCAAGTAGCCCACCATTTCCTAGAAACGATTGACAACTAGATCATTAGGGACCATGGTATTCTGTAAAGCTTTATCAAGGATAGACCAATGCTCGGGGGAAATACGCAACAATTCCAAGGTTGAGATTTGGGATGGGGTCTTCCCCAACTGATCAAGAAGGTTATATTGTAACTTGGAAGGTTGGGGTGTTTGCTACGAATGGAGGGCCTTGAATAGTGAATTTAGTATGATGAGTATTGACTGCACACTCAGGATTAGCATTGATAGTAATGGTATTAATGTTTTCATCAGTAGCGCGAAGGCAATGAATGATTTTTCCACTATCATAATCATGTTTGATACTTGCATAATTGGTTGACATATTGGTCTTAGTACTCAAACTGGGGATAGTTCCTTTCCCATGGTCATGTAGTGGGTCTGAAAATACTTGATGATCAGTGTTCGATGTCTTTTGTTTTTGTCCACTAACTTCAATAATTCTCCTTTCAATAAGATCCTATATGATATTCTTCAGTTGTCGATAGTTTTGTAGGTTATGTCCCTTAGTCCTATGATAGTCACAAAAGGCATTGTCATCCCACCAAGCTGGTTTAAACTGTCCCTGATCATATTGTCTGGGTTCTTGCAGCTGTATGAGGTTATGTTGTAATAGTTGTTTGAACATTGACTCAATGGGTTCCCCTAAGGGAGTGAACTCACGTTTCTGAAATCTCCTTTGTTGTGGACGTTGAGTATTTTGGGCCATGTTAGGAGTTTGATTGACAACATTAAGCGTGTTAGCAAAGTTATGAGGTCCTTGTAATGTGATGAGAGGTCCTGCTTGCAGTGTTTTAGCATCAACTACCCCATCATTTGTGACATTTTTTTTGCGAGACCAAAATCTGTTTCTATCTGTGGGGTTGTTTTGTACGATCGGGTTTCGATTGGATGTTGTTGTCTTGAGTTCACCCTTTTCAATGAGATCCTTCTCTATTATCACCCCTTTTTCCACTAGTTCTGAAAAAGAAGTACAACAATGTACCCTTAAGTTACTCCTGAGTTTTGCATGAAGGTTTTCTTGAAACATTGTAACCTTTTGTTTTTCGGGTATTTCAACAAGACACCTACTAGCAATAGTTCTCTATCTCTGGAAGAAAGCAATGAATGTTTCAACTTCATATTGCGTTGTGTGGCACAAGGTTGCTATATTTATCTCATGGTCAATGTTGAAGGCAAATTGTTCCACAAATTTCTCAACTAGTTCACCCCAATATCTAATGCCAGAATCTAGACCTGAAAACCACTCTAGTGCAATTCCTACAAGACTTCTTGGAAATAGCCTCATAAGATACATGGGGTCATAACCGACATCTATGCATATGGTAGAAAATTCCCTGATATGTTCTATTGGATTGTGTTTGCCATTGTACTTAGGAAGATTCAGTATGACATATCCATGAGGGAAAGGTGTCATGTATAATGATCTATCGAAGGGGAATGGGCATATGTCCTTTGTTGAAAATGATTTCTTAGTTGACACTGACATGTTATCCATTTGTGTTTGCAATGTGTGCATTTGTGTTTGTAGGACATCAACTTGGGTCAAAGATGTGCTAGGAGGATTATGCGGATCCATGTATGTATTCTGAAATCCAAATTCTCGTGATGGGTTTTGATTGAACATTGGCATCTGAGGTGGATTTGGATTCAGAATGTTGGTAAATGTATTCTGGTCTGGTATCTACATAAATTGGTGTTGACCTAGGTTCTGTGTAAATGGATTCTGAGCACCACTCTGTGAAAAGGGATTCTGATTCAGAATCAATGTGAATTGGTTTTGACTTGGAATCTGTGTGGACAGATTATGACTACCAATCTGTGAAAAAGGGTTCTGATTCAGAATCAACATAAATTGGTTTTGACTTGGAATCTGTGTGGACGGATTTTGACTACCAATCTGTGAAAAAGGGTTCTAATTCAGAATCAATGTAAGTGGACTCTAACTGCTAGTCTGGAAGAGTGGATTTTGATTGCCATATTGGAAGGAGGGAATGCCCCCTATTTGTGTAATCCTTAGTATAGTACTAGTGATTTGAGCACTAGGTATGGCCATCGACTGTGGTAAGGTACCCATGATACTAGCAGTAGGTATGGTTGTTGATTGTGCACTTGTGACACCGACATATGAGGTATGGGCTGAGGTTTTAGGTCTTTTACTCCCAATAAGAGGACCATTGGGAGTGGATGATGATGCCCCTATAGTGAAATTAAATCCTGATGTCGTGCCAGACATACCAAATGGGGAAGCATGGACTGTCATACTCTGTGTAGATGTGCTAGACGGCATAGTTGTGTTGACCTGAGGTATAGTAGTACTAGCAGTCGTGGTATTTGTCCCTTGTGTAGGTTGAGTTTTTAAGGTGCTAATGTCAAATCCTGGAGGTAAGGTAGCACCTTCAGCTAGCAATTTTCCTAAAAACCATTGACGATCATTTGCTAGGTACTCATCTACAAAAGAGGCAAACTCAGGGTCCTGTGTGGCAGCCTCTATGTCCTCTACTGCAATATGTCCTTGAGTGTTTCTAGTGGTAAATTTTTCTAATAGAGTCTTATGAGGTCTTGAAGAAAATGGATTGATGAACTCATTTGGGTTCGACATGTTTTCTCTCTCTTCTCTTAGACCTAGTTTCAACCATGTAAGACAAGCTCAATATGTGGGATATGCAAGACTATATCTACGAACTGTATGACTCTAGTCTATGTTTTTGGGATTTTCATATGCAAATAATGAATGTCCTAGGATGACACTAGTCTAGACTCTAAAGATGCAAAGTCTAAGCAAGACCCTAAAGTGATCAATTCTATAAACCTTAAGATGAAGGGATCAACTACCTAAAGTCAAACCAAGGTGTCAATTTAGTGAAGTCAAGGAACCAATGTAGGATGAGGATCAAAGACAAGTTGAGTTTCCTAACTAGACTGATGAGCTAGGATGAATCTCTGTAGGACAAAGTATAAGATGATAGGACTAGGTTCAATGACAAATTTTGTTGACACTATGACCTTTCTAGAGTGTAGATGATAAATCAATCCTAAAGTCTATAAAAGTGACCTTTCTAGAAGTCTAATGCAAGGTGATATGTACCCTAAGATGAAGCTAAACTCTAACTGAAGACAACTATGGTAACAACTAAATGAACCTAAAGGATGCAAAATTGAGCAAATCATTTTAGGTTTCTGTTTCAAAGACTATTTGTGTGAAGACAACTGAAACTGGAATAACCATGTTGACCAGACAATGACTGTGAATTCTGGTTTTCTGATAATCAGACAGATGCATTGCAGGATCTCATAGATGCGGTTCAAGTTTAACAGTTGCGGTCTAAACTGACAGATGCAACTCAAAATTTAGTAGATGCGACTCTGACTGACAAGTGCGACTCAGAACATAACACATGTGGTTTTTCAAAGCAAATGCGAGCTAAACTAACAGTTGCGACTCAATCTTAACAGATGCGACTGACAATGACAGATGCGACTCTAAAATTAATAGATGCGACTCAAAATTTAACAGATGCAATTCTAAAATCAGATGCGAGTTTTTGGTGAACAGTTGTGACTCTCTGTGAATTTTTAGTGACATGAAATTTAAACTGACTCTATTTTCTATGATCAAATTTTGAAAATCAAAGACAATCATAAAACAAAGTGTTTTCAGTTTCGATTTTGGACTCAAAGAACGTTTAAAGTGATAACAGATAATCACATCCTAATAGGCCAAAGGCCTAGGGTTTGTATACTTTGTATAGCCCACCTATTATACCCCAGATTGGTGATGAACACCTTTCCTTCTCGAGAGTGGATAGCTTAGGAATTTGGTGGCATTGGCTCCCCTCCACGGCTCATTAACATCTTTCGAGCACACCAATTCTGAATTCTTTGGGCAATGACCTCCCAAGAACTGCTATCTCTACTCAAGGGGATCAATAGTGAGTATCTTTGGGCATGATACTGTACCCTACACTATACCAAGCAATGGCCACAAATAGGTTGGTCTCTAAAACAAAAGGTATTTAATTCGGGCATTCCGTTTGTGGGTTGTGATCCATACGGTGCGAGTCCCCTTTCGGATCCATCTCGTCGGAACCACACTCATGATTCTTGGGGTTTCCCCAAGAACCCACTTTTACATACCGGCTGGAAGTCCCTTGGGTTCAAGGTGCTATCGGTCTAAGTCATCCTGGGGTGAGTACTTTTTCCCACCAGAACAGGCCCAAGTTCTAGAGTTGGTAACTGTTTCTCTTACACCCAGGATCGCACAGATGCGCAAGGGGAGAGGATACTTCAATGTACCAAGTCGTAAGGGTGACCAAACTTGTTCTTTCACACCAAACACAGTAGACACTCATTAATTTTAAACCAAATGAAATATTTGCTACGCTACCAATCAATCTGTTTCAAAATTAACTAGGGTCTTTGACAAGCGTCTTGTAGAAAAACTCGTTAGTAATTTCCAGTATAGTCTTCGTCAATCGTCCTGCAAAAGCTTGTTAACTCCAAAAGGCCACACGTTGAAAATAAGATATTAGTAACACAAAAATCAATTGAAAATTTCAAATTGCGGAAAACAAAAATAAAATTTTACTAGTCAATTGCATCGTTTCATTACCAGTCAGATGCATCATTTCTTATTCAGTTGCAACTCAAAAAATCACTTGCAGTTCAGGAAAATTCAGATGCGTTGTTTCCTCTGTCAGATGCGGTTTAGAAAGTCAATTGCGGTTCAGGAAACTTCAGATGTGTCATTCCGTATGAAAAATCTACAAAAACCAAAAATAAAAGATCTACGGATTCGCGAAGATGGTGTCTTCACGTCGGGTTCACCAAATGTAACACCAAATAAAAGCTTGCACTATAGAAACATAGATCATTAGAAGCAAACATGCATGCAATACTAAATCTAGAATGCAAATCTAAATGTTAAGCAACAAAGAACATAGGAAAGTTAGAAACGTAAACAAAACTAGAACAATCTCACTAATTTTGAACGTATTTCCATGATTCATCTCAATTGCCCTTCTCCATTTTGATTGTGTAGTATAATTGCCCTCAGATTTTCAGTAATTCGTGCAAGTATAGCTTATGATAAAGATTAGCAGAATATCGAAGATTCAAGATTGAGTGCTCGCAAGATTCAAAAAGAGATTTCAATTTCGAGAGAGAATTCGTGAGAGAGATTGGAATGAAGAATGACAAATAAATTTATAGAAAATTGATTATTCGAACGACATGCCAAGATTGAAAGATCAACAGACGGTTGAGATTGACTGATTAGACATGGATTCTGTTAACTGTCGGTAATGACATGAGTGATACAAATCATAAATAGAATTAAAGATTAAATAAATGATTTAATCTTCAGTTCGGCATTCGAAAACATAAGAATTATCTTTGCATGACAAAGATGAAGATTGATTAAAGCTACTCATGTTCGAATGCACGCACAAAGTTCAATTAATTAAATAAGAATATTTAATTAATCCGCATGTACACGCAAATGAGTTAGAAATAGATGATTGAATGATTTGACGAAGAGATTACTCGAGAATGCCACTCAGACATCAAATCAAGAGTTAACTAAGTGATTAAAATAGATGTTGAGTCGAGTAAAAGTGAATACTTAGATAACTCACATAATTATCAAAAATATAGAGGAATGTGTTAAAATAGAATTAATGAATTAAATAATTCATTTAATTCAAGATTCGATATTTGAAGAATAATTAAATAAATAAGATTTATTTAATTAAGTGATGAAGGGATTTTAAATGAATAATTAAATAAATAAAGAATTTATTTAATTATAGTTGAAGTATGATAAAGAGTAAATTAAATAATGATTTATTTAATTTGACAAGAAGAATAAGGTTAATTAGTAACATAATTAAATAAAAAGCATTTATTTAATTAATCAGATAGCATAAAGAAAATGTGAATTAATTAAATAATTAAGATTATTTAATTAATAGAAGAAATGAAGACTATAGAGAATAATTAAATAATTGACATTATTTAATCATGACCATGAAGAATACGAATTATGAAGAATATTGAAGTCGTAAGCTTAAACCAGATTTCGGTGTCTACACTTTGAAATGATGCTACTTTGTAACACCATCTCATAGAGGGGAAAAATGTAGACATCTAAATTTGACCACTTACATTTGGTCCAATTTATCCTTTTTATCTAAATATCCCCTTATTTACATTAATTAAGTAATATTACTATTATTTAATTAATATCCCTAATGTCCTCTAAATCCCTAAGGTATTTAACTAAATAACAAAATACTTTTATTACTTATCCTTCTATCCCATAAATTAAATAAATAATTTCTATTTATTTAATTTACTCCCTCAAGTATCACATCCTCCATCACTTTCACTTAGTCCTAATTCATCTCCTAATCCCATCATTAGGGATGTGCACATTCTTAATCCATTATTAGTATGTGTCACATACTCAAACATTTTCAAGTTGGCTCCTAATCCACATTTGCCACTGAACATTCCTCTAATCCTTCATCAACTTGTCTAATCAATCCCTTAGTCAACTTTCCCCATTCCCCAAGGAATTTTTAATTCTTTTTTGTCTTCCCAATGTCCTTTTGAGGAATTTTTAATCCCCTCCCATCTCCCAAGGAATAATAAATTCCTTTTCACTTTCCCAAGGAATATTAAATTCCTTTTATCCTTCCCGTGCACATTAAAAAGAAATTTTTAAATCCTTTAGTCAACTCTTTGATCTTAACCCTTGATCTCATGTCCTCCTTCAATATCCACCCTCCATTTTGAATCTCCCTTGCTAAATGACTAACACTTTTCCATTTTGCAACCCTAATCATCTCATGCACATTCAAGCTCTCTCTCATTCTCTGGAAACCCTAATCATCTCTAAAGCTTTCACACCATCTCCATAGCCAAACCCTTGCATCCAAATAAAGCTAAAACAAGCCATTATGCTTTCAAAATCGATCTAGGAGCACACAATCGAACAAGTGAAAACCAATCGACTTGGGCAAGGTAATCTACGTGTTTTCATCTTTATTTTGTTCAAGTTTAACTCGACTTATCTTGAGGTGTTGTTTTGTGTTTTTTTCGCTTTGCATTTTGTTTGTTTTGCATCATTTAGGTTAGAAAACACACTACACACAATCTCAGCCCTTGATCTCATGACCTAGGATACATCTCAGCCCTCCATTCCTTTGGAGGCTTTTCCCTAAAGCAAAAAATTTTCTTCATTTGCATAAAACACACTTAGAGAATTTTCATGCACTCACCTTTCCTCTTTGTGACCTCCATTTTTGTATCCATTTCAATCCATCATATTGCACCCAATCCATTATCTATCTCCACCATTGCATCCACCATCAATATCTCTATCATTTGCATGTAGTTTTAGGTCATTTTGTTAAAGAAGGATCATCAAAATCATCAAATCAAAGGGCCAACCAAAGGCACAACTCAAGTAAGGTAATTTTTTTTTTTATGATTCATTTTGTTTGGGTTAAACTAGGATAATCTTGAGTATTTTGTTAATGATTTCTTCCTTGCATTTCATTTAGTGTTTTGCATTATTTATGTTATAACTCACTTGCACACATTTTTGGCATGCTTGGTGGGACCCATGTCATGTGTCCTTTCAGTTTATTTATTCTTTCACTCTTGTAGGTTTCATATTTTCATGATATAGAGGTGAATCTACCCTGATGGGTGAATCTACTTAACTGCAAGGGTGAACCTACTTTAGAATAGGTGATTTTAAAAATGTCACTTCCTTGGAAAGGTGATCTTGCAACTGAGCATCAGAGACCTAACTTACAAAGGAAAATATGCCTTGGCCTACATAGATAGGTGATTTTGCTTCCTGAATGAGTGATCCTGCATAATTCACATAGGTGGTTGCACTTACACCCCTCCACCCAATAAATGATCCTGATCAATGAAAAAGGAAAACCCCTCCTACATAAGGGTGAACCTACAAGAATACATAAGCTAAAATTTTCTAGTTTTCATTTTCATTTGACTCTAGGTTTAGGTACTAATCCACTAACTTATTTTTTTATATCTATGACATTACACTAACATTTTTGTAGCTTGTCTTTTTCCAAGACTAGAGGAAAAATTACTAATGTATTTATTGTAGGACACTCAGAAAAAGACCCCTAGTTAGATTGTATGTCATTTTTCATACTAATCTAGGCACATTTCATTTTATGAAAGGGTCAATTAATCTTGTTTGTCATGTTGGAGGAAGCTACTGATGTATTCCCTCCCCTTGCATTGTATGATGATCCTAGGGATCATAAATCACAACCTACTCAAGTCCAATTGTGTCTACCCAAGAGTAATAGTATGTGAATGCTCTCCCCTTGCTCTATGTGTGAGCCTAGGGATCATAAACATCTAATATATCCTTCCCTACAGGAGACCAACCTAGGATTTCATCACTTGGGTGACAATCTCAAACATGTGTACTGGCAAGGTACATAAAGTGGGGAGAACTAAAGTTGTACCCCAATCTAGTCACATCATGTTTAGCAAAGTGTCGATACTAGGGCGATTCCTAGTTAAGATGTGCATAGATGGTTGGAGTTTCTAGAACCTCATTAGGGATCCTATCCCACACTTGTGATGGTCTAGTGTTCACGGTTATGCCTCATGCACCCTCTTAGTGTATTTAAGACTCACGAGATAGCCTATATAGCCTAGTTTAAGACCTATGTTCATTCAAGACTTGGTGTAGAGTAGGTGATGCAGATCGTACCCCAAAGTTACTCACCACATACTCCCTTAGGTAGATATAGAAATCCTTTTGGTGAACTATGATAGTTATTGAGGAGAGAGAGAAGGTGAGCCCATGGGGTCTATTGAAAACCCTCTACCATTAGATCTCTAGCTATTTTCCTTCACAAGAGAGGGTGCTTCCACCTAATTTCATGGAGTATTAACCCCTCAGGGTGATGGGCATACATTGATTTTGTAAACCCTTGATACTTATTTTAAGATTATGCTACTTGTCATGTCTTCTTATGTGATACTAGTGAGTGTCTTCATTCCAAGTTGGTCCTTGCCTACTATCTTTTGTTTGTTGTTTTTCAATCCTTTGCCATAGTTTATCCCTACTCGTAGAGACAAATTCGCTTCCTGCAAAGGAAAATTTGTATTGTGGATGGGTGATCCTGCCCTTCAAGGGGTGAATCCAGATCTCATTTTGGTCTAGTCCAATTACCCTATTTAGGAAAGCTTGTTTCTGCCAGAGGTGAATATGTTGGTTTGTTCAAATGATAGGCGAATACATGTATGCATGTTCTTTGAATAAGCGAACCCATCTTACAAATAGGTGAATTTTATTTGCAGTCCTCTAGTCCCTCATCTATACATCTATAGAAATAGGTAAGCATGCCTCTTAAAAAGGTGATCCCACATTTGAGTCTGTACCATCTCCATTTGTACTCTTGAGGGAATAGGCAATCCCACTTCCCTAATAGAATTTTTTTCTTTGAGTTCATACACCAAAGATGGGGATGACCCTATGACCTAGATAGGTGAAATTTTTTACTCAAGAGGCAATCCTACTATCACCCATCCATATTGATTCCTATTTAGGTGAACTAGCTACCTAATTTGGAAATCCTACAAATCCAAACCATACAATTCAAGATATAGGTGAACCTATGAACCCTAGATAGGTGATCATGCTACACATATTCGTGTCTTCTTAGATAGGTGAACCCATGACCTAGAGGGGAGAACCCATGTTCCAAAGGGGCAAACCCACCTTACGTAGAGGAAAATCCACTTTCCATTCAAAAACTAGAGAGTGAATCCTTTTGGCCACTGAAATCCTACATCATTCTAAGTCAATTCCTATGATCAATACTTTTTTATCATCATCCATCTATCCATAATTATCATTTTCATTGATCTACATTTTTCATAATTTATCCAATCATCAGTTTAATCACATAGGTTCATCTTAGGACATCCCTAGATAGCATAACAATCATAAATCTATGAATTTGAATCCCCAAGACATCTATTTAGGTACTTTGTATCCAATTGGGCTAGCTAATTGACCCTAATCATTCTCATCCACACTTGCTTAGGATCATCATTCATCTTTAGTCAGTAATATTTTGTGGCTTCATCAATCTACTTCCATCTAGAGGTGGATTTGCATCATTATTGTTGATCATCAAAGCTTGCACCTCTCTAATAGTTTTATGGGAAATTCAATGAGTGAGGAACCAATTTGTACCTCACTAAATATCCCCAAGATTTTATAGAAAGTTGACTCTTCTTTGGGGTTTGGAGAAAAGGGTAGAAGGAAATGTAAATATAAAACATAAAAATGGTGATGTGCTAATGCATTTACAACATTTGAAACCCAACCATTCCTATGATTGATATAATTAGACATAGAATGCCACAACCCTTCATTATTGTAAACTGAATAAACAATAAAGACTAACAACAAGCATATTGCATACTTTCAAATCTTTCCATGGGAAGTGTTCATTAAGGTCTGATCAAACATAAATATCTCTAAGGGTAATAGGAAAAACATTCAGAAATTGCATGAACTCTTCCTCCTAATACAACATAATATGATAAGACAACAACCTTTTAGAAAATAGCGAAGTACAATGACAATCTAGTTTTCACAAGTTATTATTCTCCTATATGAGCATACAACATGGGAATTAGCTACTTAAACTATTCAAATTCAACTTGCAAGGCATAATGTTTCATTCAAAACAAAAACATAAGTAAAGAAATATCGAATCCAACCCTTTCATCTGTTGTTGCCTCCCTTTTATAGCTGCAAAAAGAAGAAAATGCTACCTTAACATAAAATTAATCACTGCTAGGTTTTGGATTTTGATAGCATATGATTTTATTGTAGATCCTTGGTTAGGTCACAACAATCTTTTCTCATCAATTATCAGTTGCTGCATTAATTCTTTTCAGATATTTAGCAAAGATAGAGGCCTATAAATGATCAAATCCTAGAAAAATAGCCAAGAAGGCCAGTTGACCAATCACATCACCTAAAGGAACTAACTCAAATCTTCCATCTCAAAAACCAAGAAAAGAAAAAGGCCAAAAAGCTTTAACAAACTCCCAAAAGATATTGCTTCATAAGAAGGGAAATCCACCTACAATGAGGAGATAACATGTCAAACAGGATGAAACTTTTGAGTTCATGAATATAGCTCATTAGAAAATCTCTGATGAGCACATTTCTTGACTCTCTCCCAAAAGGAAGGTGAAAAATGAAAGCTACGCAACCACCATGTGGAACATTATGCACCTTTTTTATAACTCTACTTTAGCGCAAGCTCATCTGGAACTGAAAACATTAAGCAAGCCAAAAATCAAAATGATCAAGTTGAAAATGCTTCATAGTTATAGCAACTCATAGGGGGTCTTCACTTGTGGAGGCATAAACCTAGGCCTCTGGTAATTCTTGGAGTTTGAGGAAAGTGGAAAGTTGTGCCTCTCATTCTATATTAGTTGGTAGGATGAGAGTACAGATCTGCCTATATGCTTGCTCCAGCTCAATTTTTTTTAAAAAAGAGACAAATCCCCATCTGGAAGAAACTACTCCAAGGTGATAATAGAGTCAACAAAGAGGATAAATCACATGCTCAATATCATCAGCCATGGGCATTATACATAGACTTGGGAGTTCAATAGAGGTCTAGATCTTGTGTTGGATTGCATCTATGACCTACTCAACTATCAACACATCTTCATCTAGTGAAATAAGAGGAGGTAGCCCATAGTTAACCAAGACGTTGAAGTCCTTCTTGATCTTGATGACCCATTTGTTCAGTGTCATCTAACACTCTTTATATTTTGTCACAACCTTGTGATAGTTGATGATCTCATTAGCTTTGGTAGAGGTGACCCACAAATCAAAAGTCTCCACACTTTTAGGGCCTTATCAGTGGCTATGCATATCTTGGAAATGAAGCTATGTGATTTTGCCACTTGGGGTGAGAATTTTTGCATAAAGTGATCAGCCATTGGGCCAAACTTAGCATTCAATTCTAGAACATACTTAAGAATTGTAAAGCGGGCCCAAGAACGGTAACACCAACTATGATCCACTCCCAATTCATGGATATTGTTGTGCCTATAGCACACATGCCCCATTTGGAATGGGGACCCTCCTCACTTTCATAGGGTCATTTTTCCTTTGCCTCATTTTAGGTGCCCCCTATTTTGAGTCTTAAGTGGTCAAAGATTCCTAAAGCTATCATCTTGAGTTGACCAAGTTTCACCACCCTCAAAATTTTCAATTTTTTGGCCTTTGTGAAGTTCCTTTGGTAGTTTTCCTTGGTAGTCTTTGGCCCATTAAAGGTCCACCCATGTAGGCTGCCTTGGTAGAATTTTTTCTTGTCATCGTCATTTCATGGTGTCCGAGTCAAGGGATCCACTTGCAATGTGGGACCCACATCGTTTGTTGCCATCCCTTTCACCGATCAATCAAATGGCAAATGCTTGATTGTCTTCTACCCCATGAGCTCGACCTTTCCTATCACTAGTCATTTCAAAATTTGTGCCCACAAAATCTACCTACCACCATACTAGCATTTATTACAAGCATTTAATGAATCTGATCCTATAAATAGAAAAATTGATGATTCATTTTCACTGACATTCTTCCTAAATGTGTCAAAGCTCCTCCTGCCTCCACTGCCTCTGAGCTTGCATGACCACATTTTCATTAGAGCATCACTGGCTTTAGTCTCTTTGTGAGTTCTTGCAAGTCTTCCAGGTAGGTTTTTTGCCACCACATTTGTCATATTTTTTTCATCGAGTTTCATCAAACTGATTAAAATCCTAAAGAGAAAACCCTAAAAATAGATAGAAGAATTCATTCTGCATAAAGCCTAGGTTTTCAAAATTAAAACTCTTTGAAAATTCAACCCTTCAGGACCATGCAGAACCTAACACCACAGTTTCCATTCTTGACTAGGGTTTTCAAGCCCTTGTTGCCTACAAATCCTCCACTACCATTACCTCGATTCCCCCAAGCAACAAAATTTAAACCATGCTCATTCCCTTTAGTGGGCCCGCGCATGTGGGAAAATGCCAACTCCTCACCATACTTAGTAAACCAAATGAAAAAACCTAATTCAAGAAGAAATTATCTCAACCCCTGTGGGTCTGTGGATGTGGGTTTCTACATATGGAAGGATCCCTTTCAATAATTATTTCACACGGCTACCTAACCCTAGCCTCCCACCTTGCAAGTCCCGTGGCACCCTTGTTCGCCAACCAGTAAGTCACTAAAGCTTCCCTTTGTGGGCCATGTGATGCAGGTTTCCACTATTGTTTCATCACCATTTCACGATAATCCTAAACGAAAAAGCTCTTTCTCCATCCCAAGTTGTGGACCCTAGGTCTCTTGTTTCCATCTTGCTTGCCCAAGCGCCCTAGTGTGAACCCTTTGTGGACTAGAATTTTTAGACTTCTATCCATGGGCCACATGATCTCTTCCACTATCATAAATGGTTGTGGTGTTCCATCAACATGCCTTATAGTCTCCACATAATCTGCATATGTTTGAGCCCTAAATGAAAATAACTAAATGTGTTATTTGTAGACCATCTGTCGCGGGTCACCACCACCATACATCCACTATTCCAAACAACCAATGACCTATGTCCTATTGATGTGCAGGATCTAACACTAGCTTTTCTCCAAGTCATCATAAAAAATCACTAAGTAAAGCTACAAGCAGGTAGTTTAATGTGGGTGGTGGCCTGCGGGCTATCATCCTGTCTCCTCCATTTTCAAACAACTAAGTCCAGCCTGCCACCCACCACATTGAACCCAACCTGTCAACCATCATCTGGCCAACTGTGAACAAACAACCCATGCCAATGACTTTTGTAGGCTCGATGGTGTGGACTTCCACATGTGGGCTACCGTCCTATCTCTGCTATCTCAGGGGACTACCACTTAATGTCCTCCTGCCGATCTTCACCCACATTGCTCTAAACAACTTAAAACATTGAAAATAGCTAGTGTCATTGTTCCTATCTGTGGGTCATGCATTGTGGGATTCCACCTCCCTGGAATTTTTCCAAATGATGGAGCTCATAATGGTTGAGACATCATCTCCCCCTACAACCTTTGGACCCACATGCCAAAATGATTGAGCTATCACTTCCAAAGACATCAAGAATGATCAAATCCACATTTCCAAATGACCTAGCCCCTTGGTGGACCCCATTGTGATGTAAAAATGTTGATGTAGGTGGCCACATGTGGGCCACTGCACCCTCTTTATCATCTTTCTACAACTTCATCTAAAAAGGCTGCCAACCAAGGGAAACCCACATCCCTAGGTCTACATTGCCATATCTTTCCCAAATGAAAGGAAAATGATGATTTTTGATGAATATTATGATCCTTAAAAGATAAAATACTTGATCTAACATTTATTTTGTAGGATTTTTCTAATGCTCCCCTTGTTTTATACATGAATATGCTTATTGTTCCTTTGCTTGCATGATTTATGGAATTAACTATAGGGCCATTAGGGGCATTCATAGAGAAAGAAAAGGGGAAGAAGACCACTAAATCACTGAGGGGAAAATATGATAAAGACTAGATGAAATTATAGATCCATAGGGTGGAAATAACCTCCAAAGTCACATCTATGTGGGACTCTATTACAGATACCAACTTGGGACAAATTGACATTGATGAATTCAGACAAAGGGTCATTGCCAACCCTACTATGAAAAATGCAAAGAGAATTAGGAAAAGTGGACTGGTTAAGGCAGCTAGCTTCCTGCCTATTCTTGTAGCTCTAGAGCTGGTGATGGCTTTTAGAGAAGCCTACCAAGAGATGACTAGAAGAATTGTTGACCGTGATGGCAAAGTGTTGGCCGACCTATCTGCTAGGTCCATAGCAAAAACCTTCCACAACCTAGCTTTGATCCAATGGAGGAAACAACAAAGGAATATGTAGAAAGCACATGGAAGGCTGACCTTAAATTTAAAAAATTGATTAATCAATATTGGTTTAAAGAGAAGAGGGGTAGCGTGAACAAGGTACCCTAGGAACTATTCAAGAGTGATTTCCATGAGGACTACCATTATTTGGTAACCTTTCTAAGTAGATTCATGGGCATCTTGACTACAAAATAATTCCAATATTGGATGCTCTAGTTTATAGAAGAGATTATCAGGAGGAAAATGAAAGTCCACGGGGCGGGAATGATCAACAATTGCTTGCATAAACAATTTTTAGCAATAAAAAAACATCTCAATTTTACATGACCTCCTACTTGGTCTATCTTTTGGTTGATCCCTTTCCATACAAAGGTTTGTTTGTTGTGTAGGGCACAACTCCGAGAAGAGAGCTGAAAGTATATGAAAGACTTTTATAGCTCCAATACTGAAATTTTAAGGACTATTGTTGGGTAAATAATTATTTTATTGTGCACATTATCATACTCCTCGAAGGGGACTTTGAAAGGAGAGTTACACATAGTTCTCCTGCATTCATCCATTGACTTGGGTTCTTTTTCATATAATTCCCCAAGTTCACCTACATCTAGACCAAGGGATTCTCTGAGAGGCCATATAAGATACCCCAGTATCCAAATGATCGATTGATCTTGCTAGAAGTCTCTAGGCAGTTACAACATACACATACTCTTCTAAGTGACAAACACAGGCTAGACATCCACTACCCCGTCACTTTTGGTGAGGGAATGTATGCAATTCCCACATCTTAGTGTGTGGAGCATTATGAGAAGGAGATCATTGAATACAACTTGAAGCTTCACACTCCTCATACAAGAATGGATCCATATGGTAAGTTAAAGAAGATGGTTAGGAGGGAATATTCCCACTTGGAAAATGTTGAAGATTTATGGGAAACCATCAAGGATGACGAGGTGGTGTGCATGAGGAACTATATTCACATGATGGCATACTCTATTAAAACACTCAAATTGTTCTTGGTACCAGATGCAATTGTGGAGGATGAAAACACTATCATAGATTCGCAATTTCATGCGATTTCCAACTTGCCACTCCCCCTAATTGACTGGGACAAGGAAGAGGTCAACGAACTAGATATTCTAATAAAACTAGTAGAGCATAGAACAATGTAATGGATTGATGCACAGACTGTTCAACTGAAGCTCCAAAGAGCTACCTTGACATATAGTGAGCTCGAAGATGGGCTTGAGAGTGAAACAAACAATGAGACTGTTGCTGCCCTAACTAAGGGGGCTCCAAAATCTCCTTCAGCCACTAGGTCAAGGAAAAGAAAGGAGGTAGTCGAGCACCAACCGAAGCATAAAGTGTATTCAAGGAAGGTGTCAGAGGGTGAGCCTTCAAAGAGAGTAAAGAAATCAGGTGGATTCTTTGAGATGCCCATAATTCAAGAGGATCCATTGCACGAAGGAGAAGAAGAAGAGGCAGAGCAACCAAAGTCTCCAACTTCCACCTCTACTCTCGCTGCTTCCATCGCTACCACTATTATCACTCCACCAGCATCTCAAGCATTACTTACTTCCTCTCCACCCATAGTGGGCATCTCGGTTCACCTTTCCTCCACCTCAACTACTACACCCATTATGGTGAGGGATTCCTCCTCTGCAACAAATTCCCTACTCTCATCCTCCTCAATGTCTCCATCAACTACAATTCCTTTAACCTCCACAACGAAAATACCTACCCTCACTCTCCTACAAGACTTTTCCTAGCACATGAAGAATATATCTATGGAGCTCTATGGGGTATTGACAAACCCTATAGTACAAGCTACTCTAACTCAAGCCATTGTTGGTCTCCTTGTACCTCTTTTGATAGAACCACTCAAAATGGAGATGACCATGTGAATTTCAAGAAAATTGGAAAGACAACAGAGGGAGGCAGCCAAGGAAAAGGATGATGAATTTGAGGAGCCATTTAAGGATGACTACGATGAGCATCAAGAATATCAACACTTGGTCATCAATGAGGTAGTACATGAATAAGAAGGGTCACAATCCTTAGAGGAAGACATGGAAGACCCCAAGGCTAAGTACATAGTAGAATCTTCTGATCAAGAACTTGAGGAGGAGGCTGAGAGGTAGTATTTTAAGGAAAAGCAAGAAACAAATGAAGATATGGAGGTATCTATAGAGCCTTTGACCAAGGAATGAGATAGAAGCCCCAACCAAGAAGAAGAAATACCTCCCGAGAGTGAAGAAGGGAAGAAAGAAGATGAAGCTAAAGAAGAAGATAAGCTTGTAAAAGAGGTTGAAATGAGAAAGAACCCTAATTCATAATGCCATGAAGAGATCAAGAAAAAAGAAGAATGAGAACCAGAAGGTGAAGACAACCCTAAGGAAAATATAGCTACTACCAAACTACTCAAAGGAAGAACCATATTCATTTGTGAATCATATGATGAAGAAGAAGAAGATAAAAAAAAGTAGGAAACTCTAGGCCATGAAGAAAGGGAGATCCAACAAACCCAAATAGAAAAAGGTGATCATGAATCACAAAAGGAGGGATCTCAAATGCTCAATTGGCTGGAGAAGAAACTACAGAAGAAGACCCCTGCCCTCATGTACCCCAAAGAAATGTTGGAGGCCATCTTAGCATGAGCTCATATAGGAGCGAAGAAGGAGAAGAAACCAGGGATCTGATCCCATATCACGATGGATGCATCAGGGTCAAGGATGGTACAAATTGCTACTCCAGTGATGGAAAAATGAGAGGGAGTTAGTTACAATATCTCCACATTCAATTTTAGCACAACCACTAAAGAACAAAATATTGATCATCTCCAGGGGTCGGTTGCCACTATTTTCTACCAAATGAACAAGGATCAATCCTCCAAGGATGATTTAAAGGCACAAGTGGTAGATCTCACAGACTATATACACCAATGGCCTTCTATAGAGGAAATACCAAAAATATCATTGACCCCTCCTCTACTGCTTTCTAATGATCACATTAGCAAATTGGATAGGGGAAAGAACTGGACTAAGGCCACAAAATACTAGTTCCATTAGGTAATCTACAATGGAGATATGGGCATTGGCCATGTCGTTCGAACAATAAACAAGTTCCAAGAAGTGCAAAAATAGTTTGAAGGCACAAAGAAATTCTGCACCCACTTCTTGGAATTGTCCAAGATCACGTACCCTAAAATCAAGGCTATCATGAAAAGGAGTTCACCTTGGAAAATGATGATCATTGGATTGTTGAGACATGGAAATTAGGCCTAGATCATAGAACAAAATTCTTGGAGAGAGTGCTCCATGAAGTGGAACTAGACCTAGAATGGGTCAAGGAACATTGAGAAGCCTATGAGGAATATTTAAAGCTCATGACAGATTAAGACATGCTTTCCATCAAGCTAGACCCTGAGAATATAAGGCCATATTTTTAGAAGAAGATGGAGAACAGGGCTACAAACTTACTAATGCTGAATTTTATGGATTTTTCCATCTGATCTTTCACCCAATCAGAGTAAGTAATCAAGAATACACTGAAGAGTACAAAGGATTTGGAGTTGATTACCAATAGATCTAGAATGTTGAGCTTCCAAGTGCTCTGATCCGACATAATGCAATGGAATAAACTCTAGGAATTGATCGACAAGTTTGTGGGGTAAGCCACTGTGAAAAAGAATGAAGGAAATTTGGTCATATATGATGAGTTTCTCACTGTGTAGCTGCAGCAAAAGAGCAATTAGCTAGAAGACAAAAGTGCTACAATACAAGGCACTAGATGAAAAAATAGGCTAGAAGACAAGAAATGTATTTTAAAATTGTAAAATATTTGGGGTAGATGAAACGATAATTTGTAGTGAATCTTGGCCACACAATGTGATTAAATCTTGGCCATTCATTTTTCTTTTTGAAAACTATGAATAGTGGGTCTCCTCTCATTTTTAGAGAGAGATTTGAGTTGTTAAAAAGACATGCTACTAAAATTCTAAAGTGGATTCTTGAGTTTCCTTCATGTTTCATGATTCATCTCCTCATAGTCAATAGATTTGAGTAGATTTACTTTGTTTTTCTATGTGTTTTACATGCTTTAGTGGATTAGTTAGTGTTGGTCATTGATATTGAAGATTTTTTTTGTGTTGATGCCCTTCCTTGTTCATGCATTTTTTTGTTTGTTGATGATAAATAGAATTGTAAAGCTATTATAAACATAAACTGAATGTTGCACTTAAACTCCATCTTTTATTCATGCTTTATGGTGAATGAATGGTTGAAAACTTACAGACCTTAGAAGATTGCACTAGTTTCAAGATATTGTTAGCTGATTTGGTTAAGTGGAACTTAGTTTTAGGAAGGTTGTCCATAGTAGCATCCTCCATTATCATTGTTCATTAGTATCTTTAGGCCTAGGAGCTTCCCTCTTCCCCTTTCCTTTTGAACTTTATTTTAAATAGTAAATTAGAAAAAGTTTAGGCATCATTGTAAAGCCAAATCTAATGATAAAAGTGCAGTCCTAGAGTGTTGTTTCGAACATACAATGATTGCACATCAACTCCAATACTTCAATAAATCCATTCAAGTAACCAATCTCCTTCCAACTTAACATATGTAAGATTTCCCTGTGATTACTAGAAAATCACATCAACCAATTGATACATTCCAAGCAATTCATGACCTGACACTTGAGAGACCTTGGGGTAGTTTTTTTCAGCTTGTTTTTAAGAGATTTCCTTTCAAGAGAGGTGATGCACTTATGCATTACCTGCGTTGAGAAGTGTAAAAACACCCATCAACAAAACTAATAATAGAAGGAGGGTTCAATTCATTATGTTAAGTTGGATCAAATTGGTTCATTCTCCCCTGAAATATTTCATAGAATTCTAAGATCCATACCGAATAAAGGGGTATTTCAAGAGCGACACTCCCTACCAAGGCTAATAGAGCTAAGAAAGGGGAAGCCACTTCACTATCTTCATCCACTCCATCCACTTCACCTCCATCATCACCTCCTTCCTCCATTCCTCTGCACTGCATTCATCCTTCCTTTCCCATATTTGCTTCCTCTACTCAGCCATCTCAAACTTCCTTCCATCTATTCACTTCCCACAACTAGGGTGTTGTCCCTATTCCTTCCCTTCAAGTCCAAGGCACAGTCCCAACTATTATTCCCATGTATAGTCCCAAGTAACTATTGCATGATAGATACAATCTCCAACTCCCCTCATGGGCTGGCTAGGTAACAACCCTTGTTCGTTTTCATTCAATGATTATCATGACATGCCAAAGAATCTAGAGGGCTTCTACACAAAGTTTCATTCGCATGACCCATAAAGGACAGTAAAAGAACACATTAAAATATTCCAAAAAATATTGAAGGATATGCAAATCAATCATGAGGACATGAATTGTTGACTCTTCTGTTATTCTCTAGGGGAAGAGGCCTTCTATTGGTACATCAACTTGCCAATGAGATCCATCACCACTTGGGACCTCTTAAAGATTGCATTCTTGCAAAAGTACATAATTCCAATCAGTCCCTCAGAGTTATATCAACAATTCATTTCCATTTCTAGGGAGGTCAACAAACAAATCAACTCCTTCAATGGTCGGTTTCACTAGGCATTCATGAGATTACAAGCTCCATATGTGCTTAATGATGCTACTGTCCTAGACAACCTCACTGCTGCATTGGTGAAAAGAATGCACCCACCACCTGCCAGGTTGGTGGATGCTTATGTTGAGGAAGTCATAGCTAGCATTGACTTGGGGAAAAATATTTTTGATCCTCTACCTTCCTTGGGATAGGTTTCTCATCCCATGCAGATTCAAGGGATTACCCAAGCTTTAGCACATCAGACATCTCTTATGAACCAAGTTTCTCAGCTGCCCATGGATAGTTCCTCATCCAAGACCACCAATGAATTAGGAACCCCCAATACCTCACTACTTGTAGCCACAACAATAGCTAGCCTATCCTCAAGCATCTCAAGTTCCTACATACATAAAAGGACTAGAGTTCCCACCTACCCAACAAAATCAGCCAACAGTACAACTAGTTTTTCCTCAGAACTAGGCATCGTAGCCTAGTAATACAGAGAAAGATAGACTAGATGAAATGATGGAGATGACTAGAAATTTTTTGATAGAGATGAAACACATAAGAAATTAGAACAACTAGCTACAAGCTTCTCAATGCAACATCTAGGCCAACCTCAGTAGAGAGAATAGATATACTCATGATGTGGGTACCTCATCTATGCCGAATTATGAAAGAGGATAGAATTCCAACCAAAACTTCGAAAGGAGGCCTTCATAGAAGTAGAACCAAATATGGAATACAAGGCCAAATAATAGAGGTGTTCACACCCCTCTTGACCAATCATCTCATACAAACAAAACAACAAGCAAAGTGTACTTAGCCGAGGCAGCCTTGTTCGAATGGTGTTAGATCCATAAGAAAAATAGGAATTCCAAATTGGATTGTCCTGAGTTCCAAACAGCCACTAAAATCATCCAAGTAGAAGTCCAGAACGTCATTGACAATGTTGGTTGTAGAGACATAGTCCCATTTGAGCCCTATGACTCTTTGATGCTCGTAGTCACTCAAGCTTCATTCCCGTAAAGTGAAAGCAATGAGCCTGAAGAAGAGATCGCTCCCCCAAAGGATGAAGAAGAAAAAGAGGTAAGTAATGAAGGAACTTTATCCCAGCTCTTTACTTCAGTAAATAATGGTCCAATAGATGAAGAAGATTCAGGTGAGGATGAATTCCAAATGTTTCACCAAAGAGAAACCCCGTATAATTTGAGAAGTAGATAAATAGGAGGACCCTTCACGACCTCCACTCCACCTAATAACATTAGCACCCCACCTAATCCAAATGCTAGTAACAATCTAGGTTACCCCCATGTGGCTACTTAATACTTTAACAAGAACAAATAGGAAAAACAAATACAAAACTAGTCTGCAAGCTCTTCCCATGGCAAGCCCTTTGAGGCTGAAATTGAGAAAATGGGAGAATACATGGCCAAAGAGATCAAGAAGGTCAAAATAAGCTTGTCAGCCTTTGAGTTTCTCAAAGTCCCTACAGTTAGAAACACTTTATTTAGAGTGATCAATGGGACTGCTTCTTCTAAGTCAATACAAGAGATACTTGCCAAAAGAGTCTCTTTTGACAAATCACAACATCAGCCAGTAATCCAAGAAATCATAGGAAAGAAAAAGGATGCCTCCTCAAATTAGCAAATTAGGAAGCAACCTGCTAACGAACAAATCCAAGTGAAATCCATAGAAAAGAACAATGAAAAGGATAAAAATCAAGTAGCCTAGATAGAGACACCCATGGGATTGTTTCAAGGAAAGTTAGAAATGCCTCCCTTCCTCACAACCATTAGAATATTTGGGGAGAATCTACATAACTGCTTGCTTGATTTAGGAGCATTGGCCAATGGTATGTCTCTCGCTATATGCAAGGCATTAGGAATAGTCCCCACTCTATCCCAATGGAAGGTAACATAGTTGGACAAAATTGAGGTAAATATAGTTGGAGAAATCAACTATATTCCCATGCAGATTACTACAAACCCAAGAGTGTAGCAAGTTATTGAAATTCAAGTGGCAGATATCACAAAAACATATGGCATAATACTAGGTCAAGACTTCACCAAGGAATTGAATAGATATGCTACAACTAATTTCTCCCATGTGTGGTTGTCATGGAAGGGACTACCAAATCAAATCTGCATAGACTGAGAGCCATGTATCAAATTTATGATTACATAATACAACACCAATGAGGTGTTTTTTTCTGAGATGGAGTTAGCCAATTACTGCCTCATGGCCCCCCAAGAAGAATCATAGTTTCAAGAAGAGGAGGTGGTTGAAGAGGTTTTCCTAGTGTTGTGTAGCCCTCCTACCAATTTAGCCTACGCGCCCCAAAGCACATAAATGCTGGTAGAATCAAATGATGATGAATCCTATGATAATGGTAATTTGGGACTGTTGGATGGATTATAGGATTTCATGGAAAAGTGTGTGCAAGATTAGATCAACCTAGGAGTAAGAATGAATTTCTTAGAGCTCTTATTACCCAATTGGTGCGGAGTTCACAATGCCGCCCACTCAAAATTTGAATTTTTTTTTGTGTCAGACAATGGTAGAGCATATCAAAGGACAAGTCACACCCAAAGAGGAGTTTCCAATAGGGAAGCCTATCATCAGAAGTGTTGAGTTTGTGTCCACCCTAGAAACTGCAAATGCTAGTGCATAGCCAAGGAAAGATGAATGTTTGATCAGCCCTAGAGTTAAAGAGCCCTCCAAGTTTTGGACACTACGATTCAATGTGTCTAAGTCCAAGAAAGGAGCAAGAGTTGGATTTGAACTTATTAGCCCCATAGGTAAGACTTACTTCACTACTCATAGGATTCAATTTTATTGCATGAAGCACTAGTCCATGGTCTTTTGATGGCCCTAAGGAAGAAGGTCAAAATGTTGCAAGTCTTTGGTGCTCATAATTAGTAGTAAAAAAAGTTAGGAAATTATATTTCCTTCCATGACAAAAAGCTAGTGAATTATAGGAATATTTTTTGGGACTTGTTAGAGAGCTTAGATTCATTTAATATTCAGTTAATCCCCCAATCCCAAAATCATACTGTTGATGCTTTGGCTCAAGTGGCCAACACCCTTCAAACTTTCTCACTATCTGGTCTTAAAAGGTTCACTGTTGAGCTTACCTCCACCCCATCTGTGCCATAAAATGTTACCAAATTTCAAGTGTTCAACAATGACAAACACATCTTGGATTTCATCATTGGCTCCAATGTGTTTTCAACTCAAATCATTGATGAATCCAAGCCCAAAGAGGCCGAATTAGATATAGAATGGGTTATCAACCTCAAGACCAATACTATTCATAGAGGTATGGTCCAACTTGAGTGAATATTCAACTTGGATAAGATAAAAGATCAGGATCAACAAGCAAAGAAAGACTCTATCAATAATCAATGTGACACTCACAACCTTGGAACAAGTGAGGAAGTTAGGAATGTATTTATTGGAAAAGTGTGTATGCAAAAAGAGAAGAAAGGGATCATTGATGCTTTGGGGAAGTATCATGATGTAGTTGCATGGAGCTATGAGGATTTAAAGACATATGATACCTTGATCATTACACACACCATTCTTCTCAAGCTAGACATGAGACCATTCCGACAACGACAATGCCCCATTAATGCATTGATGGATCCTATAATTTACAAGGAAGTGTAGAAGCTACTATTTGCCCAAATTATATTTCTAGTTAGACAGTCCATGTGGATGGCCAACTTGGTCTTGGTTCAGAAAAATAATGGAGAAATCAGATTGTGTGTAGACTTCTACAACCTAAATAGAGCTTTGGAGAAACAAAATTATCCAGTGCCTTCATTGGATGAAGTACTTTAGATAGTCAATGCTTCTTAGATGATGTCTTTCTATATTGATACTCTAGGTATAACTAGGTAATGGTGTAATATAAGGATAGATACAAGACAACATTCACCACCAAGTGAGGGACCTTTGCATATCGAAGGATGCCATTTGGGCTGATCAACGCTGGTGCCACCTTCCAACATGCCATGGATATTACCTTTAAGGATCTAATAGGAAAGTGTATTATCATCTACATGGATGATCTCACAATGTTCTCAAAGAAGCGGGGTGATCATATTTTTGACTTATGCAAGGTTTTCCAGAAGTGCAGGGAATTTAGAATTTCTCTGAATCCAAAGAAGCGCATCTTCAAAGTTAAAAAAAGGAAAGTTGCATGGGAATGTTAATTCAGAGAAAGTAATTTCAATAGACCCCAAGTGTATTCAAGCAACACTGAAGATTTAGCTACAAGGCAGTAAGAAAAGAGATGAAATATTTCTTTGGGAAGATAAATTCTATCAAAAAATTCATCACCGGCTTCACTAAAATAGTCAAGCCACTTAATTCCATGTTGAAACAAGATACCAAAGTTGAGTGGACTCCAGAGGTGAAGCAGGCCTTCGAGGGAATCAAGAAATAAATTATTGATGTAGTTGTGTTAGTCAGTCCCAATTACTTGAAGCCATTCTACATTTACTCATTTGCTTTAGACCATTCATGTGCTAGCATATTGACTCAAAAGGATGATGAAGGAAGTGAGCACCCAATCACCTTCATGAGTACCCCACTGAAAGATGTAGAATTGAGGTACCACAATGTGGAGAAGTAGGAATATAACCTAGTAAGAGGAGTGAATAAATTCAGGCATTATATTCTACGGAACAAGGTATTTTCCATTGTGCCCGACTCGGCAGTAAAGATGTTGCTAATGAAAAATGAGTTAGGGGAAAGAAGAGAAAAATGGGTCACCTTGCTCTAGGAATATCACATGGAGATTCACCCCATGAGAATAGTAAGGGGGAAGGCCCTTACCTATACGATAGTTGAAACATTGATTGAAGCAGGACCCTAGCTTATAGTCCAACAATATCAACTTGAAGATGTCTCCCTTGGAGAATGGTATGACAACATCGTCTACTACCTTCTGAATAAAAAATGTACATCTCTCCTACAAGGAGTTCAAAAATGTGCTCTTCGGTTGAAAATAAATAACTACATGCTATAAGGGTCCATTCTATACAAGAGGAATCCTGAAGAGATCTACCTCAGATGCCTTGGAAAAGAAGAAGCAGCATGAGTTTTAAAAGAATTTCATGATAAATTTGGCATTGGTCATGGGTCTAGCCCTTCCACTTCTCATCAAATATTGCAAGCTAGGTATTATTTGCTGACAGTCTTCAAGGATGCATACAATCATGTTCAAACTTTCCATGTGTGCCACACTGCCACAATAAGAGAATGAAATGTTGTTGTCCCACTGCAACTAGTCATTGAGGTAAGGTCATTCGCACAATGGGGTCTTGACTTCATTGTTTTGGTAAGCCCAACATCCTCTATGGGCCATAGGTACATTCTAACTTCTTCTAATTATTGTACTAGATGGTCATAAGCAATTGTATGTAGGCAATGTACCACAAAGATAGTTACTAATTTTATCAAAAGATTTATTCAAAATCATTTTGGTTTCCCGTATGCCCTTTTTTGTGATAATGGCCCTACCTTTTCCTCACTTAAATTTGCTAGGTTGGCCTTTGATTATGGCATTTCTCTCAAATTTTCATCCAATTACTACCTTCAAGGCAATGGCCTTGTAGAGTCCATAAACAAAAACTTGATCACTATGATCAAGAAGCTACTCAATAGGAACCTCAAAGACTGGAACACCTAGTTGTTTTTTTCCCTTTGGATGGATCATACACACCATAAGGCCTCCCTGGGTGATTCCCCATTCCATCTTGTTTATGGCTTGGAGCCTATTTTTCCCATGCATCTAAGAATCCCCAACCTCCAATTTATTAACACTTTTTATGAAGAGGGGGATCATCGAGAAGCCCATTTAGCTAAATTTCTCCACTTAGAAGAAGTTTGTGACTAAGCTATTGAATTTTTTACCAAACATCAGGGTGTGGTAAAGAGGTGGTTCAACTGATGAGCCAAAGTTAAGACCTTTAGAATTGCTGATTTGGTCATTTGTTGGGACAAGGCCCATGAAATGAAAGGGGGACATGAAAAATTCGACAAGCTCTAGCTTGGCCCCTTTTAGATCTCCAAAATTCTTGGAGATAATATTTTTTGCCTCAAGACACTAACTGGTGAGGACATCTTGTTTCCTATCAATGGGAAACATCTCAAGCATCGTTTCCTTGCCTGAGCTTTGTTGAGCTAGTCTTTGTAAATACTTGTATATAGGTTAGCCTAGGTTTCCTTTACTTCGTTGTTGCGTTTTGGCTCCATTTTGCTCATTCTCTCGATTATCTTGTTTTACTTAGAGTGTTCCCTTGTTTTTGATGTGACGGTTGTGCTTGGTTTGAAAAATAGTTTTATTTTCTTCCTACTCTTTGTGTTCTTTGGATAAATATTCACTCTCAACTATTGGTCTTGGATTGCTGCTATGGGGTTGTTTCCTTGAACTCTGACTTGACCTAGAGCATGACCCTTGATTGAATCCTAACACACTCATCTCAGATTATGCAAAATAACACATTAAATTATTTCTAAAGAGCTATACAATGGTCATTATGATAGCCTAGCAAGTGAAAAATCTTAAGTTTTCTCCAGTGACCACTATGATTCCAAACCATAGTAAGTTTTGATGCTTATATAGTTTAGTAAAAGATAGAATACTGAAGGAAATATCTATAAAAGAAAATAAAGAAAGAAAGTAATGAAAATGAGGCAACTACATAGGTGTACAGATAACTCTATCGGGGCTATGGATGTATGACGAGTACTAGAGCAATGTTCATGGGATCACAACGACAACTTCATTGGGGCTATGGACACCTAACTAGCAGTAGGGAAATGTCCAAGTTACTTTTGGGGTTAGAAAATTTACATAACTTTCTTGGCCTGATTAATGGCCATCTATCATAGTTTCTAAAGAAAGGGAATGAATTCACCATATGCACACACTTCTGAGATGTTTTGTGATTTGACTCAGCTAAGGATCATGTTCTCCCTCAAGTTCCTTAGTTGACTTATAGAAACTAGCCACTAGTTTGTGAAACTATAGATTCTAGGTTTTGAATGAGTCTTTATCCTTGAAACACTCAGGAGCATTCTCCTAGCAGAGTTTCCATTTGTTGTGCCTATAGCACACATGCCTCATTTGGAATAGGGACCCTCCTCAATTTTGCTAATTAATTTTTCCTTTGCCTCATTTTGTGTGCACCCTATTTTGAGTCCTAAGTGGTCAAAGAGTCTTAAAGCTATCATCTTGAGTTGAAAAATTTTCACCACCCTTGAAATTTTCAAGTCTTTGGCCTTCACGTAGTTCCTTTGGTAGTTTTCCTTAAATCCTTAAAACTGTCATCTTTGGCCCATTGTGGGTTCACCCTTGTGGCTCACCCTTAGCAGAATTCCATCCTGTTATCACCATTTCACAATGTCTAAGTCAAGGGATCCACCCACACTACAGGACCCACATCATTTTTTCCATCCCTTTTTCCAACCGATCAAATGAAAAATGCTTGGCTATCGCCTGCCCTATAGGCTCTGCCATTCTTGTTACTGGCCATTTCAAAATTTGTGCCCACCAAATCCACCTGCCACTGTACTAGAATTTATTATGGGAATTTAATGACTCAAATTCCATAAATAGTGAAGTTGATGGGTTATTTTCACTAACATTCTTCCTCAACGTGTTAGAGCTCCTCCTTCCTCCATCGTCTCTGAGCTCGTGTGACCACATTGTTGTTTAAGCATTCCTGCCTCCAGTCTCTTTGAGAGTTCTTGTAGGCCTCCTAGGTAGGTTTTTCACCACTTTCTATGTCATATGTTTTTTATTTAGTTTCGTCCAACTAATTAAAATCCTAAAGAGAAAACCCCAAAACTGGATAGAAGACTTCATTCCACTCAAAACCCATGTTTTAGAAATTAAAACTCTTAAAAAAATCAGCCCTTCGAGACAGTGTAGAACCTAACACCATAGTTTCCATTCTTGACTAGGGTCATCGAGCCCTTGCAACTCACAAATCCTCTAGCACCATTACCTCAATTCCCCCAAGCAACAAACTTTAAACTATAACCATTCCCTTTGGTGGGTGCATGCATGCGGGTAGATGCCACCTCCTCATCGTAATTAGTAAACAAAATAAAAAAACCTAAGTCAAGAAGAAATTATCTAGGCCCCCATGGGTTCACAGATGTGGGTTTTCGCATGTGAAAGGCTCCCTTTCAATCACTATTTCACACAGCTACCTGACCCTGGCCTCCTGCCTTGCAGGTCTCACGACACCCTTGTCCACCAACTAGTAAGTCACTAAACCTTCCCTTTGCAAGCCATGTGATGTGGGTTTCTTTCGTTGTTTCACCACCGTTTCACAATCATCCTAAACAGTGAAGCTATTGCTCCATCCTGAGTTGTGCACCTCGAGTCTCTTGTCACCATCTTGCATGCCCAGGTGCCCTAGTGTGAACCCTTTGCATGCTAACCTTTGCAAACTTCCATCTGTGGGCCACATGATCTCTTCCACTATCATAAATGGCTATGGTATTTTATCCACCCGCCTTGTATACTTTGCATCATCCACATCCGATTGAGCCTTGTGTATCAATGGGTAAATTTCTAGATTAGTTTTTCAATCAATAAAGCATATAAAATAAACCCAAAGCAATTACAAAACACAATGGAAGCAAATGAAAGAACGATTATACCTAATCACTGAGACCTCCATGATTTAATTTTGTAACACCTTCTTGCTTGATGGTTGACATGTTTCCCTCAGATTCATCATGCGAGCAATCTGCAAATGTCTAAGTCCTACAACAAGATTTGAAGGATTTATGCAATGTCTAAATGCCTATGCCTATGACTATGCTTGCCAATGTCTATACCTCAACAATGCTAAGACTTGATCAAATGAAAAGAATAAATGCTATGAGAAGCCTAAGAGTGCAAGTGCAAGAGTATAATTCCTATAATATGTGCGTGTGTCTAGAAATGAGAGCAAAATAACATTTTATAGAAAATTCCATTTTGAATGGATGGACAAGATTGATTCATGACGAAAACCTAAAATGAGAGGTCTAGATTAAATTTGAGAATCCCTAATTAGGGTTAGGGAAAATTCATTAATCGAATGGTCAAGATAATATCTCAAATAATTGGGTTGATGGTGGAGAATAAATGAGATAAATTAATTAGAAAATAAAGATTTTTGAAAATCAAGAAGATAAAGACTGCCTGATTTGCGAGATTCAAAAAATCAAGAAGATAAGAGTTGGACTAAAGATCAGATTTGGAAAATCAAGAATATGCCCTATTACTTGATTTTTGGAAGATTAGTTACTATTTTGAATTAAATTAATTCAAAATTTGGATTTTGTGAGACAATAAATAATCTTTTTCAGATTATTTATGAAAATGGATTGACAGTTAAGAAAGTGATGACATTTTAAATAATTTTATTCATTTAAAATGAGAGGTATATTAATTTAGGCAATTAAAAATTTAAACTTAATTATTTAATTTAGCAGATAAGATTAATTAATTAAATAAATTAATCAATTTATTTAATTAAGACAATTAGTGACATTAAATAAATAAATGTAATTCATTTATTTAATAATCATGAAGAATAAAAGGACGTGAATTGATTAAATAATTATGAATTATTTAATCAATAGTCGAATGTGGACCAAGGACATAATTAAATGTCATAATTATGCTAGGACGAAAGTGGTAAAAAAGAAGCTTGCAGGCCTAGGTCATTTTTAGGTGTACATTTTTCCCCTCTTTGTCATAATGTAGCATGTCACATTGTGACAAAGAAAATAAGTCAAAAATATGCCCCAGTGCAAAATAAGATGAGGAAGAATGACAAGGAGGGTAGCGGTATGCCCCCTCGAGAGGACAGATGGGTTCCAAGAACAAGGGTGTGCTCTCAAAATTGATGAGAAAACTAGAATATGAAGAGACAAAGGAATGTTAGTGTAAAAGATATGGATGATGATATGGATGCAATACCTATATGAGATGGGAGAGAGAAGATGACATGACAAAAATTTATGCATGTTAGTTCCTAGACCAAAACCTTCAAAGCCTAACCATAAGACTTTAATATTTATTGCTCTTAATCATCATTGGTTGGTAAAAATGACACAAATGGACAACAAACACCATGATATGATGTAGACCATGGTGTGCAAGGTCATCCACTTGAAAAATAGACAGTCACAGACAAGGAATGTCCTAACTCATACTAAGGGCGAAGTTGCCCCAGTCTTTTTCTCGAGACAATGCATAAACAACACTCAAAGAAAATAAAATAGGTTAGGAGATGTCATCGCACCTCTAAATCCTTCACGGGACATCCTTGAGGTAGCTAGTAACATGACCAAAAAGAAAAGACAGTAAAAATATAAGAAGAAAAATAGCTAATATAGTCAAAAGATAAGACAATATAGACTAGAAAAATTAACAGCCATTTAATTTTGTTTGCCAATGTTTGTTTGCCAACGATTGAATTCTTGCCAGTTTGGTAGTTTTGACAGTTTAAGAGTTTTGCCAATTTGATGGTGTTGATAGTTTGACGGAGCCTATTGTTAGGAAGGAAACATCCTAAAAAAGGAAAAGGACATTTTGACGAGGTCCAAATATGAGAAGGACACATCTTGAAGAGGACCAAAGAGTGACGAGACTGACGTTGTTTTGACTAATATGTTTTGGCAAGTTGACTGATATTGATTGTATGATTGATTGGACTGTGTTGTCTAATTTTGACCAATTTTGACATTGACATTTCAAATGACTGTCTTGTGTCTAAGTTTGACTATGTCTGACTTATTTGACCGATGTGACAATTGTGACAAATGCCATGATTTTATTTGGACCAACCTAAAAGGACTGACCTAATGTCTCAGGGACTCATCGACTGATGGCCTTGCCTATGTAGCAAATGCGCAGAGACAACATAATTCGACAATGACATGGACTGACTGACATTACTAACTTTGACTCCATTTTTAGGATTTTGACATTGATTTGGATGTTTTTGTGTTTTTCTTCAGGACGTTTTATGATTTTTAGGTCTTTCTTCAAGACATTTTATGATGTTTTTGTCTTTTTTTAGGACTTTTTGATGTTTTGTCTTTTTTCAGGACATTTTATGATTTTTTTTGGATTTTGATATTTAAGAGGATCATGACAAATGCATATGTTTGATGCCTACACATGAGAATCCAAGGACAAACATGATTGTGCCCCTAGTCAAGCTGAATACCAATTGACAAGTGATGACAATTTTGTTTGATGTGGGAAGGACGCATCCCAAAACAACGTGAGGATGATGATGATAATGTGATGAAAGTATGGAGGTCTACAGCCAGGCCAGGAATGCAGTCAAGTAAAATTTTGGATAATGTGCTTGTATGGATTAGACTCGTTGCCTTTGGAATGACTTGGTTAGGACTATATGGGATGATGGTTATCCTTAGACCATTTGACAAGGGAAAGCTAAGATAGGTGACAGGTATGAAAGGATAGGGGGTGGCCTTAGTAAAAGATGAGAGACTTGAGATAAATGGAATTGTCATATGATTTTCAAGGACTATGTTGTATAAGGACAATGACTATGACGGTCAATGACATGATATTTCATGAATTGTGTATGACCAAAGGATAGACATGTCAAGAGTTTTCCCAAAGCATGATTTATGTGTGTCAGTTTTATGTCAAGACCAAGGTAAGTGGGAAAAATGTGTAGAAATGATAGGGCTTTGATGGATATCAATGTCATGAGGAAGGCATGGGAAAATGAGACGACTTGCCCCCAAGTGTAAGAGTCCACATAGATGATTTATTTTACACATGACACTTGTTTGCCAGGTTTTCATCATGGTACTTATCTAGGGCACCTGTTTGCCAGGTTTTCACCATTGGATGAAATTTTTCTCTTTACTATTTTCTTGACTTTTTGATTTTTTTGGTGTCACCAAGATGCCTGTTTGCCAGGTTTTCATCAGGGTGATATTTTTTAATTTTTCTATTTTTTTTTTCTATTTTTGATTTTTTGGATAGCCTAAATTCTTAGATAACCACTAACTATTATGAATCCACTGATAGTGTCAATGTAGAGACTGGTGCCCTGATATGCCAATAATGACCTTGCTGAAGGAGTTATCTTGTCAGGATCATAGTACTTTCATATAACTGATTGATATCATCATGGTCCTTTTTGATACTAGAGTTGGCCTTATCAAAATACACACATCGCAATAAAGTGCCATGAGAGTCCTTGCGGTAAAGAGTTGCTGCCAAGATGTGACGGATTTGTGATGTGGGATTTTTGGACTTTATATGAGATGTAGGATTACGACGAATGATGGTAGACGTGGAAAGATTGTTTCGACGTTTGGATGAATGAATTTTTATTTTCCAAACTTGGGATGGTGGATGATGGATTTTCTAGGGACTGTGTTTGGAACCAACACTTTTATATGCCTTGATTGATGACTATTTTGAAGGAGGTGGACATGTGTTATATGTGGGAGTCCTCTTGTCTTGTGGCTCCACATTGTGATTGACTTTTGTATTTGACTTGGTGTCTTTGTTTAATCCATCTTTCTTTGGGATCCATTTTAATTTCATTTGTCCACTTGTCCTTTTGTTTGATTCAATGGCCTTTAAAATTTGATTTTGATCTTTTGACTTGTAAGACTTGTTTTTGTTGGTTCCAAAGGGGAGGTTGATTCATGATAGAATGATGGTTTATGGTGTGGGTGGACGGGGTGTTGGCAACAATCTTATGACAAGGATTTCTCATGGAATCCATTTTGACATTTGTATCTGACAAGGTTGCCCCCAGTATTGAGGAGGTACCACTGACATTGTTTGATTTTCTATTTGAGGAATAACCAAGACCTTGATGTTTGTAATTTTTTTGAAGTTGTATTGGTTCTAGAATGCCTTGCTCGTATATGCCTAGTCCTTTGCCTTGATATTGCATGCTTTGATAGATTCTATTTGTGATGGGGTATTTGTTGTTTTGAAAGCAAGATTCTAACCCATCATTAGGTATGTGGATATTGTCACTTGTAATATTTTCATCTGTGAGAAAGCCTGCTCTGAAAAAGATAGATGACCCTAGTTGATAAAGTGCCTTAACTTCATTGTCATGCTGGACATATTTATGACTGATATCGTTGCTTTGATCGTGTGACATGTTAGGTTCAAATGATTCTGTTGGTGCTTCCAAGGAAATACCGAAGCCATCATTATGTTTAGTGTCATAGAGTCCAATGATTTTAGCTATAACTTGATCATATGCAAGCATGTCCCTAGTGGAAGATTCCTATTCTGGAGGAATATCATCTATGTGTCCCATGGAGGCAAGTGTCTCATTGTGGGAAGTGTCAATAGTCAAGGCTTGTATAGGGTTGACAAGTGTTTGATCATGAATGCCATAAAGGTCAAGGAGTGGATCATTTTGGACTTCTTGGTCAATGGTAGGGTCTTGGTCGAAGATGGGGTTGTCATGGATTTGGACTTCTTGGTCAATGGTAGGTGTACTTTGGATGTCATGATTGTCTTGAAGGAATCCTTGAATGGAGTTTAAGATAGGGTCATGGATGGACTACCTTGTTCTTGACATGAGGGTGACATTATAAGGTCATGCTGTGGACTTTCATTTTGACATGTATCCTCAAGTTTATTAAATGGGATTTGACTTTGGACTATGATAGAATTTTCATGACTAGATGTGGCTTGTGAGGGGGTGACTTGAAAATGATTAATGAATGACGAACTAGGATAGGACGTGGGGACTTGGACTAGACTAGTATGTGAAGGACAAGGGTATGACGTAGAGACTTGGACCGGACTAGCATGTGAGGGACAAGGATAGGACATGGAGTCTTGGACTGGATTAGGATGTGATAGCATAGACTGTGACATGGGGACTTTGACCAGATATTCCATGGAGTCTTGGACTAGATTAGTGTAAGGTTGACTAAAATAGGATGTGGAGACTTGGACTGGATTGATATGGTATGATGTGGGGACTTGACATGAGTTGGTAGATGGTTGATAAGGGATGTAGACATTGACAGGATTGATAGGTGAAATTTGTTGATGTGGTGATTGGAATTGATGATGTGGTTGTTGGATTTGACAAGTGGCCATGAGGTATTGGATTTGAGCTATGAGTTGTTGCATTTGAGGTGACTTATTTGCTTGAATTTTTTGTATTATGTCATGGACTCTTTGAATTAATTGTTGATTTAAAGGTGATTGGCTTGTTTGAGCTATGTGAAGTATGTGAACTAGCTCTTGTGCTACGTCTTCCAATGTTTTCATGGTGTAAAATGATGTTGATTGGATTAAAGAGATGATGATGATTAGGATATGATATGGAATGAAAATATTGTATGATTTGGATGATGTGGCAAGGGTTTATTGGAAGTTTGACTTGGGCACTATCAAACACAATATTTCACATGTAAATGCATGAACACACACACCAAACATAATTATAAATTTGTCTTTGAAGATTAGATGTTATGATTAAGTAAACACTTGAATACACAACAACAAGCCCTATGACTAGTCAAGTGGGGTATGGCCAATTAGGTCTCAAGCTAGTCTGCACAAGGTTGACTAAGGATGATTTGAAAGAAAAATCCTGCCACATAGCCAGGAGAAAGGGGTAACCCACCCTTCACCTTCACTTCCCAAAGGTATAAAGTTCTTTGGGGCTTAGCCAAGAGTGACGAGATTTTAACTCCCAAACAAGCATGTCTTTAGATTCACACTTCAATTGAGGTCATCCCCAGGGGCGATGAAATCCCCTAGCAGGCCTCCTAGGAAGGGTTTGACAAAAGCAAATCAAGTGAGGTGTTTGTGATCACACAGACACTTGATTCACACTCACAGTGATTAATTTCCTTTTAGAAAATTGAAATGTGTGTAAAGAAATTCAAACAATTTTTCTTTTTAACCCAAAATCAAGATGTGTGATTGAAGACAATGGTTAATTTTAGCCTCAATTTTTGATATGTGATTGAAAACAAGATTCGTTTTAAGAGCCCAAATCCAAATGTGTGACAAACAATGATTAAGAGGTGAAAGATTAAACGAGTGCACCTGGAAGTTTTCACTTTCCAATCTTCTATCTGTGACTGATATTGCTACTACTATAGCTCTTTATGATCACCTACAAGATGAAAAAATGATATTATAATGCAACCATAAAAAAAATAAGCTCATCAGAAAATTGCAATTTCAGATACATGTTTTTGACATAGCCGAATTAGATTTCATTATTTGACAATTTTATTGATTTGAAAAATAAAAACTTAAAGAAGAGATCCTTATTAATTTTCTGAGAGATTTCCAAAAATGTAAATAAGTCGAAAAGATTCCTTTTTTTTCCCCCAGAAACGTGAATTTGTGAAAACCATACAAAAAATGAACATTGGATTTTTTTGCATTGTATTTGCCCTCCAAATTAAATATGTAAAACATAGACCCCAATTAGAATTTAAAGAGATTTCAAAAAATGTAATTTTTTTTGAAAATTTCATTGATTTGCATCCAAAAAATCAATTTTATGAAAATAATTAAAATTAAAATAAATTCCACAAAAATGATGATTAACCCTCGATTTTTTTACTGTAGCCTCTTGAGATGGTTTAAAAGGTTTTGTAAAAATATTGTAAAAAAATTCGTAGCTTTCTGGAAGATATGAAGAACTTTGTAAAACCTACGGTTTTCTCCAAAAACTAACAGATCTACAACAAAATGTCAATAAAACCTACAAAACACAAGCTAGATCAAATAATTCACGTCGGGTTCACCAATGTATCAATGGGTAAATTTCTGGATTAGTTTTTCAATCAATAAAGCATATAAAATAAACCCAAAGCAATTACAAAACACAATGGAAGCAAATGAAAGAACGATTATACCTGATCACCGAGACCTCCATGATTTACTTTTGTAACACCTTTGTGCTTGATGGTTGACATGTTGCCCTCAAATTCGTCATGCGAGCAATTTGCAAATGTCTAAGTCCTACAACAAGATTTGAAGGATTTATGCAATGTCTAAATGCCTATGCCTATGACTATGCTTGCTAATGTCTATGCCTAAACAATGCTAAGACTTGATCAAATAAAAAGAATAAATGCTATGAGAAGCCTAAGAGTGCAAGTGCAAGAGTATAATGCCTATAATATGTGTGTGTGTGTCTAGAAATGAGAGCAAAATAACATTTTATAGAAAATGCCATTTTGAATGGACGGACGAGATTGATTCATGACAAAAACCTAAAATGAGAGGTCCAGATTAAATATGAGAATCCCTAATTAGGGTTAGGGAAAATTCATTAATCGAACAGTCAAGATAATATCTCAAATAATTGGATCGATGGTGGAGAATAAATGAGATAAATTAATTAGAAAATAAAGATTTTTGAAAATCAAGAAGATAAAGACTGCCTGATTTGTGAGATTCGAAAAATCAAGAAGATAAGAGTTGGACTGAAGATCAGATTTGGAAAATCAAGAATATGCCCGATTACTTGATTTTTGGAAGATTAGTTACTATTTTGAATTAAATTAATTCAAAATATGGATTTTGTGAGACAATAAATAATCTTTTTCAGATTATTTACGAAAATGGACTAACAGTTAAGAAAGTGATGACATTTTAAATAATTTTATTTATTTAAAATGAGAGGAATATTAATTTAGGCAATTAAATAATTAAACTTAATTATTTAATTTAGCAGATAAGATTAATTAATTAAATAAATTAATCAATTTATTTAATTAAGACAATTAGTGACATATTAAATAAAGAAATGTAATTCATTTATTTAATAATCAGGAAGAATTAATGAATAAGGATAATTAAACAAATTTAGAAATTTATTTAATTATAGGGAGATTTAGAGAATTAGTGACGTATTTAATAAATAAATAGAATTTATTTATTTAATAATCATGAAGAATAAAAGGACATGAATTGATTAAATAATTATGAATTATTTAATCAATAGTCGAATGTGGACCGAGGACATAATTAAATGTCATAATTATGCTAGGACAAAAGTGGTAAAAATGAAGCTTGCAGGCCTAGGTCATTTTTAAGTGTCTACACTTTGAATAAAAATAAATAAATGTGTTGTTTGTGGACCCTCTGTAGTAGGTCGTCATTGCCATACATCCACTATTCCAAACAACCAATGACCTCTGCCCTTCTGACATCTGGGCTCTAATGCCGGCTTTTGACCAAGTCATCATAAAAAATCACTAAGTAAAGCCACAAGGGGTAGTTTAATGTGGGTGGTTACCTATGGGTCGTAGTCCTATCTTCTCTGTTTACAAACAATTTAGTCCAGCTTTTCGCCCACCATGCGGAACCCGACCTATCCACCACCGTTTGATCGATTGTGAGCAAACAACCCATGCTGATGACTTTTGTGGGCTCGACGGTGTGGACCACCACCTATGGGCCACTGTCCCATCTCTGCCATCTCAGGCATCTATCACCTGACATCCTCCCACCGGTCTTCACCTCCATCGTTCTAAACAACTTAAAACTTTGAAACTAGTTGGTGCTACCATTCCTATCTGTGGGTCCTGTGTTGCGGGATTCTGCCTATGAGATTCTGCCTCCATAGCACTGTTCCAAATGACAGAGCTCATAATAGTTGAGACATCATCTACCCTCTTAACCTCTAGACCCACATGCTAAAACGATTGAGCTATCACGTCCAAAGACTTCAAGAATGATCAAATCCACATTTCAAAATGACCTAGCCTCTTGGTGGACCCCATTATGATGTAAAAATGTTGATGCAGGTGGCCGCATGCAGGTTGACATGCCCTCTTCATTGTCTACCTACAACTTCCTCTAAAATGGCTACCAACCCAAAGAAACCCACATCCCTATGCCTGCATTGCCATATCTTCCCCAAATGAAAGGAAAATGATAATTTTTGATGAATGTTATGAACCTTAAAAGATAAACTACTTAATCTAACATCTATTTTGTAGGATTTTTCTAATGTTCCCCTTGTTTTGTACATGAATATGGTTATTGTTCCTTTGCTTGTAGGATTTATGGAATCAGTTATAGGGTCATTGGGGGTGTCCAAAGAGAAAGAAAAGGGGAAGAAGACCACTAAATCACTAAGGGGAAAAGAAGATAAGGACCAAATGAAATTCCAGTTCCATGGGGTGGAAATCAACTCCAAAGTCACATCTATGTGAGACTCTGTTACAAATACCAACCTGGGACAATTTGACATTGATGAATTAGAAAGAGGTTCTTTACCAACCCTACTATGGAAAATGCAAAGAGAATTAGGAAAAATGGATTGGCTAAGGCAACTAGCTTCCCACCTTGTCTTTTTGCTCCAAAGCGAGTGATGGCTATCATAGAAGCCTACAAAGAGAAGAGTAGAAGAATTGTTGACCGTGATGGTAAAGTATTGGCCGACATATCCACCAAGTCCATAAGGAAAACCTTCCACATGCCCACCTTTAATCCAATAGAGGAAACAAAAAAGGAATATACAAAAAGCACATGGAAGGTCGACCGTCTTAAATGTAAAAGATTGATTAATCAATATTGGTTGAAAGAGAAGAGGGGTACCGTGAACAAGGTACCCCAAGAACTATTCAAGAGTGATTTCCATGAGGACTACCATGATTTGGTAACCTTGCTAAGCATATTCATGGGCATCCCAACTACGGCGTACTTCCAAGATTAGATGTTCTACTTTATAGAAGAGATTATCAAGGGGAAAATCAAGTTCCACTGGGCAGGAATGATCATTAACTGCTTGCATGAATAGTTTGTAGTAGTCAAAAAGAACTCTCAATTTTACATGACCTCCTACTTGGTCTATCTTCTGGTTGATCCCTTTCCATTCAGAGGTTTTCTTTTCATACAAAGCACAACTCTAGGAAGAGACCTAAAAGTACATTATAGACATCTGTAGCTCCAATACTAGAATTTTAAGAACTACTACTAGGTAAATGATTCCTTTATCAAGCACATTATTATACTTCTCAGAGGGGACTTTGAAAGGAGAGTTACACATAGTACTCATGCATTCATCCATTGATTCAATTTCTTGTTCATATAGTTCCCCAAGTTCACCTACATCCAGACCAAGGGATTCCCTAAGAGGCCATATAAGCTACTGTAGTATCCAAATTATTGGTTGATCTTGCTAGAAGTCTCTAGATCTCTACAACATGCACATACTCTTCTATGTGATAAACACATGATAGACATCCCCTACCCCCTCACTTTTGGTCGAGGCATGTATGCAATTCTCATATCCCAATGTTTGAAGTATTTTGAGAAGGATATCATTGAATACAACTTGGAGCTTCACACTCCTTAGCCAAGAATGCATCCATATGGTAAGTTAAAGAAGATGGTCAGGAGGGAATATGCCCACTTGCACAATGTTGAATATTTCTAGGCCAACTATAAGGATGACAAGGAGGTGTGCATGAGGCACTATATGTGCATGACAACATGCTTTGTTAAAATAGTCAAATTGTTCCTAATGCCAGATCAAATTGTGGAGGATAAAAATAGTGTCATAGATCTGAGATTTAATGTTGTTTCCAACTTTCCACTCCCCCTAATTTATTGGGATGAGGAAGAGGTCAATGACCTAGATATTCTACCAAACCAATACAACACAAAACAAAGCAATGGATTGATGCACATATCACACAAATGAAGCTCTAAGGAGATACCTTGACATATGATGAGCTTGAGAGAAAAATAGACAATGGGACTATTATTGCCCTGATTGAGGGGGATCTAAAATATCCTTTCAGCACTAGGATAAGGAAAACAAAGGAGGTAGCCAAGGACCAACTGAAGCATAAAGAGTATTCAAGGAAGGCGTTAGAGGGTGAACCTTCAAAGAAAGCAAAGAAATTGGGTAGATTCTCTAAGATGCCCACAATTCAAGAGGATCCATTGCACAAAGGAGAAGAGGAAGAGCCAGAGCAACCAAATTCTCCACCTATCACCTCTACCCTTGTTGCTTCCACCATTTCCACTACTATCACTCATCCACTAGCATCTCAACCATTTCTTGTTTCCTCTCTACCCACAGTGGACATATAAGTTCACCTTTTCTCCACCGCACCTACTACACCCATTATGGTGAGGGATTCCTCCTTTACAACAACTTCCCTGCTCTCATCCTCCTTAGTGTCTCCATTAACTATAATTCCTTTAACCTTCACAATGACAATTTCTACCCTCACTCTCCCAAAGGATTTTTCCTAGCACATGTAGAATATACCTATGGGGCTCTCTAGAGTATTGATGAACCCTATAGTACAAGATACTTTAGCTGAAGTCATTGTCGGTCTCCCTATACCTCCTCTAACAAAACCACCTAAAATGGAGATGACCATGAGGATCTCAAAAGAGTTGGAAAGACAACAAAGGGAGGTAGCCAAGGAAAAGGATGATGAACCTGAGGATCTGTTCAAGGATGACTACCATAAGAATCTAGAATATCAACACTTGGTCATTGATGAGGTAGTACATTAAGAAGAAGGGTTGCAATCCTCAAAGGAAGACATCAAAGATCTCAAGGAAAATTACATAGTAGAATATTTTGATCAAGAACTTGAGGAGGAATTGGCCCAACAACTCAAAGAAATTGGGGAGGAGGTTGATAAGCATTCTTTTGAGGAAAGGAAAGAAACAAATGAAGATATAGAGGTATCTACAGATCCTCTAACCAATGAATAAGGTAGAAGCCCCAACCAATAAGAAGAAATACCTCTTGAGATGGAATAAGAAGGGAAGAAAGAAGATGAAGCTAAAGAAGAAGATAAGCTTGAAAAATAGGATGAAATGAGAAAGATCCCTAAGACAAAATGCCATGAAGAGCTTGTGTGTGAAGAAGAATGATCACCAAAAGGGGAAGAAAAACCCAAGGAAAACATAGCTACTACTAGGTTGGTCAAAGGAAGAACCGTATTCATTCTTGACTTATATGATGAAGAAGAAGAATACAAAAAAAGTAGGAAACTCTAGTCCATGAAAAAGGGAGATCCAACACACCTAAAGAGAAGAAGCTAATCATGAACCACCAAAGGAGGGATCTTAGATGCCCAAGTGGGTGGAGAAGAAACTACAGAAGAAGACCCCTGCCCTCATGGACCCCAAAGAAAGGCTGGAGGACATCTTAACATGAGCTCAGGTAGGAGCACAGAAAGAGAAGAAACCAAGGACCTGATCCCATATCATGATGTATGTGTCAAGGTCAAGGATCATACAAAATGCTACTCTAGTGATGGATAAAGGATAGGAAGTTAGTTAGAATATCTCCACCATTGACTTGGGCACAACCACCAGAGAACAAAACATTGATCATCTCCAAGGGTCAGTCGCCACTATTTTGTACCAAATGAACAAGCATCAATCCTCCAAGGAGGAGTTAAAGAAACTGGTGGAAAATCTCATGGAATATATACAACAATGGTCTTGTACTGAGGAATTACCCATAAAATTTTCAACCCCTCCTCTACTACTTTCCAAGAATTACATCAAAAAATTAGAGAGGAGAAAGAAATGGACTAAGGCCATAGAATATTGGTTCCTTCAGGTAATCTACAATAGAGATATGGGCATTTGCCACACCGTCTAAATAGAAAACAAGTTTTAGGAAGTGTAAAAATAGCTTGAAGGCACGAAGAAATTCTGCACCAACTTCTCAGAATTGTACAGGATCGTGTACCCTAAACTCAAGGCTCTCCTCAAGATGCCTAAGAAAACTTGGGAAAAGGAGCTAGCCCTAGCAAAGGATGATCATTGTCTTGTTGAGAAATGGAAATTGGGCCTAGATCATAGAAGAGAAGTCTTGGAGCGGGTGCTCCATGAAGTGAAACTTGACCTGGAATGGGTCAAGGAACATCGGGCAGCCTGTGAGGAATATTTAAAGCTTATGATTGATTACGACATACCTACCTTTGAGCTAGACCCTGAGAAGATAAGGCTAGATTTCCATATGAAGATGGAGAATGGGGCTATGGACTCAATAATTTTGTATTTTATAGAGTTTTTTGCTTGATATTTTTCCCAATTAGAGTAGGTAATCAAGAATAAACCATAGAGTACAAAGCATTAGGATCTAATTACCAACAAATTTAGAAGTTTGAGCTTCCAAGTGCTCCAATCCAAAATAATGGAATGGAATAAACTCTAGGTGCTAATCGGCAAGTTTATGGGGTATGCCACTATGAAAAAGAATGAAGGAAATCTAGTCATTGATGATGAGTTTCTCATTGTGTAGCTATAGAAAAAGATCACTCAACTAGAAGACAAAAGTGCTACAGTACCAAGCACTAGAGGACAAAATAGGCTAGAAGACAAGAAATGTATTTTAAAATTGTAAAATATTGGGGGTAGGTGAAACCCTAATTTGTAGTGAGTCTTGGCCACACAATGTGATTAAATCTTGACCATTCATTTTTATTTTTGAAAACTATGAATAGGGGGTCTCCTCTCATTTTCAAAGAGAGATTTGAGTTGTTGTAAAGACATGTTGCTGAAATTCTAATATAAATTCATTGATTTTGGGTGGATTCTTGAGTTTCTTTCATGTTTCATGATTCATCTCCTCATAGTTAGTAGATTTGAGTAGACTTACTTTGTTGTTCTATGTGTTTTACATGCTTTAGTGGATTAGTTAGTGTTGTTCATTGATGTTGAATAATTTTGTTGTGTTGATGCCCTTCTTTGTTCATGCTTTTTGTTGTTTGTTGACGTTAAATAGTAGTGTAAAGCTGGTCTGAACATAAACTAATTGTTGTACTTAAACTTCATCTTTTATTCATGCTTTATGGTGAATGAATGGTTGAAAACCTATAGACCTTAGAAGATTGCACTAATTTCTTGATACTGTTAGCTGATTTGGTTAAGTGGAACTTAGTTTCAGGAAGCCTTTCCATGGTAGCATCCTCCATTATCACTGTTTAATGGTAATTTTATGTCTAGGAACTTCTCTCTTTCCCTTTCCTTTTGACCTTTCTTTTAAATATTAATTTATACAAAGTTTAGGCATCATTGTAAAGCCTAATTTGATGCTAAAAGTGGAGTCCTAGACTATTGTTTTGAACTTGCAACAATTGCACATCAACTCCAATATTTCAAGAACTCCATTCAAGGAACCAATCTCCTTCCAACTTAACATATGTAAGGTTGCCCTGTGATTACCAACAAATCACATCAACCAACTAATAAATTCCAAGCAAGTCATGACTTGACACCTAAGAGACCTTGGGGTAGTTTTTTTGCGACTTGTTTGTAGGAGATTTCCTTTCAAGAGAGGTGATGCACTTATGCATTACCTATGTTGAGAAGTGTAAAAGGACCCATCAATAGATACAAACTTCTTCATTATCAGGAGGGCTTCAGATCCATGTGTAGCAGCTGGCTCCTAGTTAAACTAAGTCTCTCTTGCTCTTACACTTTCCTCCATTTGATTTCTCTCTCTAAGGGCATTTGTCAATTCTGAGCTCAACCTTCTAATCTCTTGTTTTGACTCTTCTTCTTCCACTTGAGCTTTTCAAAGATCATCAAAAGTTTAGTATCAGACATCATTCAACTCTCTTTTCATATTTTCAATTTCAGCATGAAGTTGAACTTGTTCACTTTGAGCTTCAACAAGGAACTTAGATGTTTCCCATTGTTGGCTTTGAATTTTCCTTACACAGGCCATTTCAGCTTCTCTAGCTCGAATCTCATTTTGTAGTCTACTCACTATTTCCTTCACATTTTACAAACCTACCTCCCACTTTCTCAATTTCCTATCTAGCCTCTCATAGTTAGCATATACCACCTTCTAAGTGGCCTTCGCTAGGACCACTTTGTTGAATGGGTGAGTTTCATTCAAGTCCAGGCCCATGGCTTGAATTTCATAGTCCTTCATCTACATTTTCCCTTCTGGATTGGAAACAAGCAGCCTCATGGTAGTGATTAGTAGAGATTTTTGCTCTTCATTGACACAAGCTTCAATCTTCTTGGTAGCAGGCATCTTGGCATTTTTTAATAGTAATTTTGTCTTTATGCCCTATTGGGTGTACTTGGAAGAATCAAAATGGCCTTGAAGAGTCTGAGGGACATCAAAAATCTGTGCAACAATGGAAGCACCAAGAGGCAGTCTGAAAAGGGTGATAGAAGGGGATACTTTGGATGTATGGGCATGTGGGGATGTAAAAGGTAGTGTTATCATGGAACAAGGTAGGATACCAAATTGAGCAAGGGAAAAACCAGTTGGGGTGAAAAGGGAAATAGGATGATGGAGAGGTTCCTTCCTGATAGATGGGTTGGGAGTGATGGGTAAAGCAGGGTTCTCAACTATTTTAATGGAGGCTCTTGATAGGGTGATAATAGTGGTTGCAATGGATGTTAGTCCTTCAACACACAGGGTAGCTTCAGGAGATTCATTGAAAACGGTAGGGGGTGCATTCAGGATTATCAGCTTAGGGTATGAGGATGGAGGATTCCTTTCCATGGGAGGAGGTAGGGGATTAACCAAAGATGCAAAAATAGGAAGAATAGTGGGAGTGAAACTTACCTGAGTTGTAGTAGTCAGAACATTTTGTAGGATGGAGTTTGCTTCTTCTTCTTGTCAAGCCAGTATGTCAAGGGCACCTAGATCTTGGATTTGTTTTCTCTTTGCATGTCTAGAACTAGTACATACCAATCCTTTGGCAACCAATCCTTCCAAAACATGGCATTCAATGACCACGATAGACCCTCTCAAAGATCATCGAGTCTGTTTCACTTTACCTCTGAACCATGGGTTTTTGGGTAGGGCTTATAGGATACTCTTGCCCTCTTAGGATGTTTCACCTAAAAGGAGAGAGATAAACCCCACAAAAAATATCTAGCTAGGTTCACTCAAATTATGCAATGTATGATGTTATTTAGACTAAATGGAATGAGCTAAGTGTAATTAGATGATCTATGTGATTGTTTATGAATGCAAGACCTAAGATTTATGCAATATTTGAAAACACAATGTGACATGCAAACATGAACTATGAACGGAAAAATGCAAAACAAAAAAAAGAAGGTTGATTCAAAGTGCACTTGGGTAGAGAACGAAGAATATGGAATCTTCTAAATGTTGTATGTGATTAGTAAAAATCACTAGTGGGACTCATTTGCCACTGATGGTGAATCAGTCTTGCTTCTGATGAAAACTATCAAAAATTGGTTTTTGGGTGTCAGGAGCAAGAATTTGAAAATTTTAGATTTCTAGCCTTAAGGTGGGACTCATTCACCACTGATGGTGAATCATTCCTCTCCAATTTTTTTGAGAAATTAGGGGATAATTCTACAACACCAGATCTGAGGTTGTCTGCTTGTCAGGTTGACAAAGTTAATTCTACAAAAAAAGAACAGAATGTCTTCTCCAAGCTTGAAATGAGGTTTATTTGACTTAAAGCACCTTGTTGACTTGTTGACCACCTTTCAACACCTAATTTCTAGTCAACTCTGCATACACAAGTTTGCAAATACACATGCAAAAGGGGAAGAATGGTTGAGGGTTAGAGAATAGGGGTTTGCTTTGGTCAAACCCCACTTTGGTAATCAAAACCTTAATGAAATAATGAAATGTAATGAAAATAGTATGATAAATAGATAACATGAAAATTTCATAAACTTACCACACCTTTGATGCTCAAAATCTGAAGATATATCAATGGCTGCTCCAAAATGCTTGATTAGATGATGCAAAGTGCTTGAATGCTTGATGAATGCTTGAATGAATGAGAAGATTGCTTGAATGTTTTAGGATATGTAAAATGAGGAGAAAAAAACTTATTTATACATTCTTTTGCCTTAGTAACCCATTGATACCTCATCACATGCCAACATCAAGTGATTTTGAATAAAAACCTAAAAGAAAATTTGAAATGTTTTTAATTTGGAGCCAAGAGGGACTCATTCACCAATGATGGCGAATGGACCTTGGGCTTGAAAGTGGGTGTCAGGAATTAAGTCACATTTAATGTTATTTTTCAGGTTTACCTTCAAAAATACACTTAATTAAGCCTTATAAGAGCATAAAGGGGTCAAATAAAGCATAAAAAAGGTGTAAATAGTGAAATTATGCCTAGAAAAGTGTGAAATCTTGTTACAAGACTTTACAACACTTCAAAATAGGACTTGATAATGGATGAAAAGGTGATTTTTAGGTGAATTGTAATGAAAAGAGTCTAGGAAAGTGTAGAAATGTTTTACAACACTTCACAACACCTTCACAAGACATCATAATTTGAATTTTAAAGACCTAATGTGAATGTTTAAGCCACATTACAACATTAAGTCAAAGAAAAATGGACCAATCATCATGAAGAAAGGCCTAAAATACCATGAAAATGACAAGGGGCCATTTTTCTATGATGCATTTAGCCCCCACTTTAGTGAGAGGATGAACTTGTTTCAAACTCACACTAAAGTAGCCATGCATATCGAGAAGGATCCAAATTCACTTATGCTTAGAAAGATGGAATAACAACAATCAAGAGGGATGATCAAGCCTCTAGGACGAAGATACTGTGACAAAAAAATAAGAACAAAGGAATGCAAGTGTGAAGACATGAAAGAAGAGAACCAAATGAAGCTTCGATCGTCTATCCAACTAGTGTGGATTAGATCTAGGCTATTTGTTTGAAAAAGAGAATTCATACTTACTCTGGGGTGATGAAACTCGTGGTGGTCTAGTAGGTGAGAAGGCCCAAAAGGTAAGATACATACACCAGTTAGTATGCACTCACAAACAAAAAGGTGGCTATGGGGAAAGTCCTGCTGCTGAATGGGCTTCCTCCTAAACCAAATTAAAGTTGTACCTCCTGATAACTTTAACAAAGTGCCACAAATGAAAATTTTGGTTCATGCTTCATGAGATAGGAAAAGCTTCGTATACTTAGAACTCATAAACAAAAACAAGGTACCATAGGCATGCAAGCTATGCTATGCAAGGTGGAAAAAAGTGCAAAATGTAAAATGAAAAAATGTAAAAGTGTAAAAATATAAAATGGAAAGTATGTTCAAAGGAATCTTGTTAGGTTTATGTTAGGTCTATCACTTAGGGGACATTGTGTCTAATGTCTGTAAGAGAGGACCAATCAAAGAATAAAATATTCACAACTTAGGGGATGCAATGAATCACATCAAACCACCAAGAGGAATGCATTATCCTAAGATAAATCACACTTATGAAGGACATCATGCCCAATGTCATCCATGAAATGACAAATGCATCGTGTAAAGTAACAAGGTTACACTAAGAACCAAGAATGCAAATGAAATTATGATAATGTACGCCGCCCAATTTAAAATAATTGCTACACACCCTTCTGTGAGCAATTACTTTAAAGTAGTGAAGGAAAGTAAATGAAAAAAGTAAAAAAAAGACATGAGAGCCAACTTAGAAAGCCCTATGCCAAGTCATATGTTTCTGATTAAGGCTACTTTATGTAAATGAAAATGAAAAAGAAAAGAAAAGAGAGTTTCCCCCTAGAAAAGAGAATACGAAACACATAAGGGATCTATGGATTTGAGGTCAATATGTTCATTGTTGCAATGTTTTTATTAAGGAGCTCAAAACTGTTATCATTCCCAAAAGCACATAGAAATAGAAGAATGACACAAAGAGAGTGAAAAAAAAGAAAAAGAAGAAAGAAAAAGAAAATATTTTTGGTCAACATGAAGGAGATATTTTGGTCGCAATGCCTTGCATCATCCCCAAAAGGAAAACACAAGAAAAAGAAAAAGTAAAAATGAAAAAGGGAGTGATTGGTCAACATGGAAGAGACATTACAATCTCAATGCTTTGTGTCATCCCCAAAAGGAAAAAAAAAAAGAAAAAGGAACAAAAGAAAAGGATCTTTTGGGTCAACATGGAAGAGACATAGGGAATCTCAACACATTGCCTCATCCCCAAAAGGAAAAAACAAAATTAAAAATGAAAAAGACAATGCATGACATATAGAAGAATAGAGGTACAAATAGAGGAAGTGTACAATGAGAGAGAAAACATGAAAAAACTAATACAGGGGAACATGCTACACACATACAATAGAAAAAGAAAGAACAAAGAAAAATGTAAAAGGATATTAAGGTGAATGCAATTCAACCATCTAAAAAGTCATCCACGTCCCAATCATGCTCAGTGTTTTGTGAGGGTGGTTGACTACCCAAAGGAAGAAATGCAAGTGCCGAACTAGGATATGTACTAGGTTCTTCACTTGGTTGAGAAGATTTATCATTTAAGCTCATGGTAGATGAGAATAAAGATTTTAGATCATTATGCACTTATTCATCTATTTTTTTGATCTCCTCCTCCTCCTCATCATCATCATCAAGATTGATTACAATAGGAGGACAAAGGTTTATTTCTAGGGAAGGATGTATCAAAAGTTGTGGTTGTTGGATTTGTTCATTTTGTTGTGAGGGTTAGACTATGGTATCTTGTGGTGGGTCAAGAGAAAGAGGGAGGTCATCTATTGCTTTGGTCAAAGGTGGAGGTTGGTTTTCTTTATTTTATTCCATTCGAGACTGGTGAGCAAGGAGATGACGACGATACCTACGTCCCCTAGCACCGTGGTTGTGTTTAATTTTATTTTGAATTTGTTGAGGTGTAAGAGTGGGTTGATCCATCATAGGTTCATTTCTTATAGAGGGGAAAGGACAGAAGAAACCAAAGAGGATGGTTCAATCACTTTCTCTTTAGCTTTATACACTTGTTTAATGTCAGGAGACATGACGAGATTGGTTTCACTTGCTCTTGCTCATTTAAACGATGGAGGGGAAGTGTCTATAGCTGGGTGTTCATGAGGCGGTGTTGTTTGTTCAATGTAAAACTTAGGCTGAAGCATGGTTTCATCTATGATAGGTGGAGTGGAAGTGGATGGGGACATGTTACGAAGAGGCAACTCGACTATTCGTTTGGATTTGAACTTTTGATAGGCTATGAAAAAGAAATCTTTACGAGGTGTGATGGGCTCCATAGTTTCAAACAAAAAGAATTCTAAGGAAAAATTACCTTTAGATGATAATGGATTAAAGCCACTATGGTGTATGGTAAATATTTCACTGCCATGTGGAAACTTCAAACATTTGCGAACAACTGAAGGGATCACTTTCATTGAGTGCAACCAAGGATGACCCAATCGTAGATGAAATTGATCTGATTGTGGAATAATTAAAAATGTTACCTCCAAAGTTTTGGGTCCTATTTTTAAGGGGAGTATGATTAATACAATTGTAGGGCACACAAAACTAGTATGTGTTTTAATCTAGGCAGTTGGTTTATTATAATCATCTTGATACAACTCATGTAATACTAAAAAATCTTCCTCGATCACATTCTTGCCATAGGTGGGACCGATTAATATCCCATTGGTGGGATTATCATAGATTTTGCTAGCTATGAAAAGAGGACCATCAAGAATCTTTTAAAGTATATCTTTAGAAGAAAAAGTGATATCAAGAGTTTTGTTGGTTGGGACCTTACAAGGGGTAACATCTATCACACCCACAAGTTCATCCATAGGATTAACTTTGGTAACATTGGCAGTTATATCATGTTGTTCATTATTTGTATCAACATTCATTACATCAATGTTTGGAGGTTCACTAGCCTTGACAAACGAAATATTGTGTTTAGGCATGGAGTTGGTGAAAATTTGTAAATATTGGTTAGGCAAGTGCAACAAATTTATTGCCTTGATCATTGACACACACAATAGACAAATGGCCTAAATCAATGAGGTCTTGAACTAAGTGTTTGAGACCCTTACATTGTTCGGTGTCATGGCCATTTCGGCAATGAAAATGGAAATAAGCATTTGGTTTAAAGGTGGGTTATAAAGCTTTGGTGGTATCAAGTGGCTTGATGGTAGGCAACGTGATCATTTGTTGTTGTAGTAATTGGTTCATTATATTATGAGGGTATGTGCAGGATCATGATGGGCCAAAAAGTGGCAATATTATGGGTAATTGTAGGGTATGTGGCTGATGACATTTTTTTAACCCAAAATAGATCAAACGAAAAGGGTTTTTAGAGCAGATTCTCAGCTTTCCACAAATATAAGTTATGCTTTAATTTGAATTCAATAAATAATTATTATTTATTTTCTATTAGAATTACGACTAAAGTCCTGATGATAGGTTGATTGAAAACATCTATAACTTTCAATGGTATCACATTTTTGAATCCAAAAATGCATCACATTCTATGCTTCACATACTATAGGATTAAAAAAATAAAAATTAAATTTTATGAAGTTTTGACCAAGTTGAGGTGGTCAAAAATATGAGTTTTTATATTTTTTAAAAGTTGTAATAAAAAATTCATAATTAATTATTTGCTTGGAAAAAAATTACAAAAAAATATGCATCACATCAGGACACGAGTCCTCTACTTATATATGAAATATTACAAAAAAATACTATCATTTTATTATGGTTAGGGTGGTCAGACAGACACCTACTTCTTATTTTTTCCCTAAAATTTAAGTACTACTGCATTGAAATTTGAAATTTTCACCAAATAGATTTTATTTATTTTTAAATAAACCTAGTAGTTTAGAAACTACATTCAATTTTCTACAGATTCTATTTTTACATATTTTAGAAATAATATAGATAACTTATTCAAATTTTTACGTCAAGTTGCCTAACACTGATTTTTCTAATTTTTTTGCCACTTAAGGGCTTGTTTTTTCCATGATGATCCTGCACATACCCATGAAGGGTATCATGTAAGGGAGTAAATTTTCTCTTCGGATCCCCATAGGTATAAGCCACCATTGCTTTAATAGCTTCCACTTGATTTGGAATAGGTTGGGTTTGTGGTTGAGGAAGCATATTGAACTTGAAAAAGCCTCTATTTGGTTTTTTAAAGTTTAGTGTTTTTTTTTGGTTATTAAGCTTAGAATTCTTAGCTCAGTTAGAAGTGGACTTTGAATCATGACTAGAAATTGAGTTGTGATAGTGACATAGTGTTGTGCATAAGTGCATGAATGAAGCAAATTTCATCATAGTTAACTTATCCCCAAGATTTGTGTGCAAGTTTTTGATAAACATCTTTTGTAGATGTGAATCTGAAATTTTGACATCAACTTGAGCATACAATGACTGATAATGTGAAATGAAGTCAGTTACTTTTTCATCAACATTTTGTCTATAGTGCATTAGATCAACCATTATCTTTTTAGGAGTCATATGAACTTGGAAGTGACTAATGAAGGCATCAATAAGCTCATTAAATAATCAGATGGAATGATTAGGAAGGTTTGAAAACCACTCTAATGTAGTATCTTTCAGGGTCCTAGGAAACAGTTTGGCTAAGAGTTTATCATCAAGAACAAAATCACTACATAAAGTTGTGTAAGCATTTACATGGTTAATAGGGTCTTGTATACCTATGTACTTCTCAAATCTAGGCATTTCTATCCCTTGTGGAATCAGGGTTCTTAAGATTTCTAAAGATAAGGGGCTACTACGAACATGGTATGTGGGTGGAGTGTTTTGACCTTGGCTAATGGTGGAAATTTTTTGTTGCATGGATGAAACAATATTAAGGAGTTGTGTAATGATGGGGTCAGGGTAAGTGGTTTGAGGTGGAAGATAAAATGGTGATGGAGTATATGTAATGTTAGAAGAAGTGAAAAGAACACTAAGAGGGGTGAAGGTGGTAGAGGGGACTTGCGATGCCACAATAGAACTAGAAATCTTAGTTGGAATTGCAAAAGAATGAGCCACATGACTAACCTATTGCATAGTTGTTGTAACCTGAGGAGTGGTATAAGTTGGTATGGATACTATGGTTGAAGGGGGAGGAATGTGAGGTCCTCCTTGATTTGCAACTATGCATGCTATTTGGGAATTAGAAGCAGCATGTTTATTGTAAATCTCAACAATTCTTTTCATAACTTGTAGACCATCATCACTTTCAATCAAACAATGGAAGTTTTCTATGGCTTGTGTGGTAGTGGTGGAAATTTTTTCAAGGGACAAGTCTTGTTGTAAATGTGTAAAATCCTCATGAATATTAATGACTTTTTCTTGCGGGGTGGAATTGTTTTGTGCATCAACATTCATTGGATGGAAAAGTGAGGGAATAGAAGTGGTATGGTCCATTCCTAATGCACCATTTTCCATACTAGGTGTAGGATTTTTTGAGATCCCAAGGTCCACAATGAAAGTAATATTATAGGAAGCCATGAGTCTGGAACTTCGTCTCACTAAAGTATTATCAATGGGGCACCAAACACTCATACTAGGACCACAAAAAATGGGGTGAAAGAAAATGCAAGGTAATCTAGGAGTGCTAAATGACAATAATAGAAATTCTACAAATTGAAATAGAGAACTAACAATAGAGAATAGAAATGCAAGAAAATACTAGAAAATTGCCTAAAAATGCAATATGAAATGTGTAGGTTGACTGATTCGCCCAGGGTGGCGAATGGGTCCAACTATGAGATTTTTTTATGTTTTTCACAAAATTTAAAGTGATTCTAATTCTTTTCAAATTCCAATGAAGGATGCCAATGGATATTTTTAGTTTTTTTAATGATATGCAATGAAAAAATGAAATCTAAATGAGTCTTTCACTAATGCAATTTTGAGAAACCCTAGGATGCAAAAACAAGACAAGACCCTAATTGAATGTTGATGCAAATGAAGTCTATGATGTAGGATGCAATTGAAATCAAAAATGTAAAGTGATCAATATGCAGGTTCACCAAAATGAACCATAGATTTTTGGGTAGGGATTTATAGACTACTCTTGCACTCTTAGGATGTCTCACCTAAAAGGAGAGAGATAAACCCCACTCAAAAGTCTAGTAGGTTCACTCAAATTATCAAATGTATGATGTTATGTAGACTAAATGGAATGAAATTAGTGTAATTAGATAATCCATGTGATTGATTATGAATGCAAGACCTTAGATTTATGCAATGTTTGAAAACACAATGTGATATGAAAAAATGAACTATGAATGAACAAACACAAAATAGAAAGGAAGGATGATTCAGAGTGCACCTGGGTAGAGAATGGAGAATGGAAATTTTTTTATATGTTAGAGATTATTGAAAATCACTAGTGGGACTCATTTGCCACTGATGGTGAATCAGTCTCGCTTCTAATGAAAACTATCAAAAAATAGTTTTTGAGTGTCAAGATCTAGAATCTAACAAAATCTAGATTTATAGCCTTAAGGCGGGACTCATTTTCCGTTGATGGTGAATCAATCCTCTCCAAAAATTATAAGAAATCAGGGGACAATTTTGCAACACTAGATTTGAGGTTGTCTGCTTGTTGGGTTGACGAAGTTATTTCTACAGAAAATAGATATAATGTCTTCTCCAAGCTTGAAATGAGGTTGATTTGACTTAAAGCACCTTGTTGACCTGATGACCACCTTTCAACACCTAATTTATAGTCAAATATACATACAAAAATCTACAAATAAACATGCAAAAGGGGGAAAATGGTTGAGGGTTAGAGAATAGGGTTTTTTTTTTGTCAAACCTTGCTTAGGTAATCAAACCCTTAATGAAAAGAGTATGATAAATAGATAACATGCAAATGTCATAAACTTACCACACATTTGATGCTCAAAATTTGAAGATATATCGATGGCTACTCCAAAATGCTTGATTAGATGATGTAAAGTGCTTCAACGCTTGATGAATGCTTGAATGAATGAGAAGATTGCTTGAATTTGTTAGGAGATGTAAAATAAGGATAAAAAAACTTATTTATACATTCTTGTTCCTTAGTAACCCATTGATGCCTCATCACAGGCTAACATCAAGTGATTTTGAATAAAAACCCAAAAGAAAATTTGAAATATTTTGAATTTGGAGCCAAGAGGGACTCATTCGCCACCCATGGTGAATGGTTCCCACCTTGGTCCTGAAAGTGGTTGTTAGGAATTAAGTCACATTTAATGTTATTTGTTGGTTTTACCTTAAAAAATAAACTTAATTAATCCTTATAAGGGAATATAGGGGTCAAATAAAGCATAGGAAAGGTGTAAATAGTGAAATTATGCCTAGAAAAGCATGAAATCTTGTTACAAGACTTTGCAACACTTCAAAATAGGACTTGATAATGGATGAAAAGGTGATTTTTAGGTGAATTGTAATGAAAAGAGTCTAGGAAAGTATAGAATTTTTTTGCAACACTTCACAACACCTTCAAAAGACATCATAATTTGAATTTTAAAGACCTAATGTGAATGTTTAAGCCACATTACAAAATTAAATCAAAGAAAAATGGACCAAGCATCATGAAGAAAGGCCTAAAAGACCATGAAAATGACAATGGGTCATTTTTCTATGATGCAACTTCAGGCACTAGGAAAGGATGGAGTTTGGGAGTCCTTTCACCTTGATTCTCTTTGATTGTCAAATTCCCAAGGCTGAGAAGCCTGACACAAAACTTGTTCCTTGTTAATTTCATGGCTCGACTCTAGATTGTTATTGTCAAAATAAGCCTCTTTACCATGTATGTCCTCGAATTCATCATCTAGTGGCTTAAAGCTACTGAAAGGGGCTCCTTGGCAGCTCATCTCCTATTAGAATCTCTTGAAGTATTCCTTTTTCCTTTCTGACCATCCCCTACGCTTCAATTGCATGTTGAGGGGTTTTCCCATCAAGAGGTTACTTTGATACTCTACTTGTGGTTCACAAAAATTTAGCCATTTTGGTCACTGGAATGGAATGTGAGGAAAATCAATGTACACCTCCATGCTTTCTTGAGTTAGATTACTCCTCTTGAAATATTCCCAAATCTCATGTTTCAAACTATAAAACCTATGTGGGTTATAGTCCCACTTGTCACAAATGAGGACCAAGCCTAAGGCTACTAATAAATTTGTGATTTCACCCTTAGCCTTCCACTTATTCAACATTACCTAAATTTTAGCAATTGAGAGGGGAAGCAGATATGTCTTCATTTTGTTTCTTCTGGTGCCATAGATCTTATCGACAATAGTCACCTAATGAAATGCCTCCAACATGAAAAATATGTCTTACAAATATAGGGAGTTGGAAAGGCTCCTTGGAAAAACCATGAAATCTGATTAATGTGAAATCCTTGTGCATAAAATAATCCATCAGGGTCAGCTGATCTTCTATCCATTGTATGCCCTCTTGAGAGAAACAACCAATAGGGAGAGGCAAAAAATCTTGAGGCACTGGCCTTCGAAAGTGATCTACAAACCAATAGTAATCCCCTATTCTTGAGAGCACATGGGTCCACACAAAAACTGGCTAGAGATAGCCCCTTTCATCTAACCTAGACATTAGTATATTCCTCCCCATCCATTCAAAATTCTGATGCAAAACTAAATGAGCCAAGATAGAAGAATACTTGAATTTATACTCAATACTAAAATTCTTCAGTTGTTCTAGAATGCTTCCAGCTATCACCTCAACAAAATAATAGTACTTCTGGCTCCTTTCCCTTTTGAGCACATAGGCTAGGCCAAACAGAAAAGAATCAACCTTCTCATCATTATCAAGGCCAGAAACCCAGGACAACATCAAGAATATAGACTATGTGTCATTCTTGAATGTCTTGCATGAAAGAGGAAAGAAAAGATGACCTCTCTCTAGCCTTTCCTTTGCCTCTTCCTCATAGAAAAATATTTTCTTGGCTATTTCTTCCCTGAAGGTGTCCATCCATTCTTCATCAAAAAGTTCAACACCCCAAGTCATAGGGATATAGAACATATCCCATATGGCTTTAGCATAAATGGTAACCTTGACCCTACTCCGCTCGATGGACTTTGTCATTTTATTGAGTCTTTTCTCACATGCGTCGACCAAATCTTGGCATGGATGTACAACAGGTAGTATAAAATGTGGTAGACCATGATTCTAGAGCTAAAATGCAAAACCTTCTGACGATTCATGCTCCACCATTCTCTGAAACACACCTTACCTAAAATTTTTAGGGTTAGCTAACAATTGAGGGTCAAAAACATTGTCGGCGATATCTTGCACTACATCTCTTGGGATGCATTTATTAGGTAGTACCTTCTTGCAGAATTTGAATGGCCATTCCTCAACTACTAGGGCATTAGAAAATCATTTCTACCCAAAGATATCGGCATAACCATGCCTTTTGATTGAAACTACAATTTTTCTACTAGAGGTTGATGCTTCTACCATGGCTATATGAGAAAGTTATACAGAGTTTTTTTAACAAAAATGGCCACTTGTCTTTCACTTCTTTGGAGAAATCTACTTTTGAGTGTAATTAATTTTCTCACTCGTACATGCAATTAAGGCTATTCCATTACTGTTGGTCCATTAAATGCTGCCATTGAAGTGATACATGTGTATTTGAGATCCATATCCCTTAGGAATGCCAAATACACCATGAGAATAGAATTAGTACATTCTCCCCATTGCCTTTTTACCAAATAAAATCATTGCATTAAAAAGTGTTATTTTCACTATGTGAAATGTGTTGAGGTGATACAAGGTACCCTTGAAAATACATGACCATTAATTTGTCAGAGCTTAGTGTGTTAATACATGTCTTTTATCATTAGTAAGTTGGTTGGTGCTGATGATGGCGAAGGACACATGTCGATAATCGATGTACAAGATTAATTACTCCCAATGCCCAAATTTATTTCTCAAGACATTTTGTTAGATTCTCCATAGAATTTATCTACCCTTCTCCATTTTTCCTTGATATTTTCCCATTGTTGTCAGGCCAAAAATAGACCTTCCATTATTTGAGTTTGTTGATTCATCTTTCTACATATATATAGCTATTCCACCTTATGGAATATTCATTTGAAAATATAGCCCCTTAAGTTTAGCAAGATTTTTGCTTATTCCATTCTGCCACAGTTCACTACTTTGTCAAAATTCCTGTTGGCTTGGGAACTCCTATTCAGTTCCTCCCACAGAGGCCACAATACTACTTTTTGGGAGAGGTCACTAGTGACTGAATTAAGTGCCTAGTGAAAAAATGTGACCACATTTCCATGGTTGTTTTCAAGTGGGTAGTTGGTTTGGACTTCATCAACGATGAAAACTAGCTCCAGAGAAATTGCAACATCCTTTCCCACTTCATGGACTTGTTGCTTGACCTAAAGGTGGCCAAGCCTCATATAATTTAGTTGTGCCACTAGATGTTCAATGCTTCATTGATGGAAGGACATGCATTGATGGAAGGACATGGCAAGATAGTGCAAGTGGCCATCCCCGATGTTGGTATCCCGAGAACCATGGATCTCTATAGGCAGGTGGACTTTGGAATAGATGTACCTTGGTTTCCCTTCCTTTCTAACTTTTTCACTATGGAACTTGAGATGTACTAATGCTCTTCTTAACTAGTGGCATCATATCTACTATGAGAGTATGACATGGAGCATGTTCCGGGACTCACCTAGAGGAAGCACTTCAAATTCTTGGTGCAGAGTCGTGGTGAATAGGCCTTGGGCCTGCATCATCTGTAGTATGCATGTGTAGAGTGTTCAACCCCTTTTTGCACCTTGTTAGATAAGAAGAAGAAGAACAAGAAGAAGGAGAACAAGAACAAGAACAAGAACAAGAACAAGAACAAGAAGAACCTAATAATGAGCCCTTTTGTTTCATTGACAATGGTTGGAGGCTTTACTTTACTATTTTTTGCAAGTTGCCTCCCTTTTGCTTCTTTTTTCTTTTTTACTCTTTTTAGTTTTGCTTGAGAGAGCCTCATGTTTAAATCTGAGCCTTAGGCCTTGCATTATATTGTAAATTTTTTATGAATATAATATAATACAACTTTTTTTTCTTCAGTGTTATTCTCGGATGGCTTATTCTCAAATTTTAAAACATATTTACAAAAAAAATTATATATGGTACATAACTATTAAATTTTTTAAAGAGCTACATATTTTAATGGAATGAATTTAGATAAATACCATTCACTAGTATATCTAAAGTGTTTCCTTCCATATCTTCAAGTTTGTATGCATTCTTCTCCTTGCACACGCTAATTCGAAAGGGTCCCTTCCATACTGCTTCAAATTTTGTGTGTTTCCCTTGTTTTGTAGTATGTTCATCATACTTTAGCACTAAGCTCCCCTCTTTGAATTTTGGGTTAGAATTATTTTTGTCAAACCATCACTTTACTATTTGTTGATGGTTGATCATGGCTTCATGAGCTTTTTCTCTATCTTCCTCTAGCTTGAGGAATTCTACTAGATGTACTTCCATTCCACTGCTTTCTTCAATTTCAAGGGCTTTAAGCAGTTGTAAGGCAGGAATCTCTATGGAAATGGGTAACAATACCTCTTTTCCATACACCAATTCATTAGGCAAAGTCTTCAAAATTTTCTTAGGAGTAATCCAGTCTTCCCACATAGCAGCTCATAGATGTTTGTGCCAATCCCTTTGTCATTCCACTCCAATGCACTTGATTAACCTAATTAGGTTTTTGTTGGTTGACTCTAATTACTTGTTCCCTTGTCAATAGTAATTTGATGAAATTTTAAGGAAAATCCCTTTTCTAATAGAAAAATATAACATTTTTTATCCTACAAAAGCTTAGGCATTGTTAGATATGATGGTCTTGGGTGGGCCAAATCTGGTACTAGCTCTTCAAGGAAATTGACAATTTTCCTCTCTGTGGCATTTTCTAGGGCTACAACCTATGTCCACCTTGTGAAGTAGTCACTTTCCATGAGGATCCACTTGTGTCTAGTGATAGAAATAGGATTTATCATTCCAATAAAATCCAAACACCATTAAACAAAGGGTTCCTCGGTTATGATTAGGCTTAGGGGAAAAGCAACATTATTTCTTTTTCAAAAAAAATATTGGCACTAGGTACACGTTTGCACCATATGATGTGCTTCGACAAACATAGAAGGCCAATAATATCGTCATTGCATGATATTTAAAGTGGTATTCTTAGCAGATAAATTTCCACCCTTAGGACTGTGATGAAATTCATTGAGAACTCTTTCTACTTCTAGCTTGTCTAGACATCAGAGTAGTACACCATCATAATTTCTTTTGAATAATATACCCTTACTTAATACATACCTAGTGCCTTTCAATCAATTATATCACCTTTTTTGGAATGAAAGGCTGGTCAGGTAGTATCCCTTTTGCATATACTATGTTTGATCAACCACCCAAGATTCTTCAGACTAGAATTGGTTTTTAGTAGACCTGATTGATCTCTCTTTCAGCTATGTGACTTGATTCTTGTGCAATGTATTCACACAAACCTCTTCCTTAAACCAACTTGGTTGGTCTAATGTCCACATCATATTATAGGATCTTGGTGATCCAATTTTCCCTCTTTTCTATTATTTCACCTTTTGTAATGTATTCCCGCACACTGGGATGTGTCACAAGAATAGTGATCTTGTTGGCCGACACCAAGTGTCGAAACTTATTTAAACTTTTAACAATGGAAAAATCCTACTTTTCTATGAAATTATACCTAGCTTCATAACCTTTTAGGGTCATTGAATGGAATGTGATAGGATGTACCCATTATCTTCCTCGTACTTGTGAGTGAGCACTGAAGCTATACTATGTTGGCCACTATACACATAGAGTATAGAGTATTTGGAAAAATCTAGGTTGACCAACACCGAGGCTATGGAGATGGATATATTTAGTTGCTCAAAAGTTTGTTTTCCTTCGGGGGTCAACTTGAAAATTAGGTTCATCTTAAGCATCAAATTAATTAGTCTGCAATGCATATGAAATCTGATATGAATCTTTTGACAAAATTGATTTTACCCAGAAAAGATTGTAGTCCCTTTTGGTTTACTAGTAGAGGTAATTCCATTATAGATCTAACCCTTTAGGGGTCTATTTCCATTCCATCCTTTGACACTAAAAAGCCAAGGAGCTTACCTTGAGGTACTTCGAAGAAACATTTTCTTAGATTTAAAGAAATCTTGAACTATTGGAATTTTTGGAAAACCTTCTCTATTTGATCAAAATGATCATCTCTTGATTTTGAAAAGACTGTTAGGTCATCCAGATATATAAGGATAATTAGGTTGATCAATCCCTTGAAAGCAATATCTATTGCTCTTTGAAAATTCGCACCAACATTGGAAAGTCAAAATGACATCTTTGAGTATGCGAATGTTCCCCACTTAGTGGCAAATGTTGTCTTATGTTGGTCAACTTCCTTCACATAGACTTGATTATATCTTGAGAAACCATCTAAAAAAGAGAACATCTCTAATCTAGCCATAGTCTACAAGATCTTCTCCATTAGTGGCAAGGGGTAATGGTCTTTTAATAAGGCTTTATTCAAATCTTCGAAATCAACACAAAGCCAAATATCATCATTCTTTTATTAGATTAGAACTAGATTTGACACCTACGTAGAATTTTTGATAGGGTATATGATCTTTGACTCAACTAGTTTGGTTAGCTCTTATGCCATCAACGCTTCAATCTTTGGGTTAACTAGCCTTTTCTTCTGTCAGATAGGTTTGGATCCTTCCGCAAAGTCAATGGTATGTTGAATTATTCCTAGATCATAACCTCTTAGATCATCACAGGTCTAGGCAATAACCATATCATATCTAAAACATAGATCCTTCAGTCTCTTCTTGTCCATGTGAGGAACTTCCCTTCTAACTTTCAACCATCTACCACTTCCAACATCAAGCTCTTCATAATCCCTTGCACTTGTAGTGAATCTTTGCTTGCAATTTTTTGCATCTTCATAATCAAAGAAATTTTCAAGAGAAATTAATCCTTGGGGAAGCTTGTTCCCTTTCAATTAGATGACTTTCTCCTCAGAAAATTCTACTCTTGGTGGTGAATAGTTGGAAGTTGTCCCTAATTTATGTATGAAGGAAGCAATTTAGATGTCATCATCAAAGACTTGGTAGTTTTGATCATTGTCAGGAATTAAGGATCAGATGATGACTTGCACTGCACTCTACTTGGTCGGATTAGAAACTAGTTCAAATTACGAGCCAACAGAAGCTATCTGATCAACAACACTATTTTTGTGATTGGGGAATAACTTGTATATTGAAATATTTATAGCTCTTGATAAGATCCCAAACTCAGTGTTTGTATGACTTCATTCTTATGTTTTTTGTAGTTTCTTGTCCACCAACCTGGCTCACCACTATCTCTAAATCTCTAAAAGATTGTATTCTCCTTGCGCCTATCCGCTTTGCAAGAATCAAACCATGAACCAAGGCTTCATATTTGGCATCATTGTTGGAGCATGAGCTAGAAATGGTAAGATTTGAGGGTTTCTGATCTTGTTGGAGACATTAGTTGGACACCCACTCTAGAGCCAGCTTTGCACTTTTCGTCATCAAAATATAGGATCCATAGATGATTGTCACTCGAATCATCACATTCTTCTAAATCCTTCAATAATTTTTGAAATACTTGATCATCATTAAAAATCACATAGGTTCCTAGCCTTGTTGAATGGAAGTTTCCAAATGGATTAGATTTAATGAATTAGTTGAGTAGCACCTCCTCTTTGAGAGTTTGATCACTTGTATCTTCTTCATCTTCTAGTATCTCTACACAATATCTCTCTTGCTAAGAGATGGAGGTATGCACTGCTTCAAAGCATATGAATGCATTGTCTGCAATGTGTTCGAGATGCAAGGATTTGGACAAAATCTTCATATTCGCCTTGTGCTTGGTTCTCAATATTAGGTGGGACCAGTTGAGCACTAAGTATCTACCAAGCTTTGCAGTGAAATCTCTTGAAAGAAACATTAAGATGATTGGGGGAATGTCTAGCACTGCTATTTCTTGTGTGACTATTTCACTTGGACATGAGAAGAGGGTTAGAGATAGATCCTTTATCTGACCAACTATTGGAACCTTCTTCTCATCTAGTTGCATGATTCATTTTTCAAGAGGCTTATACTTAAGTTTCAAGACATCTACCACTTGTTTTGGCATGACAATCATGCTAGCCCTCAAATCAATCATATTATTATGCAAAATCTTATCTCCCACAATTTAAGTGTTAAAAAAAAAGGTGTGGGCTTTGGCTTTCTTACCTCTTTCTCTTTTTTCAATGCTCACATCATTCACATAAGTTGTTTCTTTTGAAGCTTGAGGGGGTGACACGGATCCTTTGTCTCCACTTTGGCCACACAACTAAGTCACGTCCACTTGTGAGATTTGTTCTTATTTCTTTAATGCTTCTTGAACCAATGTCTTTTTTTTGGGAATAGATATGATATCCCACATTGATACATTAGTAAGCACTTTCATCAGTTGTTTCACCACATTGAGCATTCTAACTGGTTTAGTCTTAGGCTTGCATAGTAGTATTTCTCTTGTTTCAGAAGAAAATATTCTGTCATGATTGGGCTTGATGTCTTGTTCACCTCCTCTACTAATGATAGATCACACAATTGTGGAAAGGCGGATGATGGAGTGATGGAGGCTGCTTTTCCTGTAAGAGTGTAGTTGATGTGGTTGGGGGCATGGCAAAGCTTGTTGCATGTATACTCCCTTGGGTTTTATTTTACATATCATACTATAATCTGACTACACTTGTGGAACACTAGTCATTAGAGGTTCATTTTTGAACACTGCATCTTCTTCTTCCATCCATTAAAATAGAGCTTGGTCGGGTGTAATATCTAGTTCTTTCTCCAAGGACATTCCTTGCACTTATGCTATGAAATGAGCATTTTATATTTCTGAAGATTCATATTCATTCATATTTAGGAGCATGCCTTTGCTCCTTTGTTCCACTATCCTCTATTGCATATTCCCCTTGGGAAATTGTGGGGCATATGGTTATCACTACAAGGGAAGCACCATACATTCTCATCTTCCACCAAATTGTTCTGGCCTAGAATTAACTCTTTACTCAGGCTGTCTTTGACTATCTGTAGTAGCATGGTAACCAAAACTATTTGGTTTGTAGACATTGTCTGTTGACCTCCTCCTCTAGAGGATCCTTGGTATGGATTATGCTGATAAAATGACTTTCCTCTACCATAGGCTTGCATAGTTTGATTTAGAGGCATTGCTTGCTATTGTTTGATAATGACCCATTCATTAGCCAAATCTTCCATGAGACTCTTCATGTCACTAATATCTAACATGATTGAGGAAGAGCTCAGTGAACTTTTTTGAGTGGCGAGATACATGTACATAGGCTATGGCATGGACGGCGTCAATTGTGTAGAAAAAGTGCTTGGAGTAGCTTCTTCCTAAAGGCCATCAGAGATTTCTACAAACACCAGCATTGGAGGTTGGGGAAGAAGCTTCCCAGCCTTGATTAGACTATTTTCCACATGTACATCCACCTCATATGCGTCAGGAAATATATCCCTTCCCACGGAGGTTATCATAATTGCAATTTCCAAATTGAGAGACTTCAGATAGAACATGAACTCCATCATGGCTTGGGGTCGAGTAGTCATGGGGATCCTTTTCCAAGTCTTATGAAACCTAGTGTTAAAACTGCTCATGGCCTCTTGCAGAGCTCTCTTGATGGGGATTAGTTGTTGTATCAAAAAAGAGTAGTTTCCTTTCTCTAAGAAGTGTTTGAACAAACGAAAGGGGTTTTGGAGTCTTCTCTAGAAAATTTTGGGATAGCCTTGAGGGCATTAGTGGGTATGGTAGGCCATACATCTGGGGTGTGGGTGGACATAGCGGACTACTACTATCCCAAGTTATGAAATTTCTAGGAGTAAGGGAAGGTACATGAGCCATAGAGAAAAGATTCTTATAAATCCGGTATACAGGTATTCTGATTTGGAAGGTTGAGCCTCTAGGTAGAGCAGATAGGCTTTGGATATTGGGATCTTAATTCTTTCTATATTGCTCCTTACAGGTGATACAAAGCTAGCAAGTCTTCTCCCAAGTCTTGAGGTAGGTAACTAAGAGTACTAGAATTGACTCTCAAATATGCTCTTGTTTGGACTCTAGGCATGAAACTTATAGTTTCCTCAGCCTGATTTAAGAAATATTTTTAACTTTTAATCAAGTGTTTGGAAAACTTCTTGTCCCACTAGGCATGCCAGAAAAAAAAATTTGATCATCAAAGCTTGTGCCTCTCCAACAATCTTATGGGAAATTTAGTGAGTGGGGGATCAATTTGTGCCTCATTGAATACCTTTTGGATTTTTATAGAAAGCCAACTCTTCTTTGGGGTTTGGAGAAAAGGGTAGACGAAAATGTAAATATAAAACATAAAAATGGTGATGCGCCAACACTTTTACAACATTTCAAACCCAACCATTCCAATGATTGATATAATTAGACACATAACACCACAACCCTTCATTGTTGGAAAGAGAATGAACAACAAAGGCTAAAAATAAGCACAATTTAGACTTTCAAATCTTTCTGTAGGTAGTGTTCATTAAGGTCTGATCAAGCATAAAGATTTCTAAGGGTAATAGGAAAAACATTTAGAAATTGCATGAAATATTCCTCCTAATACAACATAATATAATAAAAAAACAACCTTTCAGTAAAACAGATAAGTCCAATGACATAATCTAGTTTTCACAAGTTATTATTCTACTATACGAGCATACAACATGGAAATCAACTACTTAAACTATTCAAATTCAGCTTGCAAGACACAATATTTCATTTAAAATGAAAACATAAAGAAAGAAAGCTTAATAAAGGAAAAACATGCACAGTCTCAATCATTTCTTCTCAATAATTTGTGCTTTAAATATCAAATGAACTTTAAAATAAAGGCCAAATGCCAATTTGACAATAGTTTAAGCCTTAGAAGATATAACATTCTAGAGAAAAATAGTTTTGCAACTTTACTTCTGAAAATTGTTCTATATCCTATGAAAACTAAAGAAACTTTTCCTTGACAAAGGAAATTGAAACTTGTAATCCAACCCTTTCATTTGTCACCACCTCCCTTTTATAGTTGTAGAAAGAAGAAAATGTTGCCTCAACACAAAAGTAATCACTGCCAGGTGTTGGCTTTTGATAGCACATGATCTTATCGTAGTTCCTTGGTTAGGTCACAACAATCTTTGCTCATCAATTCTCAATTGTCGTATTAATTCTTTTTAGATATTTTGCAAAGATAAAGGTTTGTAAATGATCAAATCCTAGAAACATAGCCTAGCAAAAAGTTCCAGCTGACCAAACACATCACCCAAAGGCACTGACTCAAAGCTTCCATCCCAAAAACCAAGAAAAGAAAAAGGCCAACAAGCTTCGACAAACTCCAAAAAGATATCACTTCATCAGAAGGACAATCTGCCCATAGCAAGGAGATGGCATATCAAATAAGTGGAAAATTTTGAGCACATAAATATAGCTCCTTAGAAAATATTTGATCAACCAACACGTGTCCTGACTCTCTCCAAATGGGAAGGTGAAAAATGAAAGCTCCACAGCCACCATGTGGAACATTGCACACCTTTCCAATAACTCTATTTGAGCATGGACACATCTAAAACTGGAAACATTAAACAATCTAAAAATCAAAATGATCAAGGAAAAAATGCTTCACAGTTATCATCTTTTTTTATCATCCAATCCTATCAACATCATCTTCCATCATATAGTTGATCTCTTGAATCTAATACAAAGTTAATCCTATCATCCAATCAATCAATCCAATCCAATTGATCCTATCCAGTCGACAATTCATAATTATCCTATCAATGATTCAATCAATCAATCCATCATTGTTACAATCCTTTAAGTCATCTCCTAGGTCATCATCATTTAGGTATGTTTTAGAGTTTCATGTTATTATCATCTTCTGGTCATCTGCACTTACATTCCCATTACCACCCAATCATAGGTAAAAAAACTCATGGAACTATTGCATTTGCAAGCTAGTCAACCACAACATCCTCCCAATCCACCCTCTAAGAAATCCAACATGGAAATTTACCCTTGCCTTACCCTTGAGGAAGGAATGGTTAGCCAATTAGAGCTAACTATTGATGAATATCTTAGTGATAATACTAATGTTCAAATGAGGGTATGTGCAAGATCATCATGGAAAAAACAGACCCTTAAGCGGCAAAAAAATTAGAAAAATTAGAGTTAGGCAACTTGACGTCAAAATTTGAATAAGCTATCTATATTATTTCAAAAATATGTAAGAATAGAATTTGTAGCAAATTGAATGTAGTTTCTAAACTACTTGGTTTATTTAAAAAAAATCTATTTGGTAAAATTTGAAATTTCAATAGTAGTACTTAAATTTGGAAAAAATAAGTAGGTGTTTGTCTGACCACCCTAACCACAATAAAATGATAATATTTTTTATAATAATTTATATATAAGTAGAGGACTCATGTTCTGATGTGATGCATATGTTTTTGTAATTTATTTCCAAGTAAATAATTAATTATGAATTTTTTATTACAACTTTTAAAAAATATAAAAACTCGTATGTTTGACCACCTTAACTTGGTAAAAACTTCATGAAATTAAAATTTCTTTTTTAATCCTATAGTATGTGAATCATAGAATGTGACACATGTTTCAGATTCAAAAAATGTGATTTTATTTGAAAGCTATAGATGTTTTTCAATCAACCTATCAATCAAGACTCTAGTAATAATTCAAATAGAAAATGAATAATAATTATTTATTAAATTCAAAGTAAAGTATGATTTATATTAGTGGAAAGCTAAGAATATCCCTTAAAAACCCCTTTTGTTTCATCAATTTTGGGTAAAAAAAATTCATTAGCCATATACCCTACACATACCCATTATATCACACCACTTTTTGGCCCATCATGATCCTGCACATACCCATGAATGATCATCTCCTTACTGAGCATGGGGATAAATTCCTCTCCACATTGCTTATGAGGGGTATCAAACCACCTCTTGGATTTTATCTATCGCAATATGTCAACATCATGCCCCCTCCATCATAGGATCTGCAAAGCTCTTAGGTTAATCTAGGATCGTTAGTCCCTTAGGTTCCTCAAGTTACACCATAAGACACATGGTATCAACCTATATTTAGAAATGATGTATGCTATCATGTCCAAAATTTAGTCATGGGTACAACACCTATTCCTAACAATCTGCAAGGCCCTACTAATCTGTGAGGTCCTAGCAATCACCAAAGTCTTGGTCCTATTAATCCACAAGGTAGTAACCTACAAGGTCCTACCCCCACAACATCCACACCACCTCATCAACCAAGTCAACCAAATCATTCATTAGGTAACATTGGGAGAAATGCATTTAATCCTTTTGTTGTTGCACCTCCACATATACCCCTCATTTGCATGAGTTCCTTAAATGCACCACAAACACCATTTAACCCTAGTCATGTCACACCACAACCATCCTCTTATCATTTACCTCAATAATCATCCCAACATCAGCCTCAGGGTAATCCACAACCTCCACATTAGCCTCAAGGTAATCCACAACCTCAACTTCAACTGCAAATCACTCCACAACCACAACAACTGCAAGAAAACCCTGCAACTCAATATCAATATCATTCAAAACCTCCACCTCACCATTTCCTACAATGTTATCACCAACAACCTCCTCAAAACACTTATTACCAACCACCTGCTCCATTGATCACACCTAGACTACAACCTACCACATCCAACCCCAATCCTAACTATTCCTATTGCAAGCCCCATCAATCCCAACAATAACCACCCTACGTTAACCCTCAACAACCACCACAAAACACTTATCAATAGCAGTCTAATTCAAAAAAACCTACATACATTTCCCAACACTTTTCTACATATGATTATTAGTATAATCCATCTTACTATCAATAGCCACCATCCTATCAGTAGGGTGCCTCTTCCTCATATTACCAAGCCCTGCCATCACACCAACAGGTTTACACCAATCCACAATCCACCTACATGGATCAATATCAAAAAATACCTTCATATGATCAGTCACTTCCACCTCCATTGTCTTCATATCAAAAATACCCTCCCTATGATCAGTCGAATCTAGCAGGTCCTCCCCATCAACACAAATTAATAAATAATGGGAAGACATGAAATCTGCCTTAAAAGACTTACAAGTTGGGACATCAAAGAAATCCTTCAAGTTTGAGGAAATTTGTCCCTATCCATTTGATCCTTCAATTTCCACAATCCCTTTCCCAAAGCACTTTGAAATTCCTAAATTTGAAAAGTATAACAAAATAGGGGATCCCTAAGACCACTTGCAGGTGTTCTATATGAATTGTTAGGAGGTACTTCACAATCACAACTACCTTCTTCGGTTATTCCATCAAAGTTTGAAAGCACAAGCTTGAGAGTGTTTCATGCACCTTTCACAAGGGTCAATTTCCACCTTTGCAAATTCTTCGGAGAAGTTTGTCACACATTTCTCTTTCAATCTCAAGAAATACATAGACACCTTAGATCTCTTGAAAGATAAACAACATGATGGAGAAATGTTTTCTAGCTATTTGCAAAGGTGGCAAGCTCTAGCTAGCTGGCTCAAGTGTAATCTTCCCAAGGAGTTAGTTGGCATATTTTTCACAAATTCCCATCCTGATTTGGTACATAATTTATGTCTCCATTGTGTTACCACCTTCACAAAGGTCATTAAGAAAGGCACCTCTATTGAAAAATATCTCATTGCTAAGGGGCTAATCAAAATTTTCAAAGAGGATAAAGATAAACAATCAAGGGATAAGTCATGCTATTGGAACAAAAATAAGAACACTATTAATGATGGTGTCACTAACACTAAGCATATTCAAGTAGTGAGTACTTCCTAGAGACTACAAAATTCTCCTCAACCACCATTGATTTCCAATATCATATCTATCCCACAAGGTGCACCCCATCCTCCCCCGCAATCTAATTAGTCAAATAATGGAAACAATAAACACACATTCACTCCCTTAGGAGAATCCTTAGATGTAGTATTTAACAGGCTTATGCAAGCTAATGCGGTTACTTATCCTGTTACTCAACCTTTTGATGAGTTAAAGCCAAAATGTAACTTTTATAGAGAGAATGAGTATTGTAACTACCATAGGAATAAAGGTCATTCCATAAACAAATGTTAGGGTCTTAAAGGTTATATCCAAGATCTTATTGATTGAGGATACATTGTAGTGGAGGCAAGCCAATTTACTTCATCCAATGTTGAGTTGCAAATATTTCAAAATGCCTTTCCCAAACATAACCAAGGTCCTAGTATATCAAGTGCAAAGACTAGGTCTAATAATAATAATAATAAATAGCACAAACAATATTAGTTACAACAAGATGCTATATAATTATGAGAATATTGCTACATGTATTACCTAGGCAAACCCATGTGTATCCATGATTTGTGTCAAAGAAAAAGATACCTAATGCACTGTTACCACTTTTCACACTTGTATATTAGTTCTTGAGCCCTCCACTTCACCCCAACCAAAATTTGTGGGTTCACAGTATAATATTCTTTATCATTAACTTGCAAGACCCTTGCACAAATATCTATGCTAGATTTGTAGAGGTCTTCCCCAGTACATCAAGAGATTCTCACAAAATCCTTACAGGATACACATGATTGAATGACATTGATCTTACCCAATTCCAGGCTCTAGTAAGACACTTTTCATCTACCTATTAGCTGAGTTTTAGCAAAAATGATATGCCACCCATTGATCCATCTCACAACCATGCCCTCCATATTGAATTCCTTGTCACCAGGCATACGGTTAAGAGGGTCTTGGTAGATAATGGCTCTATCCTAAATCTATGAACATTGAAGTTCATAAAATAGGTCATCACAATCAAAGCAAATGACAATTTAGAAAGAGACTCATGTTAGAAGAATGAAGAAGAATGATCATTTCCATAGTTTTGTGTTGTCATTGATGTCACCATGTTGTGATTTCAAGTCTAATTCAGTGCTTGATCCGGTATTTTGGTCTGGTATTTGAACTAGTTTTCAAGTTGCACCCTTCAATATTCTAGTTTACAATCCTCTACAGTTTGCAGTTGTTGCTTATGGTTTTGGGAAACTATTTATTGTTGTTGAAGGTGTGTATGTTCATAATTTCTTGTGCTCCAGTGCTTGTACAACATACTGGAATTATTTTGATGATTTCTTTTTGCAATGAAGTCTATTCCTGGCTAACTTCTTGGATTAGTCATGATATGGCGAATTATTTCTTTTATGAAGATATATGTGTGCCCTATCTTAGGTCTATGCTAACATGATATAGCATATTAAGCATTTTGATTTCCTTTTTTAGAATATTTTGTGAATACTTGAAGCTGACAAGTTGGTATTTTTTGTAAGGAAATGCATCTAATTAGGCCTTCCTAATTTATGCTTGCAGATAGATCAAGTATATATATCTGTTGAATAGTTTTTGAAGATTATGTATGATCATTAAAGCAATAGTGAATGCGAAAGTGAAGAAGAGGGAAATGATGATGTGTGTTAAGTTAGTCTATTGAGCATCACCGAAACTACATCAATACTTGCTAGGTAAACTATATTTAGTTCATTTTGGCTGTGAAGCCCAATTTTGTTTTGTAAATATTTTGTAGGAAATGAGCCTCCTTGTAAGCAATGAGATTTTGTATCCAGACAGTGAGTCCTATTTAGGGCAGCGAGCCCTTGGCAGTGAGCTTTATATATATTCAGTTTTGAAGCTACTTTATATTATGAGTTAATCCTCACCATTCTTTTTCCCTCATTGGGTTTTCCACATAAAAATATGTTGTTCATTATGTTGACTTTACTTTCTATTATTTGTGTTTCATGTTCATACTTAATAGAAAAATAGTGTGCTTGTGGAATTGATAAGTGTTGAAGTTTTAAGTTTGAATTTTTGTGCCAGCTGATTCACCCCCTCTTAGTTGTCTTGCAACTTTTAACAACTTAGAGGGTATTATTTTCCTTCCCATTCAAGTTGGCCCAATTGTGCAATATACCACTTTCCATTTCCTTGATTTGGATTTACCATATAACCTTCTCCTTGGCCACCCATGGATTCCTGCCATGCAACCCATCTCATCCACATATCATCAGTGTCTGAAGTTTCAATATAATGGGGTTGAAGTTACCATCCATGCTGACCCCCAACCTTTCAATCACTTTCATGCTCTTGAGATATCTTTCCCACTTTCACACCATTGTCTAAGAATAGAAGTGGGAACTCCTCACACATCATCATTCATTCCATCCTCAATTCCATCCACCACTCCATCATCACATACATATTCCACTCCATCCCCCACATGCAATTCCACCATTTCCAAAGTTCGGATCATTGAAAAGGGTTGTGGGGAGTATGAGATGAGTACTACACTTAATGTGGCAAGAATTCCTACATCCCCCCACACTTATGGCCAACCATCTAAATCTGTATAGAAGGTAAACTCAAAAAGTAAAATAATCAGTTCCAAGAATGAGGGTTCCACCACCTTTCAATCTCTAGGAACCTTATAGGATCAAATGGATGAGGACAACAGCCAATGGGTCTACAAAGAGGAGTCTGAACCCTCGCCTCCCCTTATTGAGTACATCCAAGAAGTTTATTCTCATACTTATAAGTTATCATAAAAGTATAATTATCAGGGGGAGGGCTTGGTGTTGATGAACATGGAATGAAGAAGCCTACTGAAATACCCATGTGTCCTAAACACCTAGGTCCTGGATATGACAAGAAATAGAAGTGATCCAAAAAATCCACTAGTACTTCGAATAACATTAACTTGAAATTTTATTTTCTTGAGGATGTACCTAAAGAAGAAGCCATCATAATTTCTTACAATGATTTGGATCTCCCACACTCTTTGAATCCACTCTCATTTTCTCCATCATCCTCTCACTCTATTACCTTGACCTCATTGATTGGGACCTACAAGGTAGTGTACTAATTGACACATTTTCTTTAGAGGAAACATATGTACACCTTATGGGATTGGGGGAAGATGAACACCCTAATTAAAAAAGTAAAAAGAAACAAAACAAAACATGGTCACCTAGTGAAAACCTTTCTAAGGAACCCCTTGACTCAACAAAAGTAAAAATAAAGGGTGTATCCTCTAGTTAAAACCTTGATGAGGCACTAGAGGATAGGGATGTTCATCTTACCCTCATAGGGATTCACTTTTCTGAACGGTCTTCGATACTGATTAAAGATACAAGAGATATAAACTTGGGAATAGAAGAAGAGCCTAAAATCACCTACATGTCCAAATCTTTATCTGAAGAGGAATATTTGGTCATTGCTAATATTTTGAAAGAAGGAATCATCAACTTCACATGGTCCTATTTAGATATTCCAAGGTTGGATCCTACCTTAGTCATCCACCATCTCGATGTGCATCTAGATGCTAAACTAGTCTAGCAAAAACTTAGAAAAATGCGTCCACAAGTAGATCTAATTGGTAAGATGGAACTAGATAAGTTATTGGAAGATGAGTTTATTAGGCTAATTGATTACTTAGATTGGATATCAAATATAGTACCTGTGGCTAAGCTTGTTGGGGGCATTCAAATATGCACAGAATTTAGGGATCTAAACAAAAATTATATGAAAGATGAATTTCCACTTCCCAATATTGATATGTTGGTAGATCTTACAACAGGGCACACCATGCTATCCCTCATGGATGGATTTTCTCGGTATAAAAAATTAAAATTTTACCTGAAGACTAGGAAAAAACCTCTTTCACTATTCCTTGGGGTACATTCTGCTACAATGTCATGCCCTTTGGTCTTAAGAATGTGGGGGAAACATATTAGCGTGCAATGATAGTTATCTTCCATGATCTTATCCACATTATAATGGAAGACTATGTTGATGATCTACTGGGAAAGTAAAAAAGTATAGAAAATCACTCTAGAGTTTCGAGGCAAATCTTTGAGTAGTTGGAACAAAATAAGTTGTGGTTAAATCATATGAATTATGTTTTTGGCATCACATCCAACAAAATATTAGGATTCATTGAGTCTAGAAGGGGTATTGAAGTTGATCCAAAATAATTTATGGCTATAATGGAAATTACCCCACCCAAGAATCTCAAAATAGTTAAGAAGCTTGCAAGGGAAATTGTAGTCTATCAAGCACTTCATAACCCAACTTTTCAATAAATTTAAATCTTTTACTCATCTCCTACATAAGATTACAACTTTTAAATGGGATCTGCAATGTCAGGAAGGCTTTGATAAGATCAAGGAGTATCTCACCAACCCACCAATCTTAATACCCCCCATTCCTGGCAAGCCATTATTGTCATATATTTCAGCCACTTTAGTTGCACTGGAGGCATTGTTGGCTCAACATGATGAGTCTTCCAAAGAACGAGCCATTTACTAAATTATTCATACAATTGTGGGATATCAGCTTAACTATTCTCCCATGGAGAAATCTTGTCTAGCAATTTATTTTAGTTCACAAAAACTACGTCATTACATGCCCAGCCATCCAATCAAACTAATATCCAAAGTTGACCCACTCAAATATTTGTTATCAAGAACTTCCTTGAGTGGCCGCATGGCTAAGTGGGTTATGCTACTTAGTGAATTTGACATTTAATGTATGGATCACAAGGAAATCAAAGGACACATAATTGTAGATCAGTTGGCTGATGCTCCCCTTGTAGATGCTTATCCATTAGTAGCTAAATTTCTTGATGAATCAGTTTTCACCATCTCAAAATCATATACCTAGACACTATACTTTGATGGTTCATACACTCAAAATGGAGTTGGTGTGGGTATCCTATTTGTTACCTCTCAAGGTGATTATATCTTGAAATCATTCAGAATGGCATTCCCATGTACAAACAAAATTGTTGAGTATGAAGCTTTGATCACAGGCCTCAGAATGGTATTCCAATGGAATATAACTCATCTTCATGTTTATGGTGATTCATAGTTGATAATCAAATAGGTCAATGATGAGTTTAAAACTAAGGACAATAAGCTTCTCCCTTATAAGTGCATGGTTGAAAAGTTTAAGAACTAATTTAGTCATATCTAGTTTGAGCAAGTCCCTAGATTGTAGAACAAAGCTACCAATGCAATGGCCACAATTGATTCCCTTATTGACATGCCTAGAGATCGCATAGTTTGTGAGTTCTTGGTGGAGAAATTATTAATCTTGGCATATGACATTCTAGACAATGAAATGGTGTGTGACATCATAGGTCCCCAATCACCCTGGTACCATGATATTTATAGCTACCTCCATGATAACATTATCCCACCCTATCTAACTCACAACCAACATAAATATTTCATCCAATGTGCTTCCTATTACACAATCATAGGGGATACACTTTATTGTAGAGGGTATGATGGCACTCTTCTTCAATCTTTGACTGAATCAGAGTCTCACATTGTGTTAAATGAAGTGCATAGTGGTGTTTGTGGGGATCAAACTAATGGAATAGCCTTAGCAAAGAAGCTGCTTAGAGTGAGGTATTATTGGCTGACTGTGGAGCATGATGCTTGTGAGTTTGTCAAAAAATGTGTACCATGTCAGCAACATACAAATCTAATATATGCTCCAGTATAGGACCTACAACCTATCATTGTGTCATGACCTTTCTCACAATGGGGTCTCAATTTAATCGACAAGATTTATCCTCCCTCATTCGATGGTCATACCTTCATAATAATAGCCACTGAATAATTTAGTAAATGGGTGGAAGAAATTCCACTTTCTCAAATCATTGGCATCTAGATATCCAAATTCATTCTTTACCATATTCTTTACAAATATGGTATCCCTTCCACTATCATTACTACCAATGAAAAACCTTTCAAAAACCAATATATGCAACACCTATGTGAAACATGCCACATCCAACATCATTAGTCAACATCGTATTGCTCCCAAGGTAATAGACAGGCTGATGCTACCAACAAAACTCTCATCAAGATCCTCATGAAGGTTGTTAATAATACTGGTCATGATTGGCACCTCCACCTTAATCCCACCCTTTGGGATTATTGCAAATCCATTTGTACCCCTACTAGTGCAACTCCATATTCCCTTGTCTATGGAGCAAATGTTATCTTGTCAATAGAAGTCAAGATACCATCACTCCACATCTCTTTGATGAATTTGATCAGTGATGAAGAATCTCATGTTGCATGGTCGAGTTAGCTAGAGCTCCTAGATGAGAAGCATCTCAAGGATTACAATCATCTTAAGGCTTATCAACATCAACTTAGGATGAGCTATAATAAGAACGTGTGTCCTCATCAGTTTTAGGTTGGTGATCTAGTCCTCAAGGAGAATCAATGCACCCAACAAGATCGAGAAAAGAAAGGAAAATTTGTAGCTAATTTGTTGGGTCCATATGTCATCACTATAAAGTATGGTTTTGAGGCATATTATCTTGCTACACTTGAGGGGGAATCCTTGGAAGAAACCATCAATATCATACATTTGAAATGGTTTTACACTTAAGTTAGTTGGGTTACCCTGCCTAGAAAATAGTTTTAAAAAAGTAAAAAATCTAGAAAAATACAAAGAAAAATAAAAGAAAGTTAAGAAAAAATCCAAAATAGTAAACATAAATAATTCATCCTATGGTGAAAACCACCCTTGTTGGTGCCTTGGATAAGTATAATTGGTGAAAACCTAGAAACACATTCCATTCATTGAGGGATTAATAATTATCTACATTGTATCCTACTTTCCTCTACGTTTGCATCACCATCCATCTATCCCATGCTATCCTCTCATCCTCTCGCATTCATCCTTCATTGAACTTCTATCACCCACCACTTGGGGTATTTTGATTGAGTAGATTTTCTATCTTAAATCCTAAGCCTCTCATCACTTTTCTATTGGTGTTGTTTCATCGGTTTAATGTCATCATCTAGGATCATCTATCATGTCTTTTACCATTAGGTCCCATGTCATCTTTGGTCCTTTTTGTTGAACTACATTACCTCTATGATTTCACATAGGTAAGGCTATATTTGATGAGCCCCTAAGGCTTTTTTCCATTCTTCTATGTCAGTCCCCATCATCCATCTGAGTCTTCATCATCCTCTTTTTCATTTATCCATTGTCGATCATCAATATTTTTATTGAACTTCATTGCATGTACACTTTCACATAGGAAATGCAATATTTGATGAGCCCCCAAGGATTTTATCCATTCTTTTGTGTTATTCCTCATAATCCATCCAATTTTTCATCATCCTCTTTCTACTTTTATCCATGGTTAGTCATCAGTCTTTTATCAAACTACGAGGTCTCTGCACTTTCATGTAGGAAAGGCTAATCTTTTGATCAGCCCTCGAGACCCAAGGTCTATCATTAGGGTGTGTCTTGGTTTCATGTTGTGTCATAAATTATTTCCTTACTTGGTTCCTAACAAAAAAATACACTAGCCCCATGAGGTTCAATCTGCTTTGGATATCTCTACTCATGTCAATCAAGCAATTTGTTGGAGCTGTAAAAATCTGATGATTTTACATGTATATTTCACCCATTTTTTTTCCCATATGGTCCCATAGTTTCCATTGGGTCATGCATTTTTCACATTGTGGTCCATATCGACATAAGTTTGTCTTGGTCTCCCTGACCCACAATGCATTTTTTGCTAACATATGTTTGCTGCAAGCTTATCAGCATGAGTTCTTAATTGTCATAGCGATCGGCATTTACCTATGGGTACATTTCGACATGAGATGGCCAAGGTTTCCCTGATCCATTTTTCTGATAAATGTTTGTGTTTCCTATCGACAAGATGTTTCTAGTGTCATGGCGATTGGTTTTCATCTACTGGCAGCTATCAGCAAGACATTCATGTTGTTTCGGCCACATAAAAGGTTCCTATTGGCATAAGTTATATCGTCGGAGTGAGGTCTTACCGAGTGCCTTGTGTCTCACCGACCGGTATATGGAGATGCATCAGTGAGATTTTTTCCTTCGATGAAGCATCTTGGTGAACTCACCTAGTCTTGCCGACTGGTACTGGATGCATATAATATCAGGAGGAGATTTTCTTCGAGGTAACGTCTTGGCAAGTGACCTTCGGTCTCGCCGATATTACACATGAGGCTCGTCGGTGAGAGACTTTTTCTTCGGAGTAAGTCATAGCAACTTCACATTGTCTCACTGATCGATGGTGGAAGGATTGATGTATCGGTAAGAGTTAAGGCTTTCGACATGTGGTCTTCGCGAGTTTGAATTGTTACACAGACCGACAAGCACATTAAGGATTCATTTAAGCCAGAATAAAGGAATGTCATAAGAGTTCTCAATGATTTTGAGGTGTCTTGTCAACCAGTGATAAAGAAAAGCATATTGATATGAGTTGGCATATCGGCAAAAGGTCTTAGCTTCGGTATTATGTCATAGCGAGCCCGTCAAGTCTTGCCGACAATGTTTTATGAATGGATTTTGGTGAGAGGTTTGTTGTGTCTTGCCGATACACAAGATGAAAGGGATGCAATATCGGCATGAGTTAAGGTTCTTGATAAGAGGTCTCGGTGAGTGATCTTCGGTCTCACTGATGGAAAATAATGAAGGATCTTGTCGGCAAGAATGTGCTTTTGTCTTAGCAACTTAGGATGCATGATGACTTTCGGTGTGACATAGTGTACTCTATGAGATGTCTTCCCAAGAGCGATATCTTACAGTGACAAGTTTGATCACGGGGGTTCTCGAAAAAACAAAGGCTTCTCTACATGACGTCTGCCTAATATCATAAGGTCACAGCGACATGCAAATGGTAAAAGAGCTCTCGGGGAAACAAAAAGTGATCTACAAGACATCTCTCTGACTCAGAAAAGTCACAGCAAAGGAAAATAACACCAAGCAAAGCAATTAACAATCAAATTTCCTTCGGTATAGCTATACGATATGTCTCACTAACTGTTTCACTGATGAAAAATAGAAATTCAAATACTGAGGCCGACATGAAAGGAACCTGAATTTTATGGAAGGCCGACATGGAATCTCAACATGATTTATTTTCTTGATGCTGGTGTATAAACAAGCATTTTGTAATTGTAAAATCATCATCAATTATTAGATATTCGATACACAGCAAGTAGATACAGTAGAATAAAATTCTCAGATCAGAGACTATTGATGCATGTTTTCAAAATGGAGGTATTTATGAAAATCAGTTGATGTTGCTGCATATTTTTTGGTGTCAATTGTCTGTTGAATTCAATAAAAATACTACTAAGTTGTCTCCAAGATTGATGCTTTCTGGTTGTTTAAATTGACATAACAAGTTTATTTTCAGTTTATCAATGCACATTTGTTGTATTTGTGTGATTAATCAATTGGTTTTTTCAAGCAAAGATTAAATCCTTTTAATTGATCACATTAATCAGAGAGATTCAGGTGGATTGTTAAAGTAGAGCTTAGTAGTTATAGTATCACATGTTTATACAAGTTGTAAACATAATATATGCCAGATAATTTGAGTTTTCTCCATAGAGTGTTGCTCATCTTGATTTTATTTGACTCCGCCTACCCAATAAGGCACTGGTATCTGCAGTTTCATCATTAAGATTCATTTATTCTCTTTATATCTATTAATTGAGCATTTAGGATTTAGATTAAGAATATTTCTATTGGGCTTGAATTCAATTATTCACTTGCATCTGCCATTGTGGACAAATCATTGCAAGAACGATAATCATAAGTCAAGTCTGCTTAATTCATAAAGGTACACCCACCAAAGTTTAGCAGCACCTGAAGAGTAGAAGGTTGAATTCTTTCAACCTTGTTTGTTACCCTAAAACATATCAAGAGATTGGTAGCCTCTTGAGGTATCTTTACCTGCATTTTTTAGAGCTAACAAATTGGCGACTCCGTTGGGGATACATTCAGAATCAAGGCCTTAATCATAGAGTTAGGAACTTTATATAGACTGCGCTGAGAATAAGAAACATCAAGTTTTTTCTCATTTTTTAACAAAAGTGAGTGGCGACTCTAACAAGAATTTTGTAGTTGTTCAAACATGAATGGAAGAAGATCTCAATATAAGGGAGGTCATACTGGAGCTCCTGCTGGTAATAGTAAGTGGACACATAAAGATGAGAAATTGATAAGGGAAAAAGGATAAGTGAGGACATGTCCCTAACAGGTAAATACAAGGCATCAAGAGCACATTGTGAAACATATGATCGCTATGATACATGGAAAAATGATTTGAGTGTAGAGCCTTGTACTCCACAAGATCAAAGAAATCCTTTCTTTTTTCTCAATCCTCAGAAACAGGCTGAGTTTAGAGCTGAACTAGAGGCTGAACGAATCAGAATTCAGCATGAATATGATCAGAAGATGGAAGGTAACCAAAGTGACTCTATTGATCATGAGCTTCTTGAGGAAGTAAAAGCATAGTTTGAATCACAGAGGAAGGAGATAGAGGAGCTAAGGACTGCATTATTGAAAGCTCAAATTACTTCTCAGATAGCTGATTGCCCCCAAAGTATGTACCACCTCATAAGCAGGGTAATCATAATGCAAGGCCTTCTGATCCACTTGCATCTCCTCATCATTAGACTGAAAATCACTATAATCAGCCAAATCATCCACTTCATATTCCCCCACAACATAAAAATATACAACCACCTCATGGTCAACCTTTTGTCCCACAACATAATGCACAATATAACAATCCTATGTATCAATATCAGTACCCACCTATCCCTCCCCCTCACTAGTATGTAGCAATGATCAGACAGTTTGATTTGGTAGGGTTTCATCTATACCCTTACCCTATGGATGGCAGTTGGAGAGGTCTGGTACCTAAGTTTACAGGGAGTAGTGCAATTACTACTGAAGAACATTTAAAGAATTTCAATGTGTTCATCCAAGACATAGATGTGCCATATTAAGATTTACATATGAGGCTATTTATGATGTCACTTCTTGAAGATGCTAGGGATTGGTTCAACAGCTTGCCGACACTCTCAATTATTTCTCTCCAAGTATTCCAGGATAAATTCCTGGAGCAATATGGGAATTTAAATGCACCAGATACAACTCTTCATGAATTGATGTGAATTCGGAAAAATTAGAATGATTCAATTTATGATTTCAACCAAAGATTCAACAAGTTGTAGACTAAGGTACCTCCTGGATCAAGGTTGCCAGATTTTGTAGCATTGAGTGTTTATTTAAATGCATTTGATCCTAAAATAGGGTATGAATTGAGAAATAGGGTTCCAAAAGATCTGGCTGAAGCTCAGAAGATAGTACTGACAATTGAAAACAACAGGAAGGCTACAGGTATAATCAATAAAAGAGATAACCCTAAGCCTCCTCAGCAAAGCAACAATTATCAGTACAGACAGGAGAATACATACAAAAATGAGAGGCCGAGGTTGCATGAAATGCCATATAATACAGACTGGAAGGATGGAAAACCTATAATAGCTAGGCCAAGAAACAAAGAGACTCCTGATCCATTGAGCAAGAAGGGAACTTATATGGTGAGTAGCAATTACTTCTGTGAAGCTTGTGATAAGCCACATTCCCCAGACTATTGTGTTGTAGCTGAAATGATGCAGCATGAGGGAATGTTGATGGAAAATGATGGAGAAGATCACAAGGTTTATTTGACTTCAAATACTTTTCACCATGTGGAAGAGAGGTACTCATTGTCAAAGGATGAAGATTATGAGTATGATGTTTCAAATTAGAGATACAATGTCCATATGGATGAACAACAGGTTCTTTCTTATTCTGAAGAAGATTATACAGAGACACATCCAGTTGAGGTGCCTACTCAATGTAATATGAGGAGACTCACCAAAGATGAAATACAGAGATTAACTATTGTTGCAGTTGAGGAAGCAAGGAGTAAATACTGGTTGAGAAACATAACAATAAATGAGAAGGATGGTGTCCCTAGGGGAATTTTCATGAAGAATCAGAAAGTGACTCAAGGAACTGTTAAGAAATCAGAAAATAAATAGCATGATAAAAGTGAATAGAAGCCTATCCAAAAAGAGGAAGTGAAGGAATTACACAAAGAGATACAAAAGCCTGATTAGCCTAGTAAAAGAGAGAAGGAAGAAAACAAAGGAGAAACATTGGAGCAGAAGAAGATTGTCAAAGTGGAGGGCTCTTCTTTTGACTTCACTTAGGTGTTATCTCAGGTAAAAATGTTTGTCCCACTACTTGAAATGATGAAAATAAAAGAATATAGGGACACTGCTATTCAATTGATAATAAATGGGAATGAAAGAAAAGTAGCCACTAAAGCAATCAATAGGAAAGAGAAAGTAAATATCCCAGAAGTCTTCTTGAGTGATGTGTTAGTAACTCCCCCATAGGTTGATCCTTTTTTCACTACATTACTCATAAACAACAAACTATTGAGAAATTGCATGATAGACTTTGGTGCTACTATAAATATCATGCCAGTTGGAATTATGAAGCAACTTGGCATGTGGGTTACTACATGTGAAGGGAAGTGCTATGCAATGGATAACAGACCTATACCTGTGGTAGGCATTATGAGAGGTGTTGAAGTCAAACTGGCTACTTATCCACAGGTGGCTTATAATATAGATATAACAGTCATTGATACTCCTCCTTAGTTCGAGATGCTCTTGTCAAGACAGTAGATAGCAACAGTTGGGGGAAACGTCTAGTTTGATTTATCTTATGCTACTATTCCAGTGAATGGTCAAGAAGTGAAATTGTATAGAGAGCCCAGAATGAACTAGCTTGTTGACTGTGTATCACAAGATCAGATCAACTGTTTTTGTGATGTTGATCTTGGAAGTTGTAAGATTGAATCATCCCAACTAGAATTAACCAATAGTGATCCAATTGAAAAGCCTATGGCCCAAATCTGCAATGAAGTATGGAAGATGTATTTTGATGGAGCATGCAGCCAAGAAGGTAATGGTGTTGGGATTGTTTTTGTTTCACCTGAAGGTATTACATTTAAATATTCACTTCTATTAGAATTTGAATGTACAAACAATGTGGCAGAGTATGAAGCTTTATTGACAGGCTTGAATATAGTTGTGAAACACAAGATTAAGTTGTTGACTGTTTTTGGTGATTCTGAGTTGGTTGTTTCACAAAGTAAATCCAAGTATGCAACAAAGCACAAAAGAATAAAGCAATATAGGAATACAGTATGGGACACAATTGAGTTGTTTGATGCATTTTCAATTGAGTGGATTGACAAATCAAAGAACATAATGCATGATTTTTTAGCAAATGTGGTGCTGAAAAGAGATTATATCAAATTGGCTGGGGTATCACAGATTGAATTCAAGACAAGGCCTGCTGTTCTTGATAACATTTATAGTTGGCAGGTCTTCAATGATGATACTGATCTTTTGAAATTCCTCAATTGTATAGATCAATATGAAGCCCAGGAAATTGACTTCAATGCTTTTGTTGAGGAAGTGGATGGGAAGCAAACAATGTTTGGCAAGGAGATCTTACAGCTCAAAAAAAATAAGATTCCTAAGGGCTTAGTGGCATTGGAGTGGCTGTATGATGGAAATGGTTGGTCTCTCATGAAGTAGACACTAGTCAGAAGAGAAGATATTGAAGAAGTTAACTTGGGGACTGAGATAGCACCAAGAAAGGTGTACATAGGAAAGAAGATAAGCCCTACAATTAGAAGAATGCTGATAGAGTTGCTGAGAAAGTATAAACATGTATTTTCTTGGTATTATGAAGATCTAAAAGCATACAGGGAAGATTTGTTTCAGTATGAAATACCATTGAAGCCAAATGCTAAGCCTTTCAGACAGAAGTGAAGACCCATAAATCCAACACTGGAGCCTAAAATGCAAGAAGAATTGACAAAGCTCAGAGATGGAGGAATTATCAAACCAATCAGGCACTCAACATGGGTCTCAAACTTGGTCCCTGTGAGGAAGAAAAATGGAGATATCAGATTATGTGTGGACTTCATAAATTTGAATATAGCATCTCTCAAGGACAATTATCCTTTACCTAATATGGAGGCTATATTGCATAAGGTGACAAGGTGTGAGCTACTGTCCATGATGGATGTGTTTTCAGGATACAACCAGGTCAAGGTCAAAGAATCTGAGCAGTATAAGATAGCATTCACAACTCCTTGGGGAATGTATGTATACATAAGAATGCCATTTGGTCTCACTAATGCAGGAGTGACCTTCCAAAGAGCTATGGATGTGGCATTTGCAGATTTAATCAATGCTATCATGGTGGTGTACCAGGATGACTTGACTGCTTATTTGAAGAAGGCTGAAGATCATGTACAACATTTGGAGAAGGTATTTATAAAAGCTTTAGAATATGGTATCAACTTAAATCCTAAGAAGTGTCATTTTGCAGTCACAGAAGGTAAGATTTTAGGACATATTGTTTCAAAAGAAGGAATTAGGATAGATCTTGAGAGGGTTGAAGCTATTGATAAGATTCCTATTCCCAAAACTGTTAAGGCTATACAATCATTCTTTGGACAGATTAGTTTTATTAGGAGATTTGTTTCTAACTTCCCTGAGATCATTAAGCCCATATCAACAATGTTGAATAAAGGACAGAAAATGGAATGGACTACAGAGGCCTTAGAAGCTTTTATATCTATCAAAAGGGCCATCAAGGAAGCTCCTATCCTTAAATCTCCAGACTTTAGAAAACCTTTTTAGATATTTTCTTTTGCTTCAATGCATACTATTCCTGCTGTTATGTTATAGAAGAATGAGGATGGTCATGAATAGCCTATGTCTTTCTTCAGTAAGTCATTACAAGGGTCTGAATTGAAGTATGATATAATGGAAAAATAGGTGTTTGCATTAGTGAAAGCTACAAAAGCCTTCAGACCATATCTAGTTGGAGCAAAGGTGATTGCTTATGTCCCTCATGTTGTTGTCAAAGATATTCTGACATAGTCTGAAGTAACAAGAAAAAGGTGCAAATGGATTAACAAGATCCAATAATTTGACATGGAGATATAGATTAACAAATTAGTAAGAGGTCAAGGCTTGGCTACGCTAATGGCAGAATCAAATATTGAAGCAAATCAGGTTTGTAATGTAGATGAAGGGATTATAGTCGCAAGCATTGAGCACACTCCTTGGTATACTGATATAATGCATTACCTTAAGTACATGAAGTGTACAGAGGGATTGAGTGACAGCCAAAAGAGAACTTTGAAGTTGCAGGCATCTAAGTATGTTTTCATGGATGTAGATCTATTTTGGAAGAATAGGGATGGTATATTGTTATTGTGTCTAGATGAGTTTTAGGCCAAGCATGTCCTAAGTGAAATGCATGAAGGAGTTGTGGAGGACATTTTTCAGAAAAAAAACAACACACAAAATTCTCAGGGCATGTTACTACTGGCCTAGAGTTTTTAATGATTCTTTTACACATGTAAGAAAGTGTGAAGCCTACCAGAAGTTTTCTAGAAAGCTGAAATATCAAGGAGCCTTGCCACTTCAACCCTTGCAGGCTGATGCCACTTTTCATCAGTGGGGAATTGATTTCATTGGAGAGATACATGAAAAATCAAGTGGAGGATACAAGTGGTGATCTATGTAGGATCTAGACTAGATTGTAGTTTAAATGCTTTAACTTTTACAATGCTTTTACAATGATTATTTCAAGTTAATTAAATCAAAATTAACTTAAGGAAATAATAGAATGAAAGAATTAACAAGGTGATCATAACAGAAAGAAAAAGAAATGAGAGACAGAAAGAGAGAGAAGAAGAGAAGTGCAAACAACGCTTGATAACGGAGTTCGTCACAGAATGTGACTATGTCTCCGGGTCCACTCCAATAGATAGACCGATCCGATTAACTCCAAAATCGATTACAATGCACCACAATCATTCTCCAAGCACTTCGGCAGCGTAACGACGCTCTGATATGCAAGAATGATCTGAAAACTCTTCAACAAGACCTCTCTTTGATTATCTCCACAGCTTCAAGACTTCGTCACCTGAAAGAAAACTTATTTTCCACTCTCACCTTACACCCTCCTTTTATACATAAAATTTTCTCAATTTGGCTCTCAACCAAAAGATTTGAAAATATTCCCCAAATCCACCTTATCTCTCCAAAATACAAATCATATTTTCAAAAATCTCCCTTGATTTACATAAAAATCTCCTAAATTAATTTGAACCCTTCCAATAATTCATTCTCGGGTTTTGGAGATTTTATTTAGTTACATTTAATCCTTAAAAAGGATTGTTGTTAAATAATTTTGGGGAATTATTTAAAAATAAGGGCATTCGGTTTTAAACCATATAGAAAAACTAACCAACGCCACCACATATTTCGAAGACTTTGGATGGCCTAGTGGTGGCTATTCATATTAGCACACCGGCGATTCCGGGTTCAACTCCCGGCCGTCGGCTTTTACCACCCAAGTTTTAACGAACATATAACAAAACAAACCCGGCATAAAATATTGTTGAGGCCGCAGATTTGGCGGAACGGCCAAAGAACTATGTTTGGAATAGGTCGGTGGGAGGTTCGAACCCGACCACCGACGCTTTTAAACAAACAAACAACTTTCCAACAAATTCCGACAGAGAAGAAACCGAAGGGCCACGTGTCGCTCCCAGAAAGTGCCACGTGGCGTGATCCAATTCGCTGACGGAGATACTGGAGGTCGACGTGTCAACTGACGTGGCTTGCTGACTCAGATCTGACTCGATGCCACGTGTCAGAGAACCATTCACTGACGCTGCCGACGTGGACGCTGACTGGACTGTGACTAGGCTACGACGTCACCGATGACTGTACTGCCACCTGTATGCTGACTCGACCGCCACTTCAATGCTGACTGTACGAAATGACACGTGTCATCTCATGATTAGTTGTCCTTGCTGACGTCACCTGCCACATCATCATGCCACGTTGACATGTATGGATCATACAGACTGCCACGTGTCGACATTCGATTGGTCCATTCTGAATTTCGTACCACGTGCTGACATCAGCTGTACGGATGATGACATCATCTCTGTTCCTTCAGTCCACAAGTCAAACCTGAAACTTTGACCAGCTGTATCTTGAGCCTTCGATGTCGGATTTTGACGAAACGAACACCGTCAGAATCATCTTGATGAGCCCTTCGACTTGACGCTACTTTCATCGATTTTTTTGAAACAATCATTTTTTTCGCTTCCTAGATGCCCCTGATCCTAGTTTGACCAAAGGTTTGACTGGCCATAACTCGTGCAAATGGACTCCTTTTCACTCCATTCGAGTTTCGTTGGAATCAGGACGCTGAGCTCTTTCTGATGGTGTAGATTTTGGAGAAAAATTAGACACTTCAATTTTCACTGAAAAATGTCCACCGGATTAGGCCTCCCCACTGAAGACCTTTTGGACCTCCAAAAGTGACATTTACTCTGACAATAAGTGAGGACTTGGCCTCCCCACTTGCCCTGTATCCTCTATACATCTAAAAACCTGGCTCACAAGCACAATAGAGACTGCAACAATGTTGTTGAACATAAACAGTATTGTATCACTTCCATAAGCTTCTACATCAATTGTCGTAGCCACTAACCAACAAAAATTGACTAGCATCAAGCTAAACATTAATGCAGAAATGAAAGAGAATAAGTCAACAACAATTCGATCCTTTACAACAGGAACATTATTACCCAAGGATCCATCAATGCTTTCAATAATCATTTTCTCATGCTGTACTACAAGTGCATCCTGCAACATCTGACCCTGGTTAGCTACTCCAAGTTCAAGTGTAGAACCACCTGTACTGACAAACATAAGAGTTAATTCTTTACTTGCATTAATTACCCTCTTTAACTGCCCTGTGTTTGCAAAAGATTGATCAGTCTTAATCCTGTGAGAATGTACAATATACTGAATGCCATCTTTAAACAAGTGATAATGGTTCTTTTCCCTGTAGAAAATAGCTTTCATGTCATATAAATAAGGGCTTCCAAGCACTATCCCACAGATATCCAATGGAACTACATCAAACTATACTTCATCCACAAATTTACTAGTGATTGTGAACCTTAAGGTGCATTGTTTTGTTACTTGCAACTTATCATTTTCACAAATCCAACCTAGTGGATAAGGTTTCTTAAGTTGTGTAGTTTTTAATCCCAAGTTCTTTACAACACTTTCTGAAATTAAATTCACCTAAGATCCACTATCTATGAGTGCATCAATTTTATTGTTCTTAGCAACAACCCTTAAATGAAACAACTCATTCCTTTTCACATCTTCAGAGAAATCATTAACTGTAGATGAAGAAGCACAACTAGCAACAGAAACACCAGAAATAGGAGCTTTACCTTTTAGACCCATCGCTGTTATCTTAGTCTCATCATCTGAATCTGAACCAAGTCCAAAACAACATTCATGGCTTTCTCCTTACCTTTTTTTTTTCTGATTACGTCTTTGAGCCCACTTAGGCTTCAGTTCAGGATGTAACTTCCAGCAGTGATCTTCATCATGACCTTCCTTGTCACAATGAGTGCAAGAAAGCTTCTCATCCTTCTTAACTGTAGCTTCCTTCTTTCCTTTCCCTGTATCTACATTCTTAGAATATTTCTTTACATCATTATCAATAAAAGATCCTTTACCCCTTGACTCTAAGTGTGTTGCCTGAACAAACACTTCATCCAAGTTACAAGGGTTCAAAACCAGGATAGAATGCCTAAGGTAGGAATGCAGACCTCCTATGTACTTCAACAACGTGTCCTGGGTATACAAAGAAACATTCAAAGCAATAGCCCTTTTCTTGAATTCATGGGTGTACTCTTGGACAGTTTGACCTTTCCCTTGCCTAAACATTTGCTAGTCCATCATTAACTGCTGCATATGTCCTAGGGGATAAAATTGCTTCTTAAGAGCATTAATAAATTCTGCCCAAGTTAAACTGACTCTACCATACTGTGAAACTTCTTCCTTAGACTTACTCTCCCACCAGGTTAAGGGTACCTCTAAGAGTAGCTAATTGGATCCTATCAACATCATCTATTAGGTACCGGACTCTACAACCTCTATTTGTTGAATCCAATCATCCAGTTTATCGGCATTAAGTTCACCCACAATATTTAGGCAAATCAAATTTTACATCCGGTTTTATTTTAACCCCCTTTTGAAAGGATTAGAAGAAATAGAATGAGGAGAAGATGGAGAAGAAGGAGAAGGAGAAGAGGGAGGAGAAGAAGAAAAGGGATGATCTGGTTGCTTGCCACCATCTTCATGATGTTTCCCTTTCATGTCTTTGCGATCTTCTTGCTTTGACGAACCTTCTTCACGTGCCTTCCGTTCTTGTCTCTCTTGAAAAAGTATGTCCACCTTTGCCTTCATCTCGAGGAATGCTCTTCGAAACTCCTGCTCACTAATTTCTTCAGGAACCTCCATTCCAGAAACTGACATCTTTGGAAACGATCTTCACTTCCAGATCTTAGGATTAAAGTCTTCGAGTTTTCCTTCACCCTTCTGAATCCTGGATCTCGTTAGCATTCAAAAACAAATAACTGCAATGATAGTCACCCAAAAGCTCTGATACCAACTTGATCTATGTAGGATCTAGACTAGATTGCAGTTTAAATGCTTTAACTTTTACAATGCTTTTACAATGATTATTTCAAGTTAATTAAATCAAAATTAACTTAAGGAAATAACAGAATGAAAGAATTAATAAGGTGATCATAACAAAAAGAAAAAGAAATGAGAGACAGAAAGAGATAGAAGAAGAGAAGTGCAAACAACGCTTGATAACGGAGTTCGTCACAGAATGTGACTACGTCTCTGGGTCCACTCCAATAGAGAGACCGATCCGATTAACTCCAAAATCGATTACAATGCACCACAATCATTCTCCAAGCACTTCGGCAGCGTAACGACGCTCTGATATGCAAGAATGATCTGAAAACTCTTCAACAAGACCTCTCTTTGATTATCTCCACAGCTTCAAGACTTCGTCACCTAAAAGAAAACTTATTTTCCACTCTCACCTTACACCCTCCTTTTATACATAAATTTTTCTCAATTTGGCTCTCAACCAAAAGATTTGAAAATATTCCCCAAATCCACCTTATCTCTCCAAAATACAAATCATATTTTCAAAAATCTCCCTTGATTTACATAAAAATCTCCTAAATTAATTTGAACCCTTCCAATAATTCATTCTCGGGTTTTGGAGATTTTATTTAGTTACATTTAATCCTTAAAAAGGATTGTTGTTAAATAATTTTGGGGAATTATTTAAAAATAAGGGCATTCGGTTTTAAACCATATAGCAAAACTAACCAACGCCGCCACATATTTCGAAGACTTTGGATGGCCTAGTGGTGGCTATTCATATTAGCACACCGCTGGTTCTGGGTTCAACTCCCAGCCGTCGGCTTTTACCACCCAAGTTTTAACGAACATATAACAAAACAAATCTGGCATAAAATATTGTTGAGGCCGCGGATTTGGCGGAACGGCCAAAGCACTATGTTTGGAATAGGTCGGTGGGAGGTTCGAACCCGACCACCGATGCTTTTAAACAAACAAACAACTTTCCAACAAACACCGACGGAGAAGAAACTAAAGGGCCACGTGTCGCTCCCAGAAAGTGCCACGTGGCATGATCCAATTTGCTGACAGAGATACTGGAGGTCGACGTGTCAACTGACGTGGCCTGCTGACTCAGATCTGACTCGATGCCACGTGTCAGAGAACCATTCGCTGATGCTACCGACGTGGACGCTGACTGGACTATGACTAGGCTGCCACATCACCGATGACTGTACTGCCACCTGTATGCTGACTCGACCACCACTTCAATGCTGACTATACGAAATGACACATGTCATCTCATGATTAGCTGTCCTTGCTGACGTTACCTGCCACATCATCATGCCACGTTGACATGTACGGATCCTACGGACTGCCACGTGTCAACATTCGATTGGTCCATTCTAAATTTCGTACCACGTGCTAACGTCTTCTATACGGATGATGATGTCATCTCTGTGCCTTCAGTCCACAAGTCAAACCTGAAACTTTGACCAGCTGTATCTTGAGCCTCCGATGTCGGATTTTGACGAAACGAACGCCGTCAGAATCGTCTTGACGAGCCCTTCGACTTGACGCTGCTTTCATCAATTTTTTTGAAACAATCATTTTTTCCGCTTCCTGGATGCCCCTGATCCTATTTTGACGAAAGGTTTGACCGGCCATAACTCGTGCAAACGGACTCCTTTTCGCTCCGTTCGAGTTTCGTTGGAATCAGGACGCTGAGCTCTTTCTGATGGTGCAGATTTTGGAGAAAAATGAGACACTTCAATTTTCACTAAAAAATGTCCATCGGATCAAGTGGATACTTGTTGCCACTGATTATTTTACTAAGTGGGAGGAGGCAATCCCAACTAAACAGGCTACAAGCAAAGTGGTGACAAATTTCTTGATGGACAAAATTATCACCAAATTTGGTACACCACTGAGGTTAATCACAGACAATGGAATGTGTTTTCGATCAGATGAGTTCAAAATATTTTGTGACACATATGGCATTACTATTTCTTATGCGGCTCCTTACCATCCACAAGCTAATGGTCAAGTTGAATCTAGCAATAAGAGTCTTTTGAAGATTATAAGGAGGATGTTGAGTCAGAACAAGAAGGCTTGGGATTCAAAATTAAAGCTAGTTGTGTGGGCTGATAGGATTACTATGAAAAAGGAAATTGGAAATTCCTCATTTGAGTTGGTGTATGGAGCACAGGCCAGGATGCCTTTGTAGAATTTGTTACCAGTCTACAAGTTTTTCCTTTAGGAAGATTTGGATGTTCCTGAACCTATGGAAGACAGAATGGAGCAACTAGCTGAGCTTGATGAAATAAGAAGAGTTGTCCAAAGCCAAAACATGAAATTATAGACACAGATGAAGTATCTAATTGATAAGAAGGCAAAGGATAGAAAATTTGAAGAAAATGATTTGGTGTTGATGTGGAACACAAGATGTCAGGAGAAGGGAAAGCATGGTAAGTTTGAAGCTTTGTGGCTGGGACCTTTTGTTATTGTTGGAAAAAAAGGTGAAGATTCATACTATCTACATAATATAATTGGTGAAGATTAGGAGTTGCCTATTCATGGGAAATTTTTAAAGCATTTTTTCTCTTAAGTGACATAGAGGATTGAGGGTTGCCAATGCATGGACAACTCTTGTTTATCCTCTTTAAAAAAAAATTCCATGCACAGTAGTTTAAGATTCCGGTTCATCTCCATTTTGCATTCACTTTCCTTTCATTCCCTCATGCTACATTTCCATTATACCCACTGGTTCATCATTCTATGTCTGGTCTACTCACCCAAAGATCTGGATCCTTGCAATGATCTCACTATCATTCATCCCCAGGAGCCACTGTTGGAGCTATAAAAATCTGATGATTTTACATGTATATATCACCCATTTTTTTTTCCATATGGTCCCATAGTTTCCATCGGGTCATGCATTTTTCATGTTGTGGTCTATATTGGCATAAGTCTATCTTGGTCTCCCCAACCCACTATGCATTTTTTGTTAACATATGTTTGTTGTAGGCTTATCGGCATGAGTTATTAATTGTCACAGTGATTGGCATTTACCTATGGGTACATTTCAGCATGAGATGGCCAGGGTCTCCCTAATCCATTTTTCTGATAAACATCTATGTTTCCTATTGGCAAGACGTTTCTGGTGTCATGGCGATTGGTTTTCATCTATTGGCAGCTATCGACAAGACATTCACGTTGTTTCAGTGATATAAAAGGTTCCTATCGGCATAAGTTATACCATCGGAGTGAGGTCTTATCAAGTGCCTTATGTCTCACCAACCGGTATATGGAGATGCATCGGTGAGAGTTTTTCCTTTGATGAAGCATCTCGGTGAACTCACCTAGTCTTGCCAACTGGTGGCGGATGCATATACATATTGACAAGAGATTTTCTTCAGGGTAACATCTTGGCGAGTGACCTTCGATCTCGCTGATATAACACATGAGGCTTGTCGGTGAGAGACTTTTTCTTTGGATTAAGTCATAGCGACTTCACATTGTCTCACTGATCGATGGCAGAAGGATTGATGTTTCGGTAAGAGTTAAGGCTTTCGACATGTGGTCTTGGTGAGTTTGAATTGTTACACCGACCGACAAGCACATTAAGGATTCATTTTGGCCAGACTAAAGGAATGCGATAAGAGGTCTCAGTGATTTCGAGGTGTCTTGTCGATCGGTGATAAAGCAAAGCATATCAATATGAGTTGGCATATCGGAAAAAGGTCTTAGCTTCGGTATTATGTAATAGCAAGCATGTCGGGTCTTGCTGACAATGTTTTATGAATGGCTTTCGGTGAGAGGTTGGTTGTGTCTTGTTGATACACAAGATGAAAGGGATGTGATATCGGTATGAGTTAAGGTTCTCGATAAGAGGTCTCGGTGAGTGACCTTCGGTCTCACTGATGGAAAAAAATGAAGGACCTTGTCGGTGAGAATGTGCTTTTGTCTCAGCGACTCAGGATGCACGATGAATTTCAGTGTGACATAGTGTGCTCTATGAGAGGTATTCCCGAGAATGATATGTTACAGAAACAAGTTTGATCATGGGGGCTCTTGAAAAAACAAAGGGTTTTCTACATGACATCTCCCTGATATCATAAGGTCATAGTGACACGTGAATGGTAAAAGAGTTCTCGGGGAAACAAAAAGTGATCTATAGGACATCTCTCTGAATCAGACAAGTCATGGTGAGGGTAGATAACACCAAGTGGAGTGATTAACAATTGAATTGCCTTTGGCATAGCTATACGATATGTCTCGCCGACTGTTTCACTAATGAAAAACAAAAATTCAAATACTAAGGTCGACATGTAAATTGCTAAAATACCGTTACTGGCCGACATGAAAGGAACTCGAATTCTATGGAAGGCCGACATGAAATCTTAATATGATTTATTTTCTTGATGCTGGTGTATAAATAAGCATTTGTAAAATCATCATCAGTTATTAGATATTTGATACACAACAAGTAGATACAGTAGAATAAAATTCTCAGATCAGAGACTATTGATGCATATTTTCAAAATGGAGGTATTTATGAAAATTAGTTGATATTGCTGCATATTTTTTGGTGTCAATTGTCTGTTGAATTCAATAAAAATACTGCTAAGTTGTCTCCAAGATTGATGCTTTTTGGTTGTTTAAATTTACATAACAAGTTTATGTTCAGTTTATCAATGCACATTTGTTGTATTTGTGTGATTAATCAATTGGTTCTTTCAAGCAAAGATTAAATCCTTTTAATTGATCATAATAATTAGAGAGATTAATGTGGATTGTTAAAGTAGAGCTTAGTAGTTATAGTATCGCATGTTTATACAAGTTGTAAACATAATATATGCCAGATAATTTGAGTTTTCTCCATAGAGTGTTACTCATCTTGATTTTATTTGACTCCGCCTACCCAATAAGGCACTAGTCTCTACAGTTTCATCATTAAGATTCATTTATTCTCTTTATATTTGTTAATTGAGCATTTAGGATTTAGATTAAGAAGATTGCTATTGCACTTGAATTCAATTGTTCACTTGCATCTACCATTGTGGACAAATCATTGCAAGAACGATAATCATAAGTCAAGTCTGCTTAATTCATAAAGGTACACCCACCTAGGTTTAGCAGCACCTAAAGAGTAGAAGGTTGAATTCTTTCAACCTTGTCTATTACCCTAAAATGTATCAAGAGATTAGCAGCCTCTTGAGGTATCTTTACCTGTGTTTTTGAGAGATAACACAATCTACCCTCCATATTTGGTCTTAACGGGATGTATCCTTCCTCAAATCAGACCCCATTAATACTATCCACCTATTGGTCCTATGGAAAAGGATATTTGGAATTCATTATGATATTTTTAGTGATTTTTTCATTTTCTTTTATCATTTGAGCTTCCTATTATACCTTGTCAAGGTCCCCATGATCCATCATATCATGGTGCACTTTGGCTTGTAAGAATAGGGGTATATCTTGATTTTCTATGTGATCTTGTCTTCTTGGTTGTCCTGTGTAGTACCCACCAAGATCCTTGTGGTCTTGTGTTATGATGGGGCATTCTTTGTGCTTGTGTTTATTCCATCACTAGGCCCAACCAAAGCCCTCATGACTTTGGGGTGTTAGGATAACCTTCTTGTTTGTTGTGTCAGTCCTAGGCATTTGACACTAATCAGCCTTGGTTCCACATACCCTGGTGTATCATGTCCTATGCTATCATTAAATTCAATGCTTCTAATATGATATAATGGCATTAGATTTGCATTTCACTCATTCTTCCATTGCATTTCATTCATCCCCATCCATTTTCTCTAGCCAATAGTTATTGATTTTGGGTTGTGCAAATGTAATACCCCCACATATTATTCCTATCAGGGTCCCTATGGTTTTTGAAAAGTGTACTACATCATCCATAATTATTCATTTCACTTGGCATGTCCACTATCATTTAGGTTCATTCTATTGCATTGCATTATCATTTTTTATCAGTTTCACTATCCATTTCATTAACATCCCAAATTAGATTGCATTAACAATTTCATAATCTTGCATAATCATTTCATTATCCATTGCATTTATACGTTCATTATTCATTTCAATATCATTTTCCTTAGCAATTGAATTATCTTTCATTATTCATTTCATTCCATAGGATTTATTATCATTTCATTTGCATTCCATTAAGATTTATTATCATTTCATTTGCATTCCATTAGGATTTACTATCATTTCATTTTCATTCCATTAGGATTTATTATCATTTCATTTCATTCCATTAGGATTTATTATCATTTCATTTCATTCCATTAGGATTTATTATCATTTCATTTGCATTCCATTATGATATATTATCATTTCATTTGCAATCCATTAGGATTTACTATCATTTCATTTGCATTCCCTTAGGATTTATTATCATTTCATTTTCATTCAATTAGGATTTATTATCATTTCATTTCATTCCATTAGGATTTATTATCATTTCATTTCATTCCATTAGGATTTATTATCATTTCATTTGCATTCCATTAGGATATATTATCATTTCATTTCATTCCATTATGATTTATTATTGTTTCATTTCATTCCATTAGGATTTATTATCATTTTAAGTAGTTTAGATTAATATATATTTTTTATTCTAAGCATCTTAGATCCATTCTATTATCATTTCACTGTATTTACATTATCACTACCTTTTTAAGTTGTTTAGATTAATATATAATTTTTATTCTAAGCATCTCATTCATTTCATTAAATACATCTCATTACATTACATTCATATAGTAGTTCATCCATAGCATTATGCATATCATACATTCATAATTAAATATTACAATTCCATCCATAATAAACACATCATCCATCATACATGTCATAATCACATATGCATACATAATAAATCACAATCTCATTGCCACCTGCATCACAAACGATTAGTATCATATCCATATCATAAATCATAAATTATAAAGTATAAACCATCACACCCTACATCATAAATGTTAGGTGTAATCCACATCATCCATATCATAAATGTCATCATTAATGCATTTACCATCATCATCATCACATGCATCCATCATAATCATAATCAGACACATATGTATAAATAAATATCTAAAGCATCGCATAGCAATCATCCATAGAGCATCACCAAATTCCATCATATCATATATGAATCAAAATATATCATCCATCACATAGTCCATAATAAAATTCCATAGAATCTATATTTTCCACCTTAAAATCCATGTCCACAATCCATATCATGTCCATCACATAATAAAATATATGGGAAGAGGAGTCCTATCATACATATAAACACGGATACATTTGACACATCATGGTGTCCTAAATCAATGAAGAACAAAATAATAAATGATTTGATCTCCTAGAAAATATCTATATAAAATAATTTGCATGCTGAATCTACATCTATGTACAAGATCTATCGTGTGTCTATCAAACTTGGGGACCTGTACTTGTCAGCCCTGTCCACCCTGTCTCTCATCCCCCGATGTACTCTCTATAGCCTTTGCTTGTCTGGTAGCCTCATCCATCTTTGCCTATAGTGTTTGCACCTGTCTATTTTCCTATTGGGACCATTGTACTGCATCATCCCTCTCCCTCTGCATACCCTCAAAGAGGCCCTACGCCTGCTCTAGCTATAACCTAGCTTGCTCCACCAACCCCATGCCTCATATCTCTCCCCTAGAATTCCATCCAATAAACCATATAGCCTCTCTATCTCTTGTCATATCCCATTAGGCTCTACTGCTACCTCCACCTCAATCCCCTACCCCCCTCTCCTCCTCTTAGCCTATCCACCTCGACCTATAGCCACTCCCTCTCTGCCTCAGACTACCTCCATCGGTGTAAAATCCCAATCTATGCCTTTGCAACTGGTGCCTAATACACCACTAAGGCTCTCTCTACCACCTCCAACACATCCACATTGATCACCATCCTATTTTTTTCCTATAATACCTCCTCCTCTCCCCTCTACCCATCCACTCTTCATCTCCTTTAGGTCCTATCCTGTACATCCTCATCTACAAATCCTACTACTATCTCAATGGGCTCTCCTGGGGTGATCCTTAATGGAAGCCTCCCTTGCCACCAGCCTACATATCTATTAGTGACCCCTAGGTCATGTTATAATTTTAAAATTTTGCAAAATTTTAAGTTCCCATGATGAAAAATTTTCTTTGAAAACTCAGAAATGCACCTGAAAAATCTACTCCAGTGACCTACTTTGGAGGGTAATAATTCAGAGCCCATTTTATTTCATGCCAAATCCCTTGGTGAGTGTATTCATTTGTCATATGTGAACATGTATGTTTGATTTCAACTTCTTTTGATGTGTTTTGATAGGGTTTTGAGGTGACAAATTGGAGGATTTTGGGACTATTTTGTTGTTTGCATACTCTTAGGCCTATGAAGTGGTCTTCTATTTAGAATGATTTTTCATAGCTAGATGATCATCATGGAAAATGTATTGGTATTCTACATTTCCCTCATATTCATATACTTCCTGATCTAGTTTCAGAGCCATGAGATCAAGTTTTATATTTTTACAAGGTCAAAAGCAAAGGTTGTTTGTCATTTTTTGACATCTGAATGTTTCAAGGTCATCTCCGACCCTTAATATCTTGTGAAGAATGTGGATTGAAGGAAATCCCTCTTGCACACATAATCAACGGGCCTAAATGATTTAGTGTTTCCAATGGCAATTTCCTAGGAGAAGATTTGGTATTTTTTTGAGATGGTGACTTGGTGAGCCCTAATTGGTTTTTGATAGGTGAAGTTGTACAAGAGTCTAATTGATCCACTTTGGATTCTAATATCTTGCACCTCAAGATCTATTTTTCCAAGCCGTTTATTGCACTGAGTTATTTGGTCAAATTCCTACATGATTGTGCATTTTCATGGCTCCATAAGATGGTTTTACCAGTTTTCTAGGGTGACTCCATAAGCCACTTGACCTATTTTGACTATTGTGTAACATTATTGAAAGTGGATTTTGATGTCTACCCGGTTCATTTTCTTCAACTCAGGAGCATTCAGGGCCATCCTAAAATCAATTCAATATAAAAACTTGTTTCAAAATGATTTTTTTTAGTCAGGCCCACAAGACAACCCAACATGTATCACACAATTTGAGGAAGCCATAACTCTTTAAGTCAATTTGTGTTTGATCTTCAAAGGGAAAATATTAAGGATTCACCCATGAAATACATGGCATAAATGTGGAAATATTTAATTAGAACAAGAATATGCAAATTAAAGACAATTATTTCTGAATTCTTCTCTTCTTGGAGATGGAAGTTAGCTTTGCACAAAAATCCTTGGGATGGTGCACCTTCATGGTTTGGAGCTACAACACATGGCATATTAAATACCATGGTTGATATTACTGAGATTGTTCTAGAGAAAACAAAAGAACCTAAGTTGTTGTTTGACTCATTTGAGGGCATTTATGGAAATAATTTTTTGAAAATTAGTTCAAATACAAAAATGTGCGAGCTAAAAAATGTAGAGTTATACCCCAAATTAGAGAAAAGGCATTGATTTGAGTTACCATGGGATAAATTCACAACATTTTTTTAATCCTGCTAGCTATGGCTCGAGCTCGAGTGAAGATTCAACTTGGCCTAGATTTGAATGAGAATGCATTGAAGATGGATTAAATTTATCAAATGCTTTATGTATGTTAGGAAACATGGAATTGGAAACATAGGACTGGCTCAAAGTAGTAGAAAAAATGAGGGCCATACAAAGTGAATAAAATTTGAAGAATTTTTATGTTGATATTTTCCTTGGGTTTCGAATCATTTTTCAACTTTTCCTAATGAGGAGGGATCCAAAGAATGATGTGATACATCTTGTGGATGCTCATGGATTGTATTGCAAAGGTGTTGGCATAGTGGCCATCATACTTGTTGAGGGGGGTAGATCTGATATTACAATTTTTTTTTTTAAATGATACATGAAGTTGTTGTGGGATATACCCTTGTTTGATGCATGGCCTGTGGGTAATTTGAGCATATGTTTATGATACACAAGGATAGTTTGAAATTGTTGTGAAAATGTATCAACATTATTCAAGGAGGTCCTATTTTAGCACCAATACCCTAATTTATTTATATTTTTCTTGAATACATTATAGTGCAGAATAGTGGCAATATTGTAGGTAAACATTGTGAAGAGAAACTCGCTTGGTGCCCTCAAATTACATGATTGAGCTTTAATTGGTGTTGCAATTCTTAGGACTTCAATCTCAACATTTCAAAGAAAGAACATGCTATTGATGGGGATTTTTGAGCAATTTGAACAAATGAATGTATGTTGCATTTTTAGCCATTGTCGGTTAGGGCAAGCCCACATACATAGGGTTTCGATGTAAAGAAGATAGAATGACATGTTGACTGTGGAATATATTTTATTGAGGTCGTGATGGTTTAAAGAGAAGTTGCAAAATTCCAAATGTAGAGGGGAGCTCATCAACAATTGGAAAAGAGGTGGTGTTGACCAATCTATATTGTCCCCCACTAGCTCACGGGGAACCCACCAATGTCAAGCATTATCTGGCGGGGGAGCAAGGAGGCTCCACATAAAATTTCTCATTGCTCATTAAAATTTTGTGAGGTCCATGGGATAAGTATAAAAAGTATACATAGTGTTTCTTTCATAATGAAATGTTGATAAAATAGTGGTGTAACCATGATAGGTATTTGATAGTAATGTTTAAAGGGGAATTATATTTAATGGGGAATTGAAATAATTGTAAGGTGAAAAATAAAGAGAGATAGGTGGAAGGATTTTTTTAGCCGATGTAAAAGAATTAAGGGCTTTCATTTTAAAGAAAAATATCTTCAGTTGTGAATAAAATGTAAAGGCATGGGTAAAAGAAGTTTTTTCTTTTACAGCCAGATAAGGAAGAGGGAAAGGCTTTCACAAGAAAGATATTTTTGATAATAGGGTAGAAATGGAGGAAGGAATGAATGTTTTCTTACATGGTAAGAGTAATTTTTAGTTGCAAGTGAAGGGGAAGAAGTAGATGCATGAGGAGAGAAGAGAGAAGAATTTTCTAGTTTCTTGTTGCAAATCAGATGGAGATCAAGATGTCAAGTGTCTTCCATAGATTCATTTTAGGGATTCTTCTTTTATATTCTTTCTTCTTCTCATTTGTAAGGGTTCCAAAAAATATTTGAAGGTCTATAGGGTAGGTTTAAGCTTTGTACAAAATGTAAAGTGTCAAGTTAGGATGAAGTATATGACTGTTAGTCATTAGTCTGAGATGTTTATGTGTTTTGGATGGTGCTTCATGAATATATTTTAACTTATGACTATCTCCATGACTGAGATGTGATACTTTTTAAATTCAATAATCAAGGATTATCTGAGTTTTTCATGCACATTTTTTGCACTTGAATTGTATATTTTATCTACCTTTTTTCAAAGAGGAGTGTAATTTCTTTAATGAATGCAATGGGAGTATTGCATTTCTAGGTGGATTTCTTAGAATGGCCATTTGATAAGCTTCAGTTGTCTTTTTATCATAAGGTGATAAATTTTTTAAAATCTTCAAAACATGTTTAACATGGCAAGATAAAATTCATTTTATATGACTTTGTAGCCCTTTTTTTGGCATTGGTCAGTCTTGTGCATCTTCTATTTTTAGAATAGTTTGAAACTTTATAAAATATCAATGAATCTTTTCTTTTAGGTTTAATTTATTAGGTTTTTTGTTTCTTCATGGGGGTTAAAGAGTATAGGCGAAATGTTTTGGAATCATTCATTTATCAATCATCTATGCATTTGAGATGAAGGAATATTTGTATAATTTATTTGTTCTCATAGTGGATTCAAGGTGCACAGGGATCACACCTAAATGTAAAGAAATCTATAATAATTATTATACATTTATCTGAGAACAATCCGCATGTTAGAAATATATAATGAGTTTTCTAGTGCAAGTCAAGTATTATATGTGTAGATGTTTGAATATGAATACCCTCTTGAGTTTTATGGAGCTCAAAGTGCAGAAGGCTAATTACAACCTTGTTCATTGGATTTTCTTATCTTCAATCCATTGATAGTTCAGATTCCTTGTCCTAAATATTTAATCCCCTAGTTTTGGAATTGTGTTTTTCCTTAGGGTTGAAGGTTGCAAGGAAAAACACCAACAGATTGGGGACTCCATTGGGGAGAATCAGACGAGTATCCATTTGCATAGAGTCGAGAATTTGGTAAATCTAGACATTTGGTTCAGATATTGAAGTTTTGAGACCTAGAAGTGATTTTGTTGCAACAACTTTAAATGAATTTATGTGTGACTTTGCTATTGAAGACCTAGAATGAAATTTATCATTGAAGGAGCTTCATATTTCTTGAAGTTCAATCCTCTATGAAGAGAGGCGGTGACTCTATCTAAAGAACCTGTTCAAGATGTGAAGAGGGTTTCAGATCTACAAATATTACCAATCAGGAAGAACAATTTGTAGCAACTGCAACATATCTAGGTATTTTTTCACTTTTTGGTTTTCAAGAAATCTATGTGGGAAACCATATTTGAAAGTCTTGAAAAAATTTGGTTCCCTATTGAGTGAATAAGCACTAAGAAATGGAATAATAGTGATTATTTTACACACTTTTGAGTTATAATTTACAACCTCTCTATTATGAAGTGAAGTATGTAATATTTTTCAAGAAACTCATTTAGAAGATCTTAAGAAAGTTGAGATAGAAATTTGCATTGTGAAAGCTTAAGATCATGTTGTAAAATAAGTTTGAGTTTCCCTGTGTAATTGAAAAGTTATATGAAAAGGCTTGTAAAGGTGTAAGAAAATGTATCATCAACCTATGCATCCATGTGTGGACCCAAATGTAACAATGCATAGTGTGCAGCCCCTATCATGTAATGAAAGAAATTTTAACACTAAAAGGTACAAAGCCATAAATTTTGATGGCATTTGTGGTTTCCCAAATGTCATACCATCTAAAATGAGAGATAAAATACCAAAATTCAATGGTGACAAGTCTAAATCACCAAGTAGGCATCTGCAAGAGTTTGCTGATGTGATAGGAAAATATGAACTTGATTTTGAGGATGATTTCATGAAGATGTTTGTTTAGTATTTGTAAGGAGATGCAAGAGATTGGTTCTCCTATTTACCAACATTCTCTATCTATTCTTGGGAGGAGTTCAAAGTAGTGTTCATGGAGCAATTTGGTGAAAGAATCAATGCTAGCTCTGTGATCAATAAATTTATGAGCATTGAGAAAGAAGAGGACGAGTTGGTCCCAACATTTAACCAAATATTTGCTAAAACATTGAGGGATATTCTTGAGGTTCTTAGAACCAATGATGCAATAGGTTTAGTGATTTATTTGGGAGCTTTTGATAAGGAAATGAGCTATTTTCTTAGAGATACAAATCCTACAACCTTGCATC
>VDFB02270651.1:721482970-721536871 GCA_007258455.2 Sequoia sempervirens
GCTAGGACCACTTTGTTGAATGGGTGAGTTTCATTCAAGTCCAGGCCCATGGCTTGAATTTCATAGTCCTTCATCTACATTTTCCCTTCTGGATTGGAAACAAGCAGCCTCATGGTAGTGATTAGTAGAGATTTTTGCTCTTCATTGACACAAGCTTCAATCTTCTTGGTAGCAGGCATCTTGGCATTTTTTAATAGTAATTTTGTCTTTATGCCCTATTGGGTGTACTTGGAAGAATCAAAATGGCCTTGAAGAGTCTGAGGGACATCAAAAATCTGTGCAACAATGGAAGCACCAAGAGGCAGTCTGAAAAGGGTGATAGAAGGGGATACTTTGGATGTATGGGCATGTGGGGATGTAAAAGGTAGTGTTATCATGGAACAAGGTAGGATACCAAATTGAGCAAGGGAAAAACCAGTTGGGGTGAAAAGGGAAATAGGATGATGGAGAGGTTCCTTCCTGATAGATGGGTTGGGAGTGATGGGTAAAGCAGGGTTCTCAACTATTTTAATGGAGGCTCTTGATAGGGTGATAATAGTGGTTGCAATGGATGTTAGTCCTTCAACACACAGGGTAGCTTCAGGAGATTCATTGAAAACGGTAGGGGGTGCATTCAGGATTATCAGCTTAGGGTATGAGGATGGAGGATTCCTTTCCATGGGAGGAGGTAGGGGATTAACCAAAGATGCAAAAATAGGAAGAATAGTGGGAGTGAAACTTACCTGAGTTGTAGTAGTCAGAACATTTTGTAGGATGGAGTTTGCTTCTTCTTCTTGTCAAGCCAGTATGTCAAGGGCACCTAGATCTTGGATTTGTTTTCTCTTTGCATGTCTAGAACTAGTACATACCAATCCTTTGGCAACCAATCCTTCCAAAACATGGCATTCAATGACCACGATAGACCCTCTCAAAGATCATCGAGTCTGTTTCACTTTACCTCTGAACCATGGGTTTTTGGGTAGGGCTTATAGGATACTCTTGCCCTCTTAGGATGTTTCACCTAAAAGGAGAGAGATAAACCCCACAAAAAATATCTAGCTAGGTTCACTCAAATTATGCAATGTATGATGTTATTTAGACTAAATGGAATGAGCTAAGTGTAATTAGATGATCTATGTGATTGTTTATGAATGCAAGACCTAAGATTTATGCAATATTTGAAAACACAATGTGACATGCAAACATGAACTATGAACGGAAAAATGCAAAACAAAAAAAAGAAGGTTGATTCAAAGTGCACTTGGGTAGAGAACGAAGAATATGGAATCTTCTAAATGTTGTATGTGATTAGTAAAAATCACTAGTGGGACTCATTTGCCACTGATGGTGAATCAGTCTTGCTTCTGATGAAAACTATCAAAAATTGGTTTTTGGGTGTCAGGAGCAAGAATTTGAAAATTTTAGATTTCTAGCCTTAAGGTGGGACTCATTCACCACTGATGGTGAATCATTCCTCTCCAATTTTTTTGAGAAATTAGGGGATAATTCTACAACACCAGATCTGAGGTTGTCTGCTTGTCAGGTTGACAAAGTTAATTCTACAAAAAAAGAACAGAATGTCTTCTCCAAGCTTGAAATGAGGTTTATTTGACTTAAAGCACCTTGTTGACTTGTTGACCACCTTTCAACACCTAATTTCTAGTCAACTCTGCATACACAAGTTTGCAAATACACATGCAAAAGGGGAAGAATGGTTGAGGGTTAGAGAATAGGGGTTTGCTTTGGTCAAACCCCACTTTGGTAATCAAAACCTTAATGAAATAATGAAATGTAATGAAAATAGTATGATAAATAGATAACATGAAAATTTCATAAACTTACCACACCTTTGATGCTCAAAATCTGAAGATATATCAATGGCTGCTCCAAAATGCTTGATTAGATGATGCAAAGTGCTTGAATGCTTGATGAATGCTTGAATGAATGAGAAGATTGCTTGAATGTTTTAGGATATGTAAAATGAGGAGAAAAAAACTTATTTATACATTCTTTTGCCTTAGTAACCCATTGATACCTCATCACATGCCAACATCAAGTGATTTTGAATAAAAACCTAAAAGAAAATTTGAAATGTTTTTAATTTGGAGCCAAGAGGGACTCATTCACCAATGATGGCGAATGGACCTTGGGCTTGAAAGTGGGTGTCAGGAATTAAGTCACATTTAATGTTATTTTTCAGGTTTACCTTCAAAAATACACTTAATTAAGCCTTATAAGAGCATAAAGGGGTCAAATAAAGCATAAAAAAGGTGTAAATAGTGAAATTATGCCTAGAAAAGTGTGAAATCTTGTTACAAGACTTTACAACACTTCAAAATAGGACTTGATAATGGATGAAAAGGTGATTTTTAGGTGAATTGTAATGAAAAGAGTCTAGGAAAGTGTAGAAATGTTTTACAACACTTCACAACACCTTCACAAGACATCATAATTTGAATTTTAAAGACCTAATGTGAATGTTTAAGCCACATTACAACATTAAGTCAAAGAAAAATGGACCAATCATCATGAAGAAAGGCCTAAAATACCATGAAAATGACAAGGGGCCATTTTTCTATGATGCATTTAGCCCCCACTTTAGTGAGAGGATGAACTTGTTTCAAACTCACACTAAAGTAGCCATGCATATCGAGAAGGATCCAAATTCACTTATGCTTAGAAAGATGGAATAACAACAATCAAGAGGGATGATCAAGCCTCTAGGACGAAGATACTGTGACAAAAAAATAAGAACAAAGGAATGCAAGTGTGAAGACATGAAAGAAGAGAACCAAATGAAGCTTCGATCGTCTATCCAACTAGTGTGGATTAGATCTAGGCTATTTGTTTGAAAAAGAGAATTCATACTTACTCTGGGGTGATGAAACTCGTGGTGGTCTAGTAGGTGAGAAGGCCCAAAAGGTAAGATACATACACCAGTTAGTATGCACTCACAAACAAAAAGGTGGCTATGGGGAAAGTCCTGCTGCTGAATGGGCTTCCTCCTAAACCAAATTAAAGTTGTACCTCCTGATAACTTTAACAAAGTGCCACAAATGAAAATTTTGGTTCATGCTTCATGAGATAGGAAAAGCTTCGTATACTTAGAACTCATAAACAAAAACAAGGTACCATAGGCATGCAAGCTATGCTATGCAAGGTGGAAAAAAGTGCAAAATGTAAAATGAAAAAATGTAAAAGTGTAAAAATATAAAATGGAAAGTATGTTCAAAGGAATCTTGTTAGGTTTATGTTAGGTCTATCACTTAGGGGACATTGTGTCTAATGTCTGTAAGAGAGGACCAATCAAAGAATAAAATATTCACAACTTAGGGGATGCAATGAATCACATCAAACCACCAAGAGGAATGCATTATCCTAAGATAAATCACACTTATGAAGGACATCATGCCCAATGTCATCCATGAAATGACAAATGCATCGTGTAAAGTAACAAGGTTACACTAAGAACCAAGAATGCAAATGAAATTATGATAATGTACGCCGCCCAATTTAAAATAATTGCTACACACCCTTCTGTGAGCAATTACTTTAAAGTAGTGAAGGAAAGTAAATGAAAAAAGTAAAAAAAAGACATGAGAGCCAACTTAGAAAGCCCTATGCCAAGTCATATGTTTCTGATTAAGGCTACTTTATGTAAATGAAAATGAAAAAGAAAAGAAAAGAGAGTTTCCCCCTAGAAAAGAGAATACGAAACACATAAGGGATCTATGGATTTGAGGTCAATATGTTCATTGTTGCAATGTTTTTATTAAGGAGCTCAAAACTGTTATCATTCCCAAAAGCACATAGAAATAGAAGAATGACACAAAGAGAGTGAAAAAAAAGAAAAAGAAGAAAGAAAAAGAAAATATTTTTGGTCAACATGAAGGAGATATTTTGGTCGCAATGCCTTGCATCATCCCCAAAAGGAAAACACAAGAAAAAAAAAGTAAAAATGAAAAGGGAGTGATTGGGTCAACATGGAAGAGACATTACAATCTCAATGCTTTGTGTCATCCCCAAAAGGAAAAAAAAAAAGAAAAAGGAACAAAAGAAAAGGATCTTTTGGGTCAACATGGAAGAGACATAGGGAATCTCAACACATTGCCTCATCCCCAAAAGGAAAAAACAAAATTAAAAATGAAAAAGACAATGCATGACATATAGAAGAATAGAGGTACAAATAGAGGAAGTGTACAATGAGAGAGAAAACATGAAAAAACTAATACAGGGGAACATGCTACACACATACAATAGAAAAAGAAAGAACAAAGAAAAATGTAAAAGGATATTAAGGTGAATGCAATTCAACCATCTAAAAAGTCATCCACGTCCCAATCATGCTCAGTGTTTTGTGAGGGTGGTTGACTACCCAAAGGAAGAAATGCAAGTGCCGAACTAGGATATGTACTAGGTTCTTCACTTGGTTGAGAAGATTTATCATTTAAGCTCATGGTAGATGAGAATAAAGATTTTAGATCATTATGCACTTATTCATCTATTTTTTTGATCTCCTCCTCCTCCTCATCATCATCATCAAGATTGATTACAATAGGAGGACAAAGGTTTATTTCTAGGGAAGGATGTATCAAAAGTTGTGGTTGTTGGATTTGTTCATTTTGTTGTGAGGGTTAGACTATGGTATCTTGTGGTGGGTCAAGAGAAAGAGGGAGGTCATCTATTGCTTTGGTCAAAGGTGGAGGTTGGTTTTCTTTATTTTATTCCATTCGAGACTGGTGAGCAAGGAGATGACGACGATACCTACGTCCCCTAGCACCGTGGTTGTGTTTAATTTTATTTTGAATTTGTTGAGGTGTAAGAGTGGGTTGATCCATCATAGGTTCATTTCTTATAGAGGGGAAAGGACAGAAGAAACCAAAGAGGATGGTTCAATCACTTTCTCTTTAGCTTTATACACTTGTTTAATGTCAGGAGACATGACGAGATTGGTTTCACTTGCTCTTGCTCATTTAAACGATGGAGGGGAAGTGTCTATAGCTGGGTGTTCATGAGGCGGTGTTGTTTGTTCAATGTAAAACTTAGGCTGAAGCATGGTTTCATCTATGATAGGTGGAGTGGAAGTGGATGGGGACATGTTACGAAGAGGCAACTCGACTATTCGTTTGGATTTGAACTTTTGATAGGCTATGAAAAAGAAATCTTTACGAGGTGTGATGGGCTCCATAGTTTCAAACAAAAAGAATTCTAAGGAAAAATTACCTTTAGATGATAATGGATTAAAGCCACTATGGTGTATGGTAAATATTTCACTGCCATGTGGAAACTTCAAACATTTGCGAACAACTGAAGGGATCACTTTCATTGAGTGCAACCAAGGATGACCCAATCGTAGATGAAATTGATCTGATTGTGGAATAATTAAAAATGTTACCTCCAAAGTTTTGGGTCCTATTTTTAAGGGGAGTATGATTAATACAATTGTAGGGCACACAAAACTAGTATGTGTTTTAATCTAGGCAGTTGGTTTATTATAATCATCTTGATACAACTCATGTAATACTAAAAAATCTTCCTCGATCACATTCTTGCCATAGGTGGGACCGATTAATATCCCATTGGTGGGATTATCATAGATTTTGCTAGCTATGAAAAGAGGACCATCAAGAATCTTTTAAAGTATATCTTTAGAAGAAAAAGTGATATCAAGAGTTTTGTTGGTTGGGACCTTACAAGGGGTAACATCTATCACACCCACAAGTTCATCCATAGGATTAACTTTGGTAACATTGGCAGTTATATCATGTTGTTCATTATTTGTATCAACATTCATTACATCAATGTTTGGAGGTTCACTAGCCTTGACAAACGAAATATTGTGTTTAGGCATGGAGTTGGTGAAAATTTGTAAATATTGGTTAGGCAAGTGCAACAAATTTATTGCCTTGATCATTGACACACACAATAGACAAATGGCCTAAATCAATGAGGTCTTGAACTAAGTGTTTGAGACCCTTACATTGTTCGGTGTCATGGCCATTTCGGCAATGAAAATGGAAATAAGCATTTGGTTTAAAGGTGGGTTATAAAGCTTTGGTGGTATCAAGTGGCTTGATGGTAGGCAACGTGATCATTTGTTGTTGTAGTAATTGGTTCATTATATTATGAGGGTATGTGCAGGATCATGATGGGCCAAAAAGTGGCAATATTATGGGTAATTGTAGGGTATGTGGCTGATGACATTTTTTTAACCCAAAATAGATCAAACGAAAAGGGTTTTTAGAGCAGATTCTCAGCTTTCCACAAATATAAGTTATGCTTTAATTTGAATTCAATAAATAATTATTATTTATTTTCTATTAGAATTACGACTAAAGTCCTGATCGATAGGTTGATTGAAAAACATCTATAACTTTCAATGGTATCACATTTTTGAATCCAAAAATGCATCACATTCTATGCTTCACATACTATAGGATTAAAAAAATAAAAATTAAATTTTATGAAGTTTTGACCAAGTTGAGGTGGTCAAAAATATGAGTTTTTATATTTTTTAAAAGTTGTAATAAAAAATTCATAATTAATTATTTGCTTGGAAAAAAATTACAAAAAAATATGCATCACATCAGGACACGAGTCCTCTACTTATATATGAAATATTACAAAAAAATACTATCATTTTATTATGGTTAGGGTGGTCAGACAGACACCTACTTCTTATTTTTTCCCTAAAATTTAAGTACTACTGCATTGAAATTTGAAATTTTCACCAAATAGATTTTATTTATTTTTAAATAAACCTAGTAGTTTAGAAACTACATTCAATTTTCTACAGATTCTATTTTTACATATTTTAGAAATAATATAGATAACTTATTCAAATTTTTACGTCAAGTTGCCTAACACTGATTTTTCTAATTTTTTTGCCACTTAAGGGCTTGTTTTTTCCATGATGATCCTGCACATACCCATGAAGGGTATCATGTAAGGGAGTAAATTTTCTCTTCGGATCCCCATAGGTATAAGCCACCATTGCTTTAATAGCTTCCACTTGATTTGGAATAGGTTGGGTTTGTGGTTGAGGAAGCATATTGAACTTGAAAAAGCCTCTATTTGGTTTTTTAAAGTTTAGTGTTTTTTTTTGGTTATTAAGCTTAGAATTCTTAGCTCAGTTAGAAGTGGACTTTGAATCATGACTAGAAATTGAGTTGTGATAGTGACATAGTGTTGTGCATAAGTGCATGAATGAAGCAAATTTCATCATAGTTAACTTATCCCCAAGATTTGTGTGCAAGTTTTTGATAAACATCTTTTGTAGATGTGAATCTGAAATTTTGACATCAACTTGAGCATACAATGACTGATAATGTGAAATGAAGTCAGTTACTTTTTCATCAACATTTTGTCTATAGTGCATTAGATCAACCATTATCTTTTTAGGAGTCATATGAACTTGGAAGTGACTAATGAAGGCATCAATAAGCTCATTAAATAATCAGATGGAATGATTAGGAAGGTTTGAAAACCACTCTAATGTAGTATCTTTCAGGGTCCTAGGAAACAGTTTGGCTAAGAGTTTATCATCAAGAACAAAATCACTACATAAAGTTGTGTAAGCATTTACATGGTTAATAGGGTCTTGTATACCTATGTACTTCTCAAATCTAGGCATTTCTATCCCTTGTGGAATCAGGGTTCTTAAGATTTCTAAAGATAAGGGGCTACTACGAACATGGTATGTGGGTGGAGTGTTTTGACCTTGGCTAATGGTGGAAATTTTTTGTTGCATGGATGAAACAATATTAAGGAGTTGTGTAATGATGGGGTCAGGGTAAGTGGTTTGAGGTGGAAGATAAAATGGTGATGGAGTATATGTAATGTTAGAAGAAGTGAAAAGAACACTAAGAGGGGTGAAGGTGGTAGAGGGGACTTGCGATGCCACAATAGAACTAGAAATCTTAGTTGGAATTGCAAAAGAATGAGCCACATGACTAACCTATTGCATAGTTGTTGTAACCTGAGGAGTGGTATAAGTTGGTATGGATACTATGGTTGAAGGGGGAGGAATGTGAGGTCCTCCTTGATTTGCAACTATGCATGCTATTTGGGAATTAGAAGCAGCATGTTTATTGTAAATCTCAACAATTCTTTTCATAACTTGTAGACCATCATCACTTTCAATCAAACAATGGAAGTTTTCTATGGCTTGTGTGGTAGTGGTGGAAATTTTTTCAAGGGACAAGTCTTGTTGTAAATGTGTAAAATCCTCATGAATATTAATGACTTTTTCTTGCGGGGTGGAATTGTTTTGTGCATCAACATTCATTGGATGGAAAAGTGAGGGAATAGAAGTGGTATGGTCCATTCCTAATGCACCATTTTCCATACTAGGTGTAGGATTTTTTGAGATCCCAAGGTCCACAATGAAAGTAATATTATAGGAAGCCATGAGTCTGGAACTTCGTCTCACTAAAGTATTATCAATGGGGCACCAAACACTCATACTAGGACCACAAAAAATGGGGTGAAAGAAAATGCAAGGTAATCTAGGAGTGCTAAATGACAATAATAGAAATTCTACAAATTGAAATAGAGAACTAACAATAGAGAATAGAAATGCAAGAAAATACTAGAAAATTGCCTAAAAATGCAATATGAAATGTGTAGGTTGACTGATTCGCCCAGGGTGGCGAATGGGTCCAACTATGAGATTTTTTTATGTTTTTCACAAAATTTAAAGTGATTCTAATTCTTTTCAAATTCCAATGAAGGATGCCAATGGATATTTTTAGTTTTTTTAATGATATGCAATGAAAAAATGAAATCTAAATGAGTCTTTCACTAATGCAATTTTGAGAAACCCTAGGATGCAAAAACAAGACAAGACCCTAATTGAATGTTGATGCAAATGAAGTCTATGATGTAGGATGCAATTGAAATCAAAAATGTAAAGTGATCAATATGCAGGTTCACCAAAATGAACCATAGATTTTTGGGTAGGGATTTATAGACTACTCTTGCACTCTTAGGATGTCTCACCTAAAAGGAGAGAGATAAACCCCACTCAAAAGTCTAGTAGGTTCACTCAAATTATCAAATGTATGATGTTATGTAGACTAAATGGAATGAAATTAGTGTAATTAGATAATCCATGTGATTGATTATGAATGCAAGACCTTAGATTTATGCAATGTTTGAAAACACAATGTGATATGAAAAAATGAACTATGAATGAACAAACACAAAATAGAAAGGAAGGATGATTCAGAGTGCACCTGGGTAGAGAATGGAGAATGGAAATTTTTTTATATGTTAGAGATTATTGAAAATCACTAGTGGGACTCATTTGCCACTGATGGTGAATCAGTCTCGCTTCTAATGAAAACTATCAAAAAATAGTTTTTGAGTGTCAAGATCTAGAATCTAACAAAATCTAGATTTATAGCCTTAAGGCGGGACTCATTTTCCGTTGATGGTGAATCAATCCTCTCCAAAAATTATAAGAAATCAGGGGACAATTTTGCAACACTAGATTTGAGGTTGTCTGCTTGTTGGGTTGACGAAGTTATTTCTACAGAAAATAGATATAATGTCTTCTCCAAGCTTGAAATGAGGTTGATTTGACTTAAAGCACCTTGTTGACCTGATGACCACCTTTCAACACCTAATTTATAGTCAAATATACATACAAAAATCTACAAATAAACATGCAAAAGGGGGAAAATGGTTGAGGGTTAGAGAATAGGGTTTTTTTTTTGTCAAACCTTGCTTAGGTAATCAAACCCTTAATGAAAAGAGTATGATAAATAGATAACATGCAAATGTCATAAACTTACCACACATTTGATGCTCAAAATTTGAAGATATATCGATGGCTACTCCAAAATGCTTGATTAGATGATGTAAAGTGCTTCAACGCTTGATGAATGCTTGAATGAATGAGAAGATTGCTTGAATTTGTTAGGAGATGTAAAATAAGGATAAAAAAACTTATTTATACATTCTTGTTCCTTAGTAACCCATTGATGCCTCATCACAGGCTAACATCAAGTGATTTTGAATAAAAACCCAAAAGAAAATTTGAAATATTTTGAATTTGGAGCCAAGAGGGACTCATTCGCCACCCATGGTGAATGGTTCCCACCTTGGTCCTGAAAGTGGTTGTTAGGAATTAAGTCACATTTAATGTTATTTGTTGGTTTTACCTTAAAAAATAAACTTAATTAATCCTTATAAGGGAATATAGGGGTCAAATAAAGCATAGGAAAGGTGTAAATAGTGAAATTATGCCTAGAAAAGCATGAAATCTTGTTACAAGACTTTGCAACACTTCAAAATAGGACTTGATAATGGATGAAAAGGTGATTTTTAGGTGAATTGTAATGAAAAGAGTCTAGGAAAGTATAGAATTTTTTTGCAACACTTCACAACACCTTCAAAAGACATCATAATTTGAATTTTAAAGACCTAATGTGAATGTTTAAGCCACATTACAAAATTAAATCAAAGAAAAATGGACCAAGCATCATGAAGAAAGGCCTAAAAGACCATGAAAATGACAATGGGTCATTTTTCTATGATGCAACTTCAGGCACTAGGAAAGGATGGAGTTTGGGAGTCCTTTCACCTTGATTCTCTTTGATTGTCAAATTCCCAAGGCTGAGAAGCCTGACACAAAACTTGTTCCTTGTTAATTTCATGGCTCGACTCTAGATTGTTATTGTCAAAATAAGCCTCTTTACCATGTATGTCCTCGAATTCATCATCTAGTGGCTTAAAGCTACTGAAAGGGGCTCCTTGGCAGCTCATCTCCTATTAGAATCTCTTGAAGTATTCCTTTTTCCTTTCTGACCATCCCCTACGCTTCAATTGCATGTTGAGGGGTTTTCCCATCAAGAGGTTACTTTGATACTCTACTTGTGGTTCACAAAAATTTAGCCATTTTGGTCACTGGAATGGAATGTGAGGAAAATCAATGTACACCTCCATGCTTTCTTGAGTTAGATTACTCCTCTTGAAATATTCCCAAATCTCATGTTTCAAACTATAAAACCTATGTGGGTTATAGTCCCACTTGTCACAAATGAGGACCAAGCCTAAGGCTACTAATAAATTTGTGATTTCACCCTTAGCCTTCCACTTATTCAACATTACCTAAATTTTAGCAATTGAGAGGGGAAGCAGATATGTCTTCATTTTGTTTCTTCTGGTGCCATAGATCTTATCGACAATAGTCACCTAATGAAATGCCTCCAACATGAAAAATATGTCTTACAAATATAGGGAGTTGGAAAGGCTCCTTGGAAAAACCATGAAATCTGATTAATGTGAAATCCTTGTGCATAAAATAATCCATCAGGGTCAGCTGATCTTCTATCCATTGTATGCCCTCTTGAGAGAAACAACCAATAGGGAGAGGCAAAAAATCTTGAGGCACTGGCCTTCGAAAGTGATCTACAAACCAATAGTAATCCCCTATTCTTGAGAGCACATGGGTCCACACAAAAACTGGCTAGAGATAGCCCCTTTCATCTAACCTAGACATTAGTATATTCCTCCCCATCCATTCAAAATTCTGATGCAAAACTAAATGAGCCAAGATAGAAGAATACTTGAATTTATACTCAATACTAAAATTCTTCAGTTGTTCTAGAATGCTTCCAGCTATCACCTCAACAAAATAATAGTACTTCTGGCTCCTTTCCCTTTTGAGCACATAGGCTAGGCCAAACAGAAAAGAATCAACCTTCTCATCATTATCAAGGCCAGAAACCCAGGACAACATCAAGAATATAGACTATGTGTCATTCTTGAATGTCTTGCATGAAAGAGGAAAGAAAAGATGACCTCTCTCTAGCCTTTCCTTTGCCTCTTCCTCATAGAAAAATATTTTCTTGGCTATTTCTTCCCTGAAGGTGTCCATCCATTCTTCATCAAAAAGTTCAACACCCCAAGTCATAGGGATATAGAACATATCCCATATGGCTTTAGCATAAATGGTAACCTTGACCCTACTCCGCTCGATGGACTTTGTCATTTTATTGAGTCTTTTCTCACATGCGTCGACCAAATCTTGGCATGGATGTACAACAGGTAGTATAAAATGTGGTAGACCATGATTCTAGAGCTAAAATGCAAAACCTTCTGACGATTCATGCTCCACCATTCTCTGAAACACACCTTACCTAAAATTTTTAGGGTTAGCTAACAATTGAGGGTCAAAAACATTGTCGGCGATATCTTGCACTACATCTCTTGGGATGCATTTATTAGGTAGTACCTTCTTGCAGAATTTGAATGGCCATTCCTCAACTACTAGGGCATTAGAAAATCATTTCTACCCAAAGATATCGGCATAACCATGCCTTTTGATTGAAACTACAATTTTTCTACTAGAGGTTGATGCTTCTACCATGGCTATATGAGAAAGTTATACAGAGTTTTTTTAACAAAAATGGCCACTTGTCTTTCACTTCTTTGGAGAAATCTACTTTTGAGTGTAATTAATTTTCTCACTCGTACATGCAATTAAGGCTATTCCATTACTGTTGGTCCATTAAATGCTGCCATTGAAGTGATACATGTGTATTTGAGATCCATATCCCTTAGGAATGCCAAATACACCATGAGAATAGAATTAGTACATTCTCCCCATTGCCTTTTTACCAAATAAAATCATTGCATTAAAAAGTGTTATTTTCACTATGTGAAATGTGTTGAGGTGATACAAGGTACCCTTGAAAATACATGACCATTAATTTGTCAGAGCTTAGTGTGTTAATACATGTCTTTTATCATTAGTAAGTTGGTTGGTGCTGATGATGGCGAAGGACACATGTCGATAATCGATGTACAAGATTAATTACTCCCAATGCCCAAATTTATTTCTCAAGACATTTTGTTAGATTCTCCATAGAATTTATCTACCCTTCTCCATTTTTCCTTGATATTTTCCCATTGTTGTCAGGCCAAAAATAGACCTTCCATTATTTGAGTTTGTTGATTCATCTTTCTACATATATATAGCTATTCCACCTTATGGAATATTCATTTGAAAATATAGCCCCTTAAGTTTAGCAAGATTTTTGCTTATTCCATTCTGCCACAGTTCACTACTTTGTCAAAATTCCTGTTGGCTTGGGAACTCCTATTCAGTTCCTCCCACAGAGGCCACAATACTACTTTTTGGGAGAGGTCACTAGTGACTGAATTAAGTGCCTAGTGAAAAAATGTGACCACATTTCCATGGTTGTTTTCAAGTGGGTAGTTGGTTTGGACTTCATCAACGATGAAAACTAGCTCCAGAGAAATTGCAACATCCTTTCCCACTTCATGGACTTGTTGCTTGACCTAAAGGTGGCCAAGCCTCATATAATTTAGTTGTGCCACTAGATGTTCAATGCTTCATTGATGGAAGGACATGCATTGATGGAAGGACATGGCAAGATAGTGCAAGTGGCCATCCCCGATGTTGGTATCCCGAGAACCATGGATCTCTATAGGCAGGTGGACTTTGGAATAGATGTACCTTGGTTTCCCTTCCTTTCTAACTTTTTCACTATGGAACTTGAGATGTACTAATGCTCTTCTTAACTAGTGGCATCATATCTACTATGAGAGTATGACATGGAGCATGTTCCGGGACTCACCTAGAGGAAGCACTTCAAATTCTTGGTGCAGAGTCGTGGTGAATAGGCCTTGGGCCTGCATCATCTGTAGTATGCATGTGTAGAGTGTTCAACCCCTTTTTGCACCTTGTTAGATAAGAAGAAGAAGAACAAGAAGAAGGAGAACAAGAACAAGAACAAGAACAAGAACAAGAACAAGAAGAACCTAATAATGAGCCCTTTTGTTTCATTGACAATGGTTGGAGGCTTTACTTTACTATTTTTTGCAAGTTGCCTCCCTTTTGCTTCTTTTTTCTTTTTTACTCTTTTTAGTTTTGCTTGAGAGAGCCTCATGTTTAAATCTGAGCCTTAGGCCTTGCATTATATTGTAAATTTTTTATGAATATAATATAATACAACTTTTTTTTCTTCAGTGTTATTCTCGGATGGCTTATTCTCAAATTTTAAAACATATTTACAAAAAAAATTATATATGGTACATAACTATTAAATTTTTTAAAGAGCTACATATTTTAATGGAATGAATTTAGATAAATACCATTCACTAGTATATCTAAAGTGTTTCCTTCCATATCTTCAAGTTTGTATGCATTCTTCTCCTTGCACACGCTAATTCGAAAGGGTCCCTTCCATACTGCTTCAAATTTTGTGTGTTTCCCTTGTTTTGTAGTATGTTCATCATACTTTAGCACTAAGCTCCCCTCTTTGAATTTTGGGTTAGAATTATTTTTGTCAAACCATCACTTTACTATTTGTTGATGGTTGATCATGGCTTCATGAGCTTTTTCTCTATCTTCCTCTAGCTTGAGGAATTCTACTAGATGTACTTCCATTCCACTGCTTTCTTCAATTTCAAGGGCTTTAAGCAGTTGTAAGGCAGGAATCTCTATGGAAATGGGTAACAATACCTCTTTTCCATACACCAATTCATTAGGCAAAGTCTTCAAAATTTTCTTAGGAGTAATCCAGTCTTCCCACATAGCAGCTCATAGATGTTTGTGCCAATCCCTTTGTCATTCCACTCCAATGCACTTGATTAACCTAATTAGGTTTTTGTTGGTTGACTCTAATTACTTGTTCCCTTGTCAATAGTAATTTGATGAAATTTTAAGGAAAATCCCTTTTCTAATAGAAAAATATAACATTTTTTATCCTACAAAAGCTTAGGCATTGTTAGATATGATGGTCTTGGGTGGGCCAAATCTGGTACTAGCTCTTCAAGGAAATTGACAATTTTCCTCTCTGTGGCATTTTCTAGGGCTACAACCTATGTCCACCTTGTGAAGTAGTCACTTTCCATGAGGATCCACTTGTGTCTAGTGATAGAAATAGGATTTATCATTCCAATAAAATCCAAACACCATTAAACAAAGGGTTCCTCGGTTATGATTAGGCTTAGGGGAAAAGCAACATTATTTCTTTTTCAAAAAAAATATTGGCACTAGGTACACGTTTGCACCATATGATGTGCTTCGACAAACATAGAAGGCCAATAATATCGTCATTGCATGATATTTAAAGTGGTATTCTTAGCAGATAAATTTCCACCCTTAGGACTGTGATGAAATTCATTGAGAACTCTTTCTACTTCTAGCTTGTCTAGACATCAGAGTAGTACACCATCATAATTTCTTTTGAATAATATACCCTTACTTAATACATACCTAGTGCCTTTCAATCAATTATATCACCTTTTTTGGAATGAAAGGCTGGTCAGGTAGTATCCCTTTTGCATATACTATGTTTGATCAACCACCCAAGATTCTTCAGACTAGAATTGGTTTTTAGTAGACCTGATTGATCTCTCTTTCAGCTATGTGACTTGATTCTTGTGCAATGTATTCACACAAACCTCTTCCTTAAACCAACTTGGTTGGTCTAATGTCCACATCATATTATAGGATCTTGGTGATCCAATTTTCCCTCTTTTCTATTATTTCACCTTTTGTAATGTATTCCCGCACACTGGGATGTGTCACAAGAATAGTGATCTTGTTGGCCGACACCAAGTGTCGAAACTTATTTAAACTTTTAACAATGGAAAAATCCTACTTTTCTATGAAATTATACCTAGCTTCATAACCTTTTAGGGTCATTGAATGGAATGTGATAGGATGTACCCATTATCTTCCTCGTACTTGTGAGTGAGCACTGAAGCTATACTATGTTGGCCACTATACACATAGAGTATAGAGTATTTGGAAAAATCTAGGTTGACCAACACCGAGGCTATGGAGATGGATATATTTAGTTGCTCAAAAGTTTGTTTTCCTTCGGGGGTCAACTTGAAAATTAGGTTCATCTTAAGCATCAAATTAATTAGTCTGCAATGCATATGAAATCTGATATGAATCTTTTGACAAAATTGATTTTACCCAGAAAAGATTGTAGTCCCTTTTGGTTTACTAGTAGAGGTAATTCCATTATAGATCTAACCCTTTAGGGGTCTATTTCCATTCCATCCTTTGACACTAAAAAGCCAAGGAGCTTACCTTGAGGTACTTCGAAGAAACATTTTCTTAGATTTAAAGAAATCTTGAACTATTGGAATTTTTGGAAAACCTTCTCTATTTGATCAAAATGATCATCTCTTGATTTTGAAAAGACTGTTAGGTCATCCAGATATATAAGGATAATTAGGTTGATCAATCCCTTGAAAGCAATATCTATTGCTCTTTGAAAATTCGCACCAACATTGGAAAGTCAAAATGACATCTTTGAGTATGCGAATGTTCCCCACTTAGTGGCAAATGTTGTCTTATGTTGGTCAACTTCCTTCACATAGACTTGATTATATCTTGAGAAACCATCTAAAAAAGAGAACATCTCTAATCTAGCCATAGTCTACAAGATCTTCTCCATTAGTGGCAAGGGGTAATGGTCTTTTAATAAGGCTTTATTCAAATCTTCGAAATCAACACAAAGCCAAATATCATCATTCTTTTATTAGATTAGAACTAGATTTGACACCTACGTAGAATTTTTGATAGGGTATATGATCTTTGACTCAACTAGTTTGGTTAGCTCTTATGCCATCAACGCTTCAATCTTTGGGTTAACTAGCCTTTTCTTCTGTCAGATAGGTTTGGATCCTTCCGCAAAGTCAATGGTATGTTGAATTATTCCTAGATCATAACCTCTTAGATCATCACAGGTCTAGGCAATAACCATATCATATCTAAAACATAGATCCTTCAGTCTCTTCTTGTCCATGTGAGGAACTTCCCTTCTAACTTTCAACCATCTACCACTTCCAACATCAAGCTCTTCATAATCCCTTGCACTTGTAGTGAATCTTTGCTTGCAATTTTTTGCATCTTCATAATCAAAGAAATTTTCAAGAGAAATTAATCCTTGGGGAAGCTTGTTCCCTTTCAATTAGATGACTTTCTCCTCAGAAAATTCTACTCTTGGTGGTGAATAGTTGGAAGTTGTCCCTAATTTATGTATGAAGGAAGCAATTTAGATGTCATCATCAAAGACTTGGTAGTTTTGATCATTGTCAGGAATTAAGGATCAGATGATGACTTGCACTGCACTCTACTTGGTCGGATTAGAAACTAGTTCAAATTACGAGCCAACAGAAGCTATCTGATCAACAACACTATTTTTGTGATTGGGGAATAACTTGTATATTGAAATATTTATAGCTCTTGATAAGATCCCAAACTCAGTGTTTGTATGACTTCATTCTTATGTTTTTTGTAGTTTCTTGTCCACCAACCTGGCTCACCACTATCTCTAAATCTCTAAAAGATTGTATTCTCCTTGCGCCTATCCGCTTTGCAAGAATCAAACCATGAACCAAGGCTTCATATTTGGCATCATTGTTGGAGCATGAGCTAGAAATGGTAAGATTTGAGGGTTTCTGATCTTGTTGGAGACATTAGTTGGACACCCACTCTAGAGCCAGCTTTGCACTTTTCGTCATCAAAATATAGGATCCATAGATGATTGTCACTCGAATCATCACATTCTTCTAAATCCTTCAATAATTTTTGAAATACTTGATCATCATTAAAAATCACATAGGTTCCTAGCCTTGTTGAATGGAAGTTTCCAAATGGATTAGATTTAATGAATTAGTTGAGTAGCACCTCCTCTTTGAGAGTTTGATCACTTGTATCTTCTTCATCTTCTAGTATCTCTACACAATATCTCTCTTGCTAAGAGATGGAGGTATGCACTGCTTCAAAGCATATGAATGCATTGTCTGCAATGTGTTCGAGATGCAAGGATTTGGACAAAATCTTCATATTCGCCTTGTGCTTGGTTCTCAATATTAGGTGGGACCAGTTGAGCACTAAGTATCTACCAAGCTTTGCAGTGAAATCTCTTGAAAGAAACATTAAGATGATTGGGGGAATGTCTAGCACTGCTATTTCTTGTGTGACTATTTCACTTGGACATGAGAAGAGGGTTAGAGATAGATCCTTTATCTGACCAACTATTGGAACCTTCTTCTCATCTAGTTGCATGATTCATTTTTCAAGAGGCTTATACTTAAGTTTCAAGACATCTACCACTTGTTTTGGCATGACAATCATGCTAGCCCTCAAATCAATCATATTATTATGCAAAATCTTATCTCCCACAATTTAAGTGTTAAAAAAAAAGGTGTGGGCTTTGGCTTTCTTACCTCTTTCTCTTTTTTCAATGCTCACATCATTCACATAAGTTGTTTCTTTTGAAGCTTGAGGGGGTGACACGGATCCTTTGTCTCCACTTTGGCCACACAACTAAGTCACGTCCACTTGTGAGATTTGTTCTTATTTCTTTAATGCTTCTTGAACCAATGTCTTTTTTTTGGGAATAGATATGATATCCCACATTGATACATTAGTAAGCACTTTCATCAGTTGTTTCACCACATTGAGCATTCTAACTGGTTTAGTCTTAGGCTTGCATAGTAGTATTTCTCTTGTTTCAGAAGAAAATATTCTGTCATGATTGGGCTTGATGTCTTGTTCACCTCCTTCTATAAGTCTACTTCTCCTAAGTCTCGAGGTAGGTAACTAAGAGTACTAGAATTGATCTCTCAAATATGCTCTTTTTTGGACTCTAGGCATGAAAATTATAGTTTCCTTAGCTTGATTTAAGAAGTATTTCTAACTTTTAATCAAGTGCTTGGAAAAATTCTTGTCCCACTAGGCATTCCAAAAAAAAAAAATTGATCATCAAAGCATGTGCCTCTCCAACAATCGTATGGGAAATTTAGTGAGTGGGGGACCAATTTTTGCCTTATTGAATACCTTTTGGATTTTTATAGAAATCCAACTCTTCTTTGGGGTTTGGAGAAAATGGTAGAAGGAAATGTAAATATAAAACATAAAAATGGTGATATGCCAACACTTTTACAACATTTCAAACCCAAACATTCCAATGATTGATATTATTAGATACATAACACCACAACCCTTCATTGTTGGAAAGAGAATGAACAACAAAGGCTAAAAACAAGCACAATGTGTCTCAAATCTTTCTATAGGTAGTGTTCATTAAGGTCTGATCAAGCATAAAGATTTCTAAGGGTAACAGGAAAAACATTTAGAAATTGCATGAACTCTTCCTCCTAATACAACATAATATAATAAAAAACAACCTTTCAGAAAAACAGAGAAGTTCAATGACATAATCCATTTTTCACAAGTTATTATTCTATTATACGAGCATACAACATGGAAATAAACTACTTAAACTATTCAAATTCAGCTTGCAAGACACAATATTTCATTTAGAATGAAAACATAAAGAAAGAAAGCTTGATAAAGGAAAAACATGCACAGTCTCAATCATTTCTTCTCAATAATTTACACTTTAAATATCAAATGAACTTTAGAATAAAGGTCAAATGCCAATCTAACAATAGTTTAAGCCTTAAAAGATATAACATTTTAGAGAAAAGTAGTTTTGCAACTTTACTTCTGAAAATTGTTCTATATCCTAAGAAAAATAAAGAAACTTTTCCTTGACAAAGAAAATTGAAACTTGGAATCCAACCCTTTCATTTGTCACTGCCTCCCTTTTATAGCTACATAAAGAAGAAAATGTTGCCGGGTGATCCCACAATAGTGGTTTACAATTTTTGGCCAAATTGGACACTAAAATAATTTTTTCTAACTAAATCTTCACTTTCGGGCACCTATAGCAGCTAAACTATGAGGAATTTGAAGATGATGCAAACTAGAGTTTCATGAAATTTTGTCTATAGATTCTAAATATATTTTTTTCAAAAATTTTGGAATCAAATTGCACTTCTTTTTCCATCTCCCTCCAAAACTAGTTTTTTTTTTTAGAAAATAACATTTTTAAAAAGTGATGCTCATCGTATAACACAACTTTTTTTCATGAAGGACAAAATTCTAATCCTTTTGAATTTAGATTTGTAACTCTAACATCGAGTACTTCCACTTGGTTAGATAAGTTTTTATTGAATATTTTTTCTTTAATCAAGTTTTGAAGTCAAACTAATTACAATTCAGACATAACACAATCGTATAACGCGTAACATTTTTTGTATGTATCAAAATTCAATTTTTCTTTTTTGGTTGGACCAAGGACTTCAATATCTGGTGTACTCATATTTTTCAAAAAAAAATTGATAATCTTCTATTTTTCCACATGAGTAGAATAGAAAGCTTGATTTTCAATGAAAAACCTACATTCACAAGAAATAAAAAATAAATATAATAATTAAATTAAATTTATTTAAAATTATAATTTTTGGGAAGCTTATAATAAGGACTACATACAAAAAGTAAATTTTAAATGAATTAATTTGATCCCCCAAAAGGTAAGTCAAAGTGGTATTTTATCAACATTTTGATAGGTGTAAAGGAGACTCTGTTATAGGTATGGTTTAAAACTAGTAGGGTTCTATCCAAGGGGGTTTGATCTAAGGTAGTTTTATCAAACCCTCATCAATTGGAATGCTTTAAATGGAACTTTTTAAGGCTTAAATTATTATATTTTCTAAAAATATGTGATTTTTAAAGCAAAAATTAGAATCTCCCAGAAATTGTAAATCGGCTTTGTGGGATCACCCTGCCTCAACACAAAAGTAATCATTGCTAGGTGTTGGCTTTTGATAGCACATGATATGATCGTAGATCCTTGGTTAGGTCACAACAATATTTTCTCATCAATTCTTAGCTATCATATTAATTATTTTTAGATATTTAGCAAAGATAGAGGTTTGTAAATGATCAAATTCTAGAAACATAGCCTAGCAAAAAGGTCCAATTGACCAAACACATCACCCAAAGGCACCGACTCAAAGCTTCCATCCCAAAAATCATGAAAATAAAATGGCCAACAAGCTTCAAAAAACTCCAAAAAGATATCACTTCATAAGAAGGACAATCTTCCCATAGCGAGGAGATGGCATATCAAATAGGTGGAAAATTTTGAGCTCATAAATATAGCTCCTTAGAAAATATTTGATGAGCCAACATGTGTCCTAACTCTCTCCAAAAGGGAAGGTGAAAAATGAAAGCTCCACAACCACCATGTGGCACATTGCACACCTTTCCAATAACTCTACTTGAGCATGGGCACATCTAAAACTAAAAACATTAAACAATCTAAAAATCAAAATGATCAAGGAAAAAATGCTTCACAGTTATCATCATTTTTTATCATCCAATACTATTAGCATCATCTTGCATCATCTAGTTGATCTCCTGAATCTAATTCAGAGTTAATCCTATCATCCAATCAATCAATCCAATCCAATTGATCCTATCCAGTCGATAATTCATAATTATCCTATCGATTATCCAATCAATCGATACATCATCCTTTCAATCCTTTAAGTCATCTCCTAGGTAATCATCATTTAGGTACATTTTAGAGTTTCATGTTATTATCATCTTATGTTCATCTGTACTTACATTCACATTACCACCCAATCATAGGTAAAGAAACTCATGGAACTATCATGTTTGCAAGCTAGTCAACCACAACATCCTCCCAATCCACCCTATGAGAAATCCAACATGGAAATTTACCCTTAGGCTACCTTTGAGGAAGGAATGGTTAACCAATCAAAGCTAACTATTGATGAATATCTTAGTGATAATACTAATGTTCAAGTGAGGGTATGCACATGATCATCATGGAAAAAACAGACCCTTAAGCGGAAAAAAAATTAGAAAAATTAGAGTTAGGCGACTTGACGTCAAAATTTGAATAAGCTATCTATACTATTTCAAAAATATGTAAGAATAGAGTTTGTAGCAAATTAAATGTAGTTTCTAAACTACTAGTTTTTTTTAAATCGATTTGGTAAAAATTTGAAATTTCAAAATAGTACTTAAATTTAGGGAAAAAATAAGAAGTAGGTGTTTGTTTGACCACCCTAACCACAATAAAATGATAATATTTTGTTATAATAATTTATATATAAGTAGAGGAATCATGTTCTAATGTGATACATATGTTTTGTAATTTATTTCCAAGTAAATAATTAATTATGAAATTTTTATTACAACTTTTAAAAAATATAAAAAACTCATATGTTTGACCACCTTAACTTGGTAAAAACTTCATGAAATTAAAATTTTTTTTAATCCTATAGTATGCAAAGCATAGAATGTGACACATGTTTCAGATTCAAAAAATGTGATACTATTTGAGAGCTATAGATGTTTTTCAATCAACCTATCAATCAAGACTTTAGTCATAATTCAAATAGAAAATGAATAATAATTATTTATTAAATTCAAAGTAAAGCATGATTTATATTGGTGGAAAGCTAAGAATATCCTTTAAAAACCCTTTTTGTTTCATGAATTTTGGGTAAAAAAATTCATTAGCCATATACCCTACACATACCCACCATATCACCACTTTTTGGCCCATCATGATCCTGCACATACCCATGACTGATCATCTCCTTACTGAGCATGGGGATAAATTCCTCACCACATTGCTTATGAGGGGTATCGAACCACCTCCTGGATTTGATCTATCATAATATGTCAACATCATGCCCCCTCCATCATAGGATCTGCAAAGCTCTCAGGTTAATCTGGGATTGTTAGTCCCTTAGGTTCCTCAAGTTACACCATAAGACACATGGTATCAACCCAGATTCATAAATGATGTATGCTATCATGTCCAAATTTTAGTCATGGGTACAACACATGTTCCTAACAATCTGCAAGGCCCTACTAATCTGTGAGGTCCTAGAAATCACCAAAGTCTTGGTCCTATTAATCTACAAGGTATTAACCTACAAGTTCCTACCCCCACAACATCCACACCACCTCATCAGCCAAGTCAACCAAGTCATTCATCAGGTAACATTGGGAGAAATGCATTTAATCCTTTTGTTGTTGCACCTCCACATATACCCCTCATTTGCATGAGTCCTTTAAACATACCACAACCACCATTTAACCCTAGTCATGTCACACCACAACCATCCTCTTATCACTTACCTCAATCACCATCCCAACATCAGCCTCAGGGTAATTCACAACCTCCACATTAGCCTCAAGGAAATCCACAACCTCAACTTCAACCAAAAATCACTCCACAACCACAACAACCCCAAGAAAACCCTACAACTCAATATCAATATCATTCAAAACCTCCACCTCACCATTTCCTACAATGTTATCACTAACAACCTCCTCAAAACACTTATTACCAACCACCTCCTCCATTGATCATGCCTAGACTACAACCTACCACATCCAACCCCAATCCTAACTATTCCTATTGCAAGCCCCATCAATCCCAACAATAACCACCCTACGTTAACCCTCAAAAGCCACCACAAAACATTTATCAATAGAAGTCTAATTCACAACAACCTCCATACATTTTCCAACACCTGTCTACATATGATTATTAGTATAATCCATTTTACTATCAATAGCCACCATCCTATCAGCAGGGTGCCTCTTCATCATATTACCAAGCCCCACCATCACACCAACAAGTTTACACCAACCCACAATCCACCTACATGGATCAATATCAGAAAAGGCCTTCATATGATTAGTCGCTTCCACCTCCATTGTCTTCATATCAACAATGCCCTCCTTATGATCAGCCCAATCTAGCAAGTCCTCCCCATCAACACAAATTAATAAATAATGGGAAGACATGAAATATTCCTTAAAATACTTACAAGTTGGGAAATTGAAGAAGTCCTTCAATTTTGAGGACATTTTTCCCTATCCATTTGATCCTTCGATTTCCACAATCCCTTTCCCAAAGCACTTTGAAATTGCTAAATTTGAAAAGTATAACAAAATAGGGGATCCTTGAGACCACTTGCAGGAGTTCCATATGAATTGTTAGGAGGTCCTTCACAATGACAACTACCTTCTTCGGTTATTCTGTCAAAGTTTAAAAGGAAAAGCTTGAGAGTGGTTCATGCACCTTTCACGAGGGTCAATTTCCACCTTTGCAAATTCTTCAGAGAAGTTTGTCACACATTTCTCTTTCAATCTCAAGAAATAAATAAACACCTTAGATATCTTGAAAGATAAACAACATGATGGAGAGATGTTTTCTAGCTATTTGCAAAGGTGGCAAGCTCTAGCTAGCTGGCTCAAGTGTACTCTTTCCAAGGAGTTAGTTGGCATATTTTTCACAAATTACCATCTTGATTTGGTACATAACTTATGTCTCCATTGTGTTACCACCTTCACAAAGGTCATTAAGAAAGGAACCACTATTGAAAAATCTCTCATTGCTAAGGGGCTCATCAAAATTTTCAAAGAGGATAAATATAAACAATCAAGGTATAAGTCATTCTATTGGAACAAAAATAAGAACATTGTTAATGATGGTGTCACTAACACTAAGCATATCCAAGTAGTGAGTACTTCCTAGACACTACAAAATGCTCCTCAACCACCATCAATTTCCAATATCATATCTATCCCACAAGGTGCACCCAATCCTCCCCCACAATCTAGTCAGTCAAATAAAGGAAATAATAAACACACATTCACTCCCTTAGGAGAATCCTTAGATGCAGTATTTAACAATCTCATGCAAGCTAATGCAGTTATTTATCTTGTTACTCAACCTTTTTATGAGTTAAAGCCAAAACCTAACTGGCATAGAGAGAATGAGTATTGTAACTACCATAGGAATAAAGGTCATTCCCCATAGGAATAAAGGTCATTCCACAAACAAATGTTAGGGTCTTAAAGGTTATATCCAAGATCTTATTGATTGAGGATACATTGTACTGGAGGCAAGCCAATTTGCTTCATCCAATGTTGAGTTGCAAATATTTCAAAATGTCTTTCCCAAACATAACCAAGGTCCTAGTATCTCAAGTGCAAAGACTGGGTCTAATAATAATAATCAAAACAATAGCACAAACAATATTAGTTACAACAAGATGCTATATAATTATGAGAATATTGTTACATGTATTACCTAGGTAGACCCATGTGTATCCATGATTTGTGTCAAAGAAAAAGATACCCAATGCACTATTACCCCTTGTCACACTTGTATATTAGTTCTCAAGTCCTCCACTTCATCCCAACCAACATCTTTGGGATCACAGTATAATATTCTTGATCATTAACTTGCAAGACCCTTGCATAAAAATCTATGCTAGATTTGTTGAGGTCTTCCCTAGTACATCAAGAGATTCTCACAAAATCCTTACAGGATACACATGACTAAATGACATTGATCTTACCCAATTCTAAGCTCTAGTAAGACACTTGTCATCTACCTATTAGCTAGGTTTTAGCAAAAATGATATGCCACCCATTGATCCATCTCACAACCATGTCCTCCATATTGAAGTCCTTGTCACCAGGCATAAGGTTAAGAGGGTCTTGGTAGATAATGGATCTACCCTAAATCTATGCACATTGGAGTTCATAAAATAGGTCATCACAATCAAAGCAAATGACAATTTAGAAAGAGACTCATGTTGGAAGAATGAAAAAGAATGATCATGTCTACAGTTTTCTTTTGTCATTGATGCCACCATGTTGTGATTTCAAGTTTAATTCAATGCTTCATCCATTATTTTGGTCTAGTATCTACTCTAGTTTTCAAGCTGCACCCTTTAGTATTCTAGTTTACAATCCTACATAGTTGGCAGTTGCTTCTTGTGGTTTTGGGAAATTGTTTATGGTTGCTGAAGGTGTGTATGTTCATAATTTCTTGTGCTCCAGTGCTTGTACAACATACTGGCGTTATTCTGATAATTGCTTTTTGCAATGAAGTTTATTTATGGCTGACTTCTTGGATTAGTCATGATATGGTGAATTATTTTTTTTATGAAAATATATGTGTGCCCTATCTTAGGTCTATGCTGACATGATATAGCATATTAAGTGTTTGGATTTCCTTTTTAGAATATTTTATTAATACTTGAAGCCGAAAAGTTGGTATTTTTTGTAAGGAAATGCATCTAATTAGGCCATCCTAATTGATTCTTGCAGATAGATCAAGTATATATATGTGTTGAATAGTTTTTGAAGATTATGTATGATCATTAAAGTAGTAGTGAATGCGAAAGTGAAGAAGAGGGAAATGATGAAGTGTGTTAAGTTAGTCTACTAAGCATCACCGAAACTACATCAATACTTGTTAGGTAAACTATCTTCAGTTCATTTTGGCTGTGAAGCCCAATTTTCTTTTGTAAATATTTTGTAGGCAATGAGCCTCCTTGTAAGCAATGAGATTTTGTATCCAGATAGTGAGTCCTATTTAGGGTAGCAAGCCCTTGGCAGTGAGCTTTATATATTTAGTTTTGAAGCTACTTTATATTATGAGTTAATCCTCACCGTTCTTTTTCCCTCATTGGGTTTTCCACATAAAAATCTCTTGTTCATTGTGATGATTTTACTTTCTATTATTTGTGTTTCACATTCATACTTAATAGAAAAATAGTGTGCTTGTGGAATTGATAAGTGTTGATGTTTTAAGTTTGAATTTTTGTGACAACTGATTCACCCCCTCTTAGTTGTCTTGCACCTTTTAGCAACTTAGAGGGTATTATTTTCCTTCCCATTTAATTCGGCCCAGTTGTGCAATATACCACTTTCCATTTCCTTGATTTGGATTTACCATATAACCTTCTCCTTGGCTGCCCATGGCTTCCTGCCATGCAACCCATCCCATCCACATATCATTAGTGTTTGAAATTTCCATATAATGGGGTTGAAGTTACCATCCATGCTGACCCCCAACCTTTCAATCACTTTCATGCTCTTGAGAAATCTTTCCCACTTTCACAAAATTATCTAAGAATAGAAGTTGGAACCCCTCACACATCATCATTCATTCTATCATCCATTCCATCCACCACTCCATCATCCAATACATATTCCACTCCATCCTCCACATACAATTCCACCATTACCAAAGTCTAGATCATTGAAAAGGGTTGTGGGGAGTATGAGATGAGTATTGCACTTAATGTGGTGACAATTCCTACATCTCCCAACACTTATGGCTAACCATCTAAATTTGTATAGAAGGAAAAATTAAAAAGTAAAATAATCAGTTCCAAGAATGAGGGTTCCACCACCTTTCAATCTCTAGGAACCTTACAGGATCAAATGGATGAGGACATCAACCAATGGCTCTATAGAGAGGAACCTAAATCCTCACCTCCCCTTATTGAGTACATCCAAGAAGTTTATTCTCGTGCTTCTAAGTTAGCATAAAAGTATAATTATCAGGGGGAGGGCTTGGTGATAATGAACATGGAATGAAGAAGCCTACTAAGATACCCATGTGCCCTAAGAACCTAGGTCTTGGATATGATAAGAAATAGAATGGATCCATGAAATCCACTAGTTCTTCGAATAACATTAATTGGAAAATTGATTTTCTTGAGGACGTACCTAAAGAAGAAGCCATCATACTTTCTTACTATGATTTGGATCTCTCGTGCTCTTTGAATCCACTCTTGTTTTCTCCATCAACCTCTCACTCTATTACCTTGACCTCATTGATTGGGACCTACAAGGTAGTGCACTAATTGACACATTTTCTTAAGAGGAAACATATTTACACCTTATGGGATTGGGGGAAGATGAACACCCTAATTGCAAATTTAAAAAGAAACAAAACAAAACATGGTCACCTAGTGAAAACCTTTCTAAGGAACCTCTTAACTCAGTAGAAGTAAAAATAAAGGGTGTATCCTCTAGTTAAAACCTTGATGAGGCACTAGAGGATGGGGATATTCATCTTACCCTCATAGGGATTCACTTTTCTGAATGGTCTTCGATACTGATTAAAGATACAAGAGAGATAAACTTGGGAATAGAAGAAGAGCCTAAAATAACCTACATGGCCAAATCTTTATCTGAAGAGGAATATTCGCTCATTGCTAATATTTTGAAAGAAGGCATCATCAACTTCACATGGTCCTATTTAGATATGCCAGGGTTGGATCCTACCTTAGTCATCCACCATCTCAATGTGCATCTAGATGCTAAACTAGTCTAGCAAAAACTTAGTAAAAATGTGTCCACAAGTAGATCTAATTGTTAAGATGGAACTAGAGAAGTTATTGGAAGATGAGTTTATCAGGCTAATTGATTACTTAGATTGGATATCAAATATAGTACCTATGGCTAAGCTCATTGGGGGCATTCAAATATGCACAAACTTTAGGGATCTAAACAAAGCTTATATGAAAGATGACTTTCCATTTCCCAATATTGATATGTTGGTAGATCTTACAATAGAGCACACCATGCTATCCCTCATGGATGGATTTTCTTGGTATAAAAAAATAAAATTGTACTTGAAGACTAGGAAAAAACCTCTTTCACTATTCCTTGGGTTACATTCTGCTACAATGTCATGCCCTTTGGTCTTAAGAATGCAGGGGCAACATATTAGCATGTAATGATAGTTATCTTCCATGATCTTATCCACATTATAATGGAAGACTGCGTTGATGATCTATTGGGAAAGTAAAAAAGTATAGAAGATCACCCTAGAGTTTTGAGGAAAATATTTGAGCAATTGGAACAATATAAGTTGTGGTTAAATAATACGAATTATGTTTTTGGCGTCACATTTGAAAAACTATTAGGATTCATTGATTCTAGAAGGGGTATTGAAGTTAATCCAACAAAAGTTAGGGCTATAATGGAAATTCCCCCACCCAAGAATCACAAAATAGTTAAGAAGCTTGCAAGGGAAATTGCAGTCTATCAAGCACTTCATAACCCAACTTTTCAATAAATGTAAATCTTTTACTCATCTCCTACATAAGATTACAATTTTTAAATGGGATTTGCAATGTCAGGAAGGCTTTGATAAGATCAAGGAGTATCTCACCAACCCACCAATCTTAATACCCCCCATTCCTGGCAAGCCATTATTGTCATATATTTCAGCCACTTTAGTTGCACTGGAGACATTGTTGGCTCAACAAGTCTTCCAAAGAATGAGCCATCTACTAAATTATTCATACACTTGTGGGATATCAGCTTAACTATTCTCCCATGGAGAAATCTTGTCTAGCAGTTTCTTTTAGTTCACAAAAGCTACATCATTACATGCTCAACCATCCAATCAAACTGATATCCAAAGTTGACCCACTCAAATATTTGTTATCAAGAACTTCCTTGATTGGCCGCGTAGCTAAGTGGGTTATGATCCTTAGTGAATTTGACATTTAATATGTGGATCACAAGGAAATCAAAGGACACATAATTGCAAATCAATTGATTGATGCTCCCCTTGTAGATGTTTATCCATTAGTAGCTAAATTTCTTGATGAATCAGTTTTCACCATCTCAAAATTAGATACCTAGACACTATACTTTGATGGGTCATACAATCAAAATGGAGTTGGTGTTGTTATTCTATTTGTCACCTCTCAAGGTGCCTATATCTTGAAATCATTCAGATTGGCATTCCCATGTACAAACAAAATTGTTGAGTATGAAGCTTTGATCATAGACCTCATAATGGTAGTCCAATGGAATATAACTCATCTTCATGTTTATGGTGATTCACAGTTGGTAATCAAATAGGTCAATGATGAATTTCAAACTAAGGACAATAAGCTTCTCCCTTATAAGTGCATGGTTGAAAACTTTACGAATTACTTTAGTCATATCCAGTGTCCCTAGATTGTAGAACAAAGCTACCAATGTAATGGCCACAATTGATTCCCTTATTAACATGCCAAGAGATCACATAGTTTGTGAGTTCTTGGTGGAGAAATTATTAATCTTGGCATATGACATTCTAGACAATGAAATGGTGTGTGACATCATAGGTCCCCAATCACCCTGGTACCATGGTATTTACACCTACCTCCATGATAACATTTTCCCACCCTATCTAAATCACAACCAACATAAATATTTCATCCAATGTGCTTCTTATTACACAATCATAGGGGATACACTTTATTGTAGAGGGTATGATGGCACTCTTCTTCGATGTCTGACTAAATTAGAGTCTCACGTTGTGTTAAATGAAGTGCATAGTCATGTTTGTGGGGATCAAACTAATGGAATAGCCTTAGCAAAGAAGCTGCTTAGAGTGAGGTATTATTGGCTGACTATGGAGCATGATGCTTGTGAATTTGTCAAAAAATGTGTACCATGCCAGCAACATATAGATCTAATATATGCTCCAGCATAGGACCTACAACCTATCATTTTGTCATGACCTTTCTCACAATGGGGTCTTAATTTGATTAACAAGATTTATCCTCGCTCATTCGATGGCCATACCTTCATAATCATAGCCACTGAATATTTCAGTAAATGGGTGGAATAAATTCCACTTTCTCAAATCATTGGCATCCAGATATCCAAATTCATTCTTTACCATATTCATTACAAATATGGTATCCCTTCCACTATAATTACTAACAATGAAAAACCTTTCAAAAAGCAATATATGCAACACCTATGTGAAACATGCCACATCCAACATCATTAGTCAACATCGTATTTCCCCCAAGGTAATAGATAGGCTAATGCTACCAACAAAACTCTCATCAAAATCCTCATGAAGGTTGCTAATAATAATGGTCATGATTGGCACCTCCACCTTAATCCCACCCTTTAGGATTATTGAAAATCCATTTGAACCCCTACTAGTACAACTCCATATTCCCTTGTCTATGGATAAAATTTTATCTTGTCAATAGAAGTCAAGATACCATCACTCCACATCTCTTTGATGAATTTGATTAGCGATGAAGAATCTCATGTTGCATGGTTGAGTTAGCTAGAGCTCCTAGATGAGAAGTGTCTCAAGGCTTACAATCATCTTAAGGCTTATCAAAATCAACTTAGGAGGAGCTATAATAAGGTGTGTCCTCATCAGTTTTAGGTTGGTGATCTAGTCCTCAAGGAGAATCAATGCACCCAACAAGATCGAGAAAAGAAAGGAAAATTTGAAGCTAATTTGTTGGGTCCATATGTCATCACTATAAAGTATGGTTTTGGGGCATATTAGCTTGCTATACTTTATTATCATTTCATTTCATTTGCATTCCAATAGGATATATTATCATTTCATTTGAATTCCATTAGGAATTACTATCATTTCATTTGCATTCCCTTAGGATTTATTATCATTTCATTTTCATTCCATTAGGATTTATTATCATTTCATTTCATTCCATTAGGATTTATTATCATTTCATTTGCATTCCATTAGGATATATTATCATTTCATTTCATTCCATTAGGATTTATTATTGTTTCATTTCATTCCATTAGGATGTATTATCATTTTAAGGAGTTTAGATTAATATATATTTTTTATTCTAAGCATCTCATTCATTTCATTAAATACATCTCATTACATTACATCCATATAGTAGTTCATCCATAGAATTATGCATATCATACATTCATAATTAAATATTACAATTCCATCCATAATAAACACATCATCCATTATACATGTCATAATCACATATGCATACATAATAAATCACAATCGCATCACCACCTGCATCACAAACAATTAGTATCATATCCATATCATAAATCATAAATTATAAAGCATAAACCATCACACCATACATCACAAATGTTAGGTGTGATCCATATCATCCATATCATAAATGTCATCATTAATGCATTTACCCTCATCATCATCACATGCATCCATCATAATCATAATCATACACATATGTATAAATAAATATGTAAAGCATCACATAGAAATCATCCATAGAGCATCACCAAAGTCCATCATATCATATATGACTCAAAATATAGCATCCATCACATAGTCCATAATAAAATTCCATAGTCCATATTTTCCACCTTAAAATCCATGTCCATAGTCCATATCATGTCCATCACATAATAAAATACATGGGAAGAGGAGTCCTATTATACATATACAAATGGATACATCTGACACATCATGGTATCCTAAATCAATGAAGAATAAAATAATAAATGATCCAATCTCCTAGAAACAATCTATATAAAAGAATTTGCATGTTGAATCTACATCTATGTACAACATCTATCATGTGTCTATAAAACTTGGGGACCTGTACCTGCCAGCCCTGTCCACCTTGTCTCCCATCCCCCATTGTACTCTCTATAGCCTCTACTTGTCTGGTAGCCTCATCCCTCTCTATTTGTAGTGTTTGCACATATCCCTTTGCCTATTGGGACCATTGTACTGCATTGTCCCTCTCCCTCTACATACCCTCAAAGAGGCCCTACACCTGCTCTAGCTATAACCTAGCTTGCTCCACCAACCCCCATGCCTCATCTCTCTCCCCTAGCATTCTATCCAATAAACCATATAGTCACTCTATCTCTTGTCATAGCCCATTAGGCTCTACTACTACCTCCACCTCAATCCCCTGTCCCCCATCTCCTCCTATTAGCCTATCCACCTCGACCTATAGTTGCTCCCTCTCTACCTCAAACTACCTTCATTGGTGTAAAATCCCAATCTATGCCTTTGCAACTGGTTCCTAATACAACAATAAGGCTCTCTCTACCACCTTCAACACATCCACATTGATGTTCATCCTATTGTTTTCATGTACTACCTCCTCCTCTCCCCTCTGCCCATCCACTCTTCATCTCCTCTAGCGCCTCTCCTACACATCCTCATCTACAAATCCCACTACTATCTCAATGGGATCTATTGGGGTAATCCTTAATGGAATCCTCCCTTGCCACCAACCTGCCTATCTATCAGTGACCCCTAGGTCATGTTAGAATTGTAAAATTTTGCAAAATTTTAAGTTCCCATGATGAAAAAATTTCTTTGAAAACTTAGAAATGCACCTAAAAAATCTACTCCAGTGACCTAATTTGGAGGGTAATAATTCAGAGCCCATTTTCTTTCATGCCAAATCCCTTGGTGAGTGTATCCATTTATCATATGTGAACATGTATGTTTGATTTCAACTTCTTTTGATGCATTTTGATAGGGTTTTGAGGTGACAAGTTGGAGGATTTTGGGACTATTTTGTTGTTTACATACTCTTAGGCCTCCGAAGTGGCCTTCTATTTAGAATGATATTTCATGGCTAGATGATCATCATGGAAAATTTATTGGTATTCTGCATTCCCCTCATTTTCATATACTTCCTGGTCTAGTTTCAGAGCCACAAGATCAAGTTTTATATTTTTACCAGGTCAAAAGCAAAGGTTGTTTGTCATATTCTGACATCTAAATGTTTCAAGGTCATCTTTGACCCATAATATCTTGTGAAGAATGTGGATTGAAGGAAATACGTCTTACACACATAATCAATGGACCTAAATGATTTAGTGTTTCCAATGGCAATTTCCCAGGAGAAGATTTGGTATTTTTTTGAGATGGTGACTTGGTGAGCCCTAATTGGTTTTTGATAGGTGAAGTTGTACAAGAGTTTGATTGAGCCACTTTGGATGTTAATATCTTGCACCTTGAGATCTATTTTTCCAAGTTGTTTGCTGCACTGAGTTCTTTGGTCAAATGCCTACATGATTGTGCATTTTCATGGCTCCATAAGATGGTTTTACTGGTTTTCTAGGGTGACTCCAAAGGCCACTTGACCTATTTTGACTATTGTGTAATATGGTTGAAAGTGGATTTTGATGTCTACCCGGTTCATTTTATTCACCTCAGGAGCATTCAAGGCCATCCTCAAATCAATTCAAGATAAAAACTTGTTTCAAAATGATATTTTTTTAGTCGGGCCCACAAGGGGACCCAACATGTGTCACACAATTTGAGGAAGTCATAACTCTTTAAGTCAATTTGTGTTTGATCTTCAAAGGGAAAATATTAAGGATTCTCCCATGAAATACCTGGAATAAATGTGAAAATATTTAATTAGAACAAGAATATGCAAATTAAAGACAATTATTTCTGAATTCTTCTCTCCTTGGAGATGGAAGTTAGCTTTGCACAAAAATCCTTGGGACAGTGCACCTTCATGGTTTGGAGCTACAACACATGGCATATTAAATACCATGGTTGATATTACTGAGATTGTTCTAGAGAAAACAAAAGCACCTAAGTTGTTGTTTGACTCATTTGAGGGCATTTATGGAAATGGTTTTGTGCGAGCTAAAAAATGTAGAGTTATACCCCAAATTAGAGAAAAGGAATTGATTTGAGTTACCATGGGATAAAGTCACAACATTTTTTAAATCCTGCTAGCTATGGCTCAGGCTTGAGTGAAGATTCAGCTTGGCCTAGATTTGAATGAGAATGCATTGAATATGGATTAAATTTATTGAATGTTTTATGTATGTTAGGCAACATGGAATTGGAAATAGAGAACAGGCTTAAAGTAGTAGAAAAAATGAGAGTCATACAAAGTGAATCAAATTTGAAGAATTTTTATGTTGATATTTTCCTTGGGTTTGGAATCATTTTTCAACTTTTCCTAATGAGGGATCCAAAGAACAATGTGATACATCTTGTGGATGCTCATGGATTTTATTGCAAAGGTGTTGGCATAGTGGCCATCATACTTGTTGAGGGGGGTGGATATGATATTACAAAGTTTTTTTTTCAATGATACATGAAGTTGTTGTGGGATATACCCTTGTTCAATGCATGGCCTATGGTTAATTTGAGTATATGTTTATGATACACAAGGATAGTTTGAAATTGTTGTGAAAATGTATCAACTTTATTCAAGGAGGTCCTATTTTAGTGCCAATACCCTAATTTAATTATATTTTTCTTGAATACATTATAGTGCAGAACAGTGGCAATATTGTAGGTAAACATTGTGAAGAGCAACTCGCTCGGTGCCCTCAAATTACATGATTGAGCTTTAAGTGGTGTTGCAATGCTTAGGACATCAATCTCAAAATTTCAAAGAAAGAACATGTTGTTGATGGGGATTTTTGAGCAATTTGAAAAAATGAATGTATGTTACGTGTTTAGCCATTGTCAGTCAAGGAAAGCCCACATACATAGGGATTTGATGTAAAAAAGATAGAATGACATGGTGACTATGGAATATATTTTCTTAAGGTCATGAGGGTTTAAAGAGAAGTTACAAAATTCCAAATGCAGAGGGGAGCTCATCAACAATTGGAAAAGAAGTGGTGTCAACCAATTGATATTGTCTCCCACCAGCTCGTGGGGAACCCACCAATGTCAAGCATTATCCAGTGGGGGAGCAAGGAGGCTCCACATAAAATTTCTCATTGCTCATTACAACTTTGTGAGCTCCATAGGATAAGTATAAAAAGTTTACATAGTGTTTCTTTCATAATGAAATGTTGATAAAATAGTGGTGTAAATGTGATAGGTATTTGATGGTAATGTTTAAAGGGGCATTATTTTTAATGGGGAATTGAAATAATTGTAAGGTGAAAAATAAATAGAGATAGGTGGAAGGATTTTCTTAGCCTATATAAAATAATTAAGGGCTTTCATTTTAAAGAAAAATATCTCCAGTTGTGAATAAAATGTAAAGGCATGGGTAAAAGAAGTTTTTTCTTTTACAGCCAGATAAGGAAGATGGAAAGGCTTTAACAAGAAAGATATTTTTGATAATAGGGTAGAAATGGAGGAAGGAATGAAGTTTTCTTACATGGTAAGAGTAATTTTTAGTTGCAAGTGAAGGGGAAGAAGTAGATGCATGAGGATGGAAGAGAGAATAATTTTCTAGTTTCTTGTTGCAAATCAGATGGAGATAAAGATGTTAAGTCTCTTCCATAGATTCATTTTAGGGATTCTTCTTTTATATTCTTTCTTTTTCTCATTTGTAAGGGTTCCAAAAAATATTTGTAGGTCTACAGGGTAGGTTGAAGCTTTGTACAAAATGTAAAGTGTCAAGTTAGGATGAAGTATATGACTATTAGTCATTAGTCTGAGATGTTTATGTGTTTTGGATGGTGCTTCATGAATATATTTTAACTTATGACTATCTCCATGACTGAGATGTGATACTTTTTAAATTCAATAATCAAGGATTATCTGAGTTTTTCATCTGCATTTGTTGCACTTGACTTGCATATTTTATCTACTTTTGTTCAAAGAGGAGTGTATTTTCTTTAATGAATGCAATGGGAGTATTGCATTTCTAGGTGGATTTCTTAGAATGATCATTTGATAAGATCGAGTTGTCTTGTTATCATAAGGTGATAAATTTTTTAAAATATTCAAAACATGTTTAACATGGCAATATAAAATTCTTTTTATATGACTTTGTAGCCCTTATTTTGGCACTAGTTAGTCTTGTGCATCTTCTATTTTTAGAATGGTTCCAAACTTTATTAAATATCAATGAACCTTTTCTTTCAAGTTTAATTTATTAGGTCTTTTGTTTCTTCATGGAGGTTAAAGAGTATAGGGGAAATGTTTGGGAATCATTCATTTACCAATCCTCTATGTGTTTGAGATGAAGGAATATTTGTATAATTTATTTGTTCTCAGAGTGGATTCGAGGTGCATAGGGATCACACCTGAATGTAAAGAAATTTGTAATAATTATTATACATTTATTTGAGAACCATCTGCATGTTAGAAATCTATAATAAGTTGTCTAGTGAAAGTCTTATTATATGTGTAGATCTTTGAATAGGAATACCCTCTTGAGTTTTATGGAGCTCAAAGTGCAGAAGGCTAATTACAACCTTGTTCATTGGCTTTTCTTATCTTCAATCCATTGATAGTTCAAATTCCTTGTCCTAAATATTTAATCCTCTAGTTTTGGCATTGTGTTTTTCCTTAGGGTTGAAGGTTGCAAGGAAAAACGCCAACAAATTGGGGACTCCACTAGGGAGAATCAGAGGAGTATCCATTAGCATAGAGTCAATAATTTGGTAAATTTGTACATTTGGTTCAGATATTGAAGTTTTGAGACCTGTAAGTGATTTTGTTGCAACAACTTTAAATGAATTTATGTGTGACTTTGCTATTGGAGAAGACCTAGAATGAAATTTATCATTGAAGGAGCTTCATATTGCTTGAAGTTCAGTCCTCTATGAAGAGAGTTGGTGACTCTATCTAAAGAACCTGTTGAATATGTGAAGAGTGTTTCAAATCTACAAATATTACCAATCAAGAAGAAGAATTTGTAGCAATTGCAACATATCTAGGTATTTTTTCACTTTTTGGTTTTCAAGAAATCTATGTGTGAAACCATATTTCAAAGTATTGAATAAATTTGGTTCCCTATTGAGTGACTAAGCACTAAGAAATGGAATAATAGTGATTATTTTACATACTTCTGAGTTATAATTTACGACCTCTCTATTATGAAGTGAAGTATACAATATTTTTGAAGAAACTCATTTAGAAGATCTTAAGAAAGTTGAGAAAGAAATTTTCATTGTAAAAGCTTAAGATCATGTTGTAAAATAAGTTTGAGTTTCCCTATGTAATTGCAAAGTTATATAAAAAGGCTTGTAAAGGTGTACGAAAATGTTTCATCAACCTATGCATCCCTGTGTGGACCCAAATGTAACAATGCATAGTGTGCAGCCCTATTATGTCATCAAAGAAATTTTAATAGTAAAAGGTACAAAGCCATAAATTTTGATGGAATTTGTGGTTTCCCAAATGTCATACCATCTAAAATGAGAGATAAAATACCAAAATTTAATGGTGACAAGTCTAAATCAGCAAGTAGGCATCTGCAAGAGTTTACTGATGTGATAGGAAACTATGCACTTGATTTTGAGGATGTTGTCATGAAGATGTGTGTTTAGTATTTGTAAGGAGATGCAAGAGATTGGTTCTCCTATTTACCAACATTCTCTATCTATTCTTGGGAGGAGTTCAAATTAGTCTTCATGGAGCAATTTGGTGAAAGAATCAATGCTAGTTCTATGATCAATAAATTAATGAGAATTGAGAAAGAAGAGGACGAGTTGGTCCCAACTTTTAACCTAAGATTTGCTAAAACATTGAGGGATATTCTTGAGGTTCTTAGACCCAATGATGCAATAGGTTTAGTGATTTATTTGGTATCTTTTGATAAGGAAATGAGCTATTTTCTTAGAGATACAGATCCTACAACCTTGCATCAGGCCTATGATATAGCCATGAACATTGAAAAAAACCAAAAATATGGAATGCACAAGGGTTATTTGATTGCAAGTGTTTGATTCCATGAGGCACCAAATGTTGATGAAAGGTGTAAGTCAGAAATTAAAAATAAATGTTAGAGCTCTTACTTCCCTATTTTTTCAGTTTATGCATCATTCCATAATGTTGATCATATAGAGCCCCAAACAAATTGTTAAGAAGTTCCATGCATTTGTGATCCTATGGTCTCTATTCAATCCATTTTTGGCATAAGGAGATATTAAGGAGAATCATCATACATATTATCTCTATGCAAGATTTATGGACAATCTTTCTACAATTCTAGAGTGCCATAGACCTAGAAAATTTAGTATACATTGATTTATTTTATGAATCTTATGAATTAGGTTTGAGTGCTCTGCCATAGGAGTTGAATCCTAGTAGGCTTGACCAAGTGTGTGAATTCATTTATCTCTTTGAAAATATTAGAGATGATCATCAAACAACCATTATGTTTTCAATATATAATGATAATGATTTTGCTGCTCCATATGAGTCAAGCAGTGAGATATCACATGAAGAAGAAGAGAGTAGAGAAAAGGTTGAAAATGCATACCTCAGTCAAGCAAATGAAATGTGTGGTTTTAATTCTTTTGAAGATTCCAGTACCTATAGTACTATGGAAGACATATCATTGTGCAATCAATTTGAAAATTTTGAACATAGTTTTAGTATTGATGAGTCCCCTTGTTGTAGTAACCATGATGGCATTGAGTATGGTCATTCCTCTATTGATCATGATTATCCTCATGAAGTAGAGATAGAATCATTTTCTTCAAATAAGAAATATGATGATAATGATGGGAATGGATGTTTTCTTGAGAAGGAACAACTTTCTTCCTGTGAAGAGTTTTTAGAATGTGAGTCGAGGATGTTAATTATTGATGATGTGAATGAAGTTAAAAATCTATCTGTATGCTATTCTAGTGTTTGTAATGATTTTGAATACATTGATAATATGAAAGATTTATAACTTCATGCTAAGGAGGTAGAATCTTTTATGACAACAATGAATATACAAAGAAAACCCTTATTTGATGAGCCTCCATCTTCATTAGTTAATAGAAATGATGATCCTTATTGGTGTAGAGATAATCCACTCTTTGTTGAGAACTTTGATGATGCATCTGACAAAAGGTTAGAATGTGGCCTTAAGCAAACAAAGCAACACATTGATGAGCTCCTCAAGGGCATTTCCTATGATTTTTTTACATTTGATACAGATGTTGGAGGTAAGATTGATTATCATGATGCCAACTACTTGGGAGAGTATGAACACTTTTAGTTTCTAGTTCAATTGCGAGGAATTTTGATGAAGCATGGCAATGAGATGAAGAGAAAGGAATGTTATTATCAATATGAATATGCTTCATGTGATGAATATAACACATATGTGTCATGTGATGCAAATTTTTAGTTTATTTCTAGTTATACAATACAAAATGATAGAGATTACTTTAGAAATGGTATGCTTAGAAAAATTGTGAGAGATGCTAGTGGAAATGTTTGTAATTAGGAAGATTCCAATGGTAATCACATATTTATGCTTGTAAGAAGAGACCTATACTTGTTGGAGTGGTATGATAGAGGTAAATGTGGGTTAAGGGAAATTAGTTCCTTCAATAGGATGGTGTTTGATAGAGGAAAACATTGGTTCTTCTTTTCATTTGGTCGCCAGGGGCCACCAAATAAGGTTTGAAAAATTAAATAAAGACTTTGTCACCCATTGATTATGTCACTTAGTCTACTCTCCTTGAAGATTATGTGATCTCACTTTTTTCACTTAGGAAAAAACATCCCCAAGAAAGATCCATTGGTGACTCTACTATAGGGACTATAAAATTTTACAAAATTTAAGTTCCCGTGATAAAAAAATTTCTTTGCACACTCAAAAATGCACTTGAAAAATATTCCCTAGTGAACTAATTTGGAGGATCATAATTCAGAGGCCATTTGTTTTCATTTGGTGAGTGTATTCATTTGTCATATACGAACATGTATGTTTGATTTTAGCTTCTCTTGATGAGTTTTTACAAGGTTTTGAGGCGACAAGTTGGAGGGTTCTAGGACAATTTTTCTATTTGCATACTCTCAGGCCTGCGAAGTGGCCTCCTATTTAGACTAATATTTCATAATTGGATGATCATCATGAAAAATGTATTGGTATTCTACATTCCCCTCATATTCATATACTACCTAGTCTAGTTTTAGAGCCACAAGATCGATTTTGATATTTTTACTAGGTGAAAAGCAAAGGAAGTTTATCATATTTTGACATCTGAATATTTCAAGGAGGTCATCTTTGACCCTCAATATATAATGAAGAATATGAATTGAAGGAAATACCTCTTGCACACATACTTAATGGACCTAAATGATTTAGTGTTTCTAGTGGTAGTTTTCCAGGTGAATATTTGGTATGTTTTCGAGATGGTGACTTAGTGAACCCTAATTGGTTTTTAACAAGTGAAGTTGTAGAAGAGTCTAACTGAGCCACTTTAGATGTTAATATCTTGCACCTTGAGATCTTTTTTACCAATTTGTTTGCTACACTAAGTTCTTGGGTCAAATGTCTGCAAGACTATGCACTTTCATGGCTCTAAAAGATGGTTTTACCAGTTTTCAATGGTGACTCTAGAGGTCACTTGACTTGTTTTCACTACTGTGCAAGGTTCCTAAAAGTGGATTTTGATGTCTACCCGGTTCATTTTTTTTTTCACATAAGGAGGATTTAGGGGTAGCCTCAGATCAATTCATGATAAAATAATGTTTCAAAATGATTTTTTTTTAGTCGAGTCAACAAGGGGACCCGACATGTGTCACATAATTTGAGGAAGCCATAAATCTTTAAGTCAATCTGCATTTGATCTTCAAATGGAAAATAATAAGGATTGTCCCATGAAATACCCGGTATTCATGTGGAAATATTTAATTAGAAGAGGAATATAGAAATTAGAGACAGTTATTTCTGAATTCTTCTCTCCTTGGAGATGATAGTTAGCTTTGCACAAAAATCCTTGGGATGGTGCACCTTCATGGTTTGGAGCTGCAACACATGGCATATTAAATACCATGGTTGATATTACTAAGATTGTGCCAAAGAAAACAAAAGCATCTAAGCTATTGTTTGGCTCATTTAAGGGCATTTATGGAAATGATTTTTTCAAAATTAGTTCAAATACATAAATGTGTGAGTTGAAAAATGTAGAGTTATACCCCAAATTAGAGCAAAGGTTTTGATTTGAGTTACCATGGGATAAAGTCACAATTTGTTTTTTAATCCTACTAGCTATGGCTCATGCTCGAGTGAAAACTTAGCTCGGCCTAGATTCAAATGATAATGCACTGAAGATGGATTAAATTCATTGAATGCTTTATGTATGTTGGGCGACATTGAATTGGAAACAAAGGACTAGCTCGAAGTAGTAGAAACAATGAGGGCCATACAAAGTGAATTAGATTTGAAGAATTTTTATGTTGATATTTCACTTGGGTTTGGAATCATTTTGTAGTTTTTCCTAATGAAGAGGGATCCAAAGAACAATGTAGTACATCTTGTGGAAGTGATGCTAATTAGGGCAGGTCCACAATCCAAATCAACACAATCTAAACCAAAAACAACTTTCAAGTCTCAAATCTTCAAATTCACCTTAACTCATCAACCCTTCACTATTCCTTGTAGTATTCCAACTTGATTGAATTGGGTATATCTTTTAGAGAAGTTCCTCTCATCTCAGAACCATCACCTTTTCAAAGACCCATTAGGGTGTACAAACACATATGACCAAACCTTAATAGGTTTCTTTGGAACAACCTTCACAAAACAAAACTCCTACATTGACCTAGTGCCCAAACTAGGTCTATTTTACAAAGAAACTTGTCACCAATCTTCCTCCCAACCTCTGAATTCACTTGGGAAGCATTCTACTAAATACCAAACCAAATATTTCATAATTTTTTTACAAAGACACACTTTCCAAGGTGCCTAAACAAGAAACCCTCCTTTTTAGCTCTTTTCCTAGGGTTTTATTAAAAAAAAAAACTTCTATACTTTCTCTATGCTTGCAACCACTTCAAATACCTACAAATACATCTGCACATACTCAATTAACAAATAATGCTTCCCTAACCAATTTCATGCATTTCCTTACTAAAAACTCACAATTTCACAAGGAAAACACATTTTTACCATTAGGGCATCATGTCCAACTCTTTATTTGGCCTCTCCCTACACTCACATACCTTCCTAGCATTCATCCCTATTTAAATACTACCCATTACATTAAGATACAGTTCCTACAAAAGGTGGAATGTGTCCATTTTCATATTTAAAACAACAAAACCCTTACGATTGAATTACACACATAGATTTTAGTGAAAACTCCCTAACTTTCATAAGATTCAATGAAACTTCACCAAACTTGAAGTATTTGAGAGTAGGTTTCCCTTATTACAACTTCCAAACCAAATCATAGATAAGGACTTGTACAGGAAATACAAATCTCCACAAAAGAAAGTTATACATAAATAAATCTACAAAATTTAAGGAAAACAATAATTTTATTGATGAAAATCTTCTACAAACTTCACAACAAACCCTTACAATGAGCCTTCCATCACTTTTACCCTCCAAAACCAACTGTTTCAACTACCTCAAATGACCATTTGAACCTAGGAAACCATTGAACTTCTAGATCTTCCCTTTGCAACTTTTACAATTTTACATTTTTTTGCACAAATGACAACTTTTGCATATTTTAAAAAAAAATTCAACTTAGACCTTCTAAACACCTAATGAACACTCAAAAATGACTCATTACAATATTAAATAGTCTATATGACCTTATTTAAAAAAAAATGACTCAACACTCTAAAGCCTACTGATCAACAACTTTTATTGACAAAATTTTCCCAAAGGTGCCCCTGCACCATACACCCTAGCTTGAAATCTTTCTAAGTCTCTTGGAAATAATGTTGCAACTTGCTTATCACTAATAATTCCATGCTTGTGACCTTCTTTCACTCTTCCATCTAGTACACCTTACTTTTGATTCACACTGTGCTTGGCCTTCATGTCCTTACCACCACTTGAATCATGTTGCATCCCTATACATTGATCTGTGGGGTGTCCTTCAACCTTTTTCATCATCACAAACTTATATTATTCCCTATTCCAAATTTTCATGACCCAAACCAACTCAAAATGATCAAGTCAAAACTAGAAACTATCCCCTTCAACCCTATCCACTTAACTTATCACAAACTCACACCTAGTTGCTTGTAGTCTTCCATATCTACTTTTTGAGGATATCTTTTAGAGTTCATATAGAATCAAACTAAACACTATCTGAGATACAATTTTAGGCCTAACATAACATACCAAAAGGTTTCATGAGGTTGCTTTGGAAAAATATGGAGAATCAATTGACTGTCCCTAGTTTTAGGCCACCAAATAGCCCACTTTTTCAAAGGAAGTACCCTCAAAACACCTAGTCAACCCCAAGACTCAATGAATAGTCCTTAATTAGGTTGCAAATACTGAAAATACACCATTATCCATTGGTTCCATGTCCTTTAAGGTACCAAAAATTAAAACCCTCACAATTTGGTATCAGATCTCAGAAAGGTCTAAGCAAAGAGATTTGGTGTTTGTGTTTGTGTTTGTCCAGGTTGAGGAATGAACCTAATGGCCAAGAGACTAGGTAGAGGAAAAGAGAAGAGAATTAGGTGAGGCAAAGTGAAGTGGAAGCAAGGAGAGACTTGGTTGAGTAAAGAGAAGATGGATTTGTTGAGAAGGTACTTGCAGGCAACGAAGTCAAAAAAGAAAGTAGGAAAAGAGAGGAAGAGGAAGGAGGAAAAGATGAGAAAAAGAGAGATTGAGAAAGAGATAAGTGAAATAAGGAAAGATATGGAAGATATGATAAGAAGAAATGAAGAAGAGGTGGAGCAATTGCTCAAAAAATCATTTAGTTGGCACTTGACCATGAAGAAGAAAGTTGTATGGTGCATTAAGAAGATAGTCAAAAGGAGGAGAAAAATGAAGATAATAGAGGAAGAAGGAGAATTTGAAGATGTGGAAGAAGAATTCATGGATGAAGAAAACAAAGAAATTGCAACCATTCCCAAGCATGAAGGTGAAAGTGCAGAAGAGGTACAAGATGAATTGATTTTGAAGGGAAATGATGAATCCCTCTTGAAAACATAAAAAGAGTTGAAGATACATGTTGTGGAGACACTATACCACTTTGTTGTGATAACATTTTTAAGGAACAAAATAATGGAAAAGATGCAACAAATGGAAGAAGAAGGACAAAAAATTCAGGTAGAGATTGAAATATATTAGGGCATGAAGAAGAAAATTCACAAAGACAAGACAAAGTGGAAACAAGTTGGCATAGACAAACTAAAGCCAAAGGTGAAGATGAAAGATTTTTTCAAGAAGCAGTGCATAGAAGGCTACAAGGAGGAGAATTTAATGATAAAGGCTTGTTACTGCATTCAATCAAAGAGGACTTGGAATTCTTTTTGGCCAAGAGTTTGGTGCAGGAGCACCCTATCATGGACATGCCTCCATGAGGAAATTCTATTGTTTTGACTTAGTATTGATAATATCATGATGTAATAAGGTATAAATGGCCACATAAAGCTTGTAATAGGTCCTAGATAGTCATTTTGGAGTCATTGGGTCTAAATGGTAAAAAGTTGCAAAAATTGACAAAATGTTGTCATAGCAAAATTGAAAAAATGCAACAAATTGCAAAATGAAGGAATGTGAAGAGTCAAGTAGTTAGAAATTTAGGTCGAGTCATTGGATTTTTTTTATAAAGGCATTTTGAAGCCCCTCAAACTTTGAGGAATGAAGGGGGATGATGTATGAGGAATAAATTCAATGAGAAATTCTATCTTTTGTCAATTGCTAGTATTTTCTCTATTTTAAGGCCATTTTATGGACATGTACTATGTTGATCCCACTTCTCCTCCATTGTAGGTTAAAGCCCTGTGAATTCACTTTAATATGTATTTGGTTTCATTAAAATAAATTTAGATTTGTGTAAGTTAGGAGCATTTTTTTCCAAGTGGGTAGAGGTCAGTCAAGTTGAGGTTGTTTGAGAGTTTTTGGGGCCCCTGCATTGCATCAAGAAGCCCATGGACTATATTTCAAAGGTCTTGGCATAGTGACCATAAAAAAAATTTGCTACAAATTTTGGCCATCATACTAGTTGAGGGGGGTCAATTTGATATTGCAAATTTCTTTTTTAAAATGATACATGAAGTTGTTGTGGGATATACCCTTTCTTGATGCATGTCATGTGGGTAATTTGAGCATATATTTATGCTACACAAGGACAATTTTCACTTGTGAAAATGTATCAACATTGTTCAAGGAGGTCCTATTTTAGCATCAATACCCTAATTTCATTATATTTGTCTCGAACGCATTATAGTAGAGAATAGTGGAAAGATTGTAGGTAAACATTGCTAAGAGAAACTCATTTGGCACCTTCAAATTACATGATTGAGCTTTTATTGATGTTGTAATGCTAAGGAACTCAATCTCAAAATTTCAAAGAAAGAATGTGTCGCCAATGGGTATGTTCAAGCAATTTGAAAAAATGAATGTATGCTGTGTTCAACCATTGTTGGTTAGCGCAAGCTCGCATACACAGGGATTCAATGTAAAGAAGATAGAATGGAATGGTGACTATGGAATACATTTTCTTGAGCTCGTGAGTGTTCAAAGGGAAGTTGTAGAATGCAAAAGGTAGAGGGGATCTCATCAACAGTTGGAAAATACCTAGTGTGGACAGATCTATACCATCCCCTACCATCCCGTGAGGGACCAAAAAATGTCGAGCATTATTCGACGAGGGAGCGGGGAGGCTCCACATAACATTTCTCATTGATCATTACAAATTTTTGAGCTCCATGTGATATGCATAAAAAGTCTACATAAAATTTCTTTCATAATGAAATGTTGATAAAATAGTGGTGGGAGCGTGATAGGTATTTGATGGTAATATTTAAAGAGGCATTAGGGTATGTGTAGGATCATGATGGGCCAAAAAGTGGCAATATGATGGGTATGTAGCTGACGACTTTTTTTTAACAAAAAATGATGAAATGAAAAGGGTTTTTAAAGGATATTCTCATCTTTCCACCAATATAAATTATGATTTACTTTGAATTTAATAAGTAATTATTATTCATTTTCTATTCAAATTACAACTAAAGTCCTAATTGATAGGTGATTGAAAACATGTATAGCTTTCAAACAACATCACATTTTTTGAATCCAAAACATGTGCCACATTCTATGCTTCACATACTATAGGATTAAAAAGTAAAATTGAATTTCATGAATTTCTTACCAAGTTAAGGTGGTCGACATACGATTTTTTATATTTTTAAAAAGTTTTAATAAAAAATTCATAATTAATTATTTACTTGGAAAAAAAATTACAAAAAATATGCATCACATTAGGACATGAGTCCCTCTACTTATATCTAAAATATTATAAAACAATATTATAATTTTATTGTGGTTAGGGTGGTCAAACAGACACCTACTTATTTTTTCTTTGAAAATTTAAGTACTACTGCATTGAAATTTCAAATTTACACCAAATAGATTTTAAAAAAAAAAAACCTAGTAGTTTAGAAACTACATTCAATTTTCTATAGATTCTCTTCTTACATATTTTTGAAATAATATAGATAACTTATTCAAATTTTAATGTCAAGTTTCCTAATTGTGATTTTTTTGAATTTTTTGCCACTTAAGGGCCTGTTTTTCCATGATGATCCTGCACATACCTATTATTTTAATAGGGAATTGAAATAATTAAGAAAAATCATTGGTCAATGAGTTACCAAAGCTCGATATAAAACAAAATTAAAGATTTCACTTTTAAAATGGGAAAAATCCTTTAATTGTAAGGTGCAAAATAAAGAGACATAGGGGGAAGAATTTTCTTAGCTGATAAAAAAGAATAAAGGGCTTTCATTTTAAAGCAAAATATCTTTAGTTGTGAATAAAATTTAAAGGCATGGGTAAAAGAAGTTATTTTCTTTACAACCAGATAAGGAAGAGGGAAAGTCTTTCATAGGAAAGATATTTTTGGCTGTAGGGTAAAAATCGAGGAAGGAATGAAGTTTTCTCATGTGGTAAGAGTAATTTTTAGTAGCAAGTGAAGGGGAAGAAGTAGATGCATAAGGAGAGAACAAAGAAGAATTTTGTAGTTTCTTGTTGCAAATCAGATGGAGATCAAGATGCTAAGTGTCTTCTATAGTTTCATTTTAGGGCTTCTTCTTCTTTATATTCTTTCTTCTTATCATTTGTAAGGGTACCAAAAAAAATTTTGAAGCTCTACAAGGTAGGCTGAAGCTTTGTAAAAAATGTAAAGTGTCAAGTTAGGATGAAGTATATGAATGTTAGTCATTAATCTAAGATGTTTCTTTGTTTTGGATGGTGCTACATGAATATATTTTATCTTATAACTATCTCCATGACTAAGATGTAATACTTTTTAAGTTCAAAAATCAAGGATTAACTGAGTTTTTAATGCACATTTTTTGCACTTGAATTGCATTTGTTATTGCCTTCTTTTCAAAGAGGAGTGTAATTTCTTTAACAAATGTAATGGGAGTATTGTGTTTCTAGGTGGATTTGTAAGAATGCTCATTTGATAAGTTTCAATGGTCTTGTTATCATAAGGTGATAACATTTTTAAGATCTTCAAAACATGTATAACATGGAAAGATAAAATTCTTGATATATGACTTTGTAGCCCTTTTCTTGGCACCGATCAGTCTTGTGTATCTTTTGTTTTTAGAATGGTTCCAAAATTTATAAAATTTCACTGAATCTTTTCTTTTGGGTTTAATTTATTAATTTTTTGTGTCTTCATTTAGGTTAACGAGTTTAGGAGAAATGTTTGGGAATCATCCATTTATCACTCCTCTATGTGCTTGATATGAGGGAATATTTACATAATTTATTTTTTCTTAGTGTTTATTCAAGGTGCACAGGGATCATACCTGAATGTAATGAAATCTGTAATATTTATTATACATTTATTTGAAAACCATCCACATGTTAGAAATCTGCAACAAGTTGTCTAGTGCAAGTCTTATTATCAAATCTTTGAATAAGAATACCCTCCTAAGTTTTATGGACCTCAAAGTACAGAAGGTTGATTACAACCTTGTTCATTGGATTTTCTTGTCTTCAATCTATTGATAGTGCATATTCCTTGTCCTAAATATTTAATCCCCTCTGGCCCTCCTCTCCACCCCCATCTTTCCTCCTCCAACTACTCCTAGTCCTATCTCACTCTAGAAAAATGGAACTACCTACACCCATGTTGCCTCTCAAGTAATCCACCTAAATCTCACCTTAGGCAATGTGATGTCCTAGCGGATGTCGAACAATCTAGTGACATGATTTGGCTTATATAGCTCAATGAAAAATGAGTCTCATCCAATCAAATAACACTAGGTAAACATGAACATCTTGTAATATTGGTCATCTTCCATCTAGTCACTAAAATCCCTATCTACATAGGGTCTCCACACTATTTTCTCCATACTTAGCTCATAAAAATTTTGCCTGCAGTGATCCAAACTCGCTACTTGGGTGTAGTGTAGCATCCCAAAATAATCAAATTCTAGAGGAAATGCCTCTATATGATGATGAGAAATCAAAATTTCAGGTCTAGTAATTCAGATGTGTTCCTATGCTCACACATGTAGTAGGGTGACATGGGTAACACTAACTCCTCCTTTGTAGCAGACCATATGCATGTCTCTATAGAGCTATGCTAATATGCAAGGGCCCCATGCAAGCATACCTTGTCTCCTCTCAACAATGTGTTGAACTACCTCAATCATCTTAAGGCTAAAAACCCACCACTCCTTTCTATTAGGAGGATCCTATTGATCAAAGAACACAAGAATAATGACAGTGGTAGTGTAGTCCCCAGGTAGGCGTCTATGTCCAACTGAATCCCCTAGTAGAGGAGCTATGTTGTCCTAAATACAACTCTCAAGCTTCACTCCAATGGTTGTCTCCCTACCCACTCACCAGATGGCTCTGAATCAGTAGCTACAAAATCCTCCATATATCCTCTAGTGTAACTATCATCTCCCCAGTTAGGAGAAGAAAAGTACACATCTCCAAGCTCCACCTCTCCATCATCACAGTCAATAGTGTCATGTGTGCTCGAATCATTGAGAAGGCTATCATATGGAGTTGTCCCACCTAGTCTAGTTTCTCCATATCTACTAAGGTGAACCCTTTAGTCAAGAGCATGACCGAGTGCCTCTCCCATTTCTATAGAGTCTCAATTTTCTGCATTCACCCAAGCAATTTGTCAAAATTTTCTTCCCATTTTCTTTCTAGAACCCCCCCTCATCCTGTATTTATTTTTGTTCATTCAAATCTATAAGAGGCATATTCAACTCTTCCCTTTTCATGCATTCACCCTTGTAGGGTGCATGTTCACCCATTCTAATGGAGCTCTCAAATATGCAAATGTTAGTTACTACAATTTCTTGAAATTAGTAAAAAAAGACCATTATTGGTAAGTAGCAAATGCCAATGGGTAGCCACATTTACAAGATGAACCCATGAAAAACACTTTTGAAGTGGGGATAGTCATCATAAATTTCATAGGGATTATTTTCAGGGTATGTGCAAGATCATGATGGACCAAAAAATGGCAATATGATGGGTGTGTGTATGGTATGTGGCTAGAGACTTTTACCCAAAATTGATGAAATGAAAAGGGTTTTTAAAGGAGATTTTTAGCTTTCCACCAATATAAATTATGCTTTCCTTTGAATTTAATAAATAATTATTATTAATTTTCTATTTGAATTACAACTAAAGTCTTGATCGATAGGCTGATTGAAAAACATCTATAGCTTTCAAACAATATCACATTTTCTGAATCCAAAACATGCGTCACATTCTATGTTTCGTATACTATTGGATTAAAAAAAGAAAAATTAAATTTCATGAAGTTTTGACCAAGTTAAGGTGGTCAGACATATGAGTTTTATATTTTTTAAAATTTGTAATAAAAATAATAATTATTATTTACTTAGGAAAAAAATTACAAAAAAATATGCATCACATCAGGACATGAGTCCTCTACTTATATCTAAAATCTTATAAAAAAATATTATCATTTTATTATGGGTAGGGTGGTCAGACAGACACCTACTTCTTATTTTTCCCCTAAAATTTAAGTACTATTGCATTGAAATTCAAATTTTCACCAAATAGATTTTTTTTCTTTTAAATAAGCCTAGTAGTTTAGAAACTACATTCAATTTTCTATAGATTATATTCTTACATATTTTTTAAATAATATAGATAACTTATTCAAACTTTTACGTCAAGTTTTCTAACTCTGATTTTTTTGAATTTTTCACCACTTAAGGGCCTATTTTTTCCATGATGATCCTGCACATACCCTTCACCTTCATAGGGTATGGGAATATTCTAAGAATTCAAGGATTTTTAAATGTAGTTTTGGTTCACCAAAAGTGAAAAAGGTTTCACATATAGTGTATGTGAAAAATTAACATGAAAGGTGTTGCCAAGATTGATTTTGAAACCAAGGTCCATGATACCCAATCCAATAAAGAATCTCAAGAGTTGAATTATGATGTTGGTTCCACCAGTAATCAAGCTTATAAAATAAAAGTCATAGATAGCCTAAGTAATAAAGAAAACACTATGTGCAATGGAAACCTATTTTATAGATATGAAACAAAGATCAAATCTTGACTTGCAGTTAGAAGCAATATCATCAGATGAACTCCTAGCAATGCTTTTGGAATCCTCTAGGAATACTGGTCATTAGATTGCAGATGGAACACAAATACAACTTGATTCCACAATTCCCCCAATTTATGAAGTTTCAAAAGAATCTTTTCAAAGATGGAACTATTGTTACAGATGAGAATTTTCAAAATTGCATGCTTTCATATACAATCCTTGAGAGGATGGGTGTTTCTTCATGTTTGCTAGAATCTTGCAATAACCAACCTTCATATCAATAATTTGATTTGAATTAGGCTATGTGCAGAAAAGTAGAAGCATAAGGAATAACTCCTTTGATTTACCACAAGTATTGTTAGCCTTGATTGCACTTGGTCCAAAAGGCAACAATTAAAAAAAAGTTTGCTTCTATAGGAGACTACAATAAGGTTAAAGATGAAAATTCAATCTAATTTTCCATGTAATATATACTAGCATTGGTATCACTAAGGGAAAAAATAGAAGGAGGTTTTTAAGGTCATGACTCAATTTGATAGAGGAGTAGAAATATCAAGAAATAACACTAAGTGTAGAAGTGGATTTTGCATGATAGAAAAATAAGTAGACATAGTTTTCCTCCATGAGGACTTCCTCCAAAACTATAAGTACTTAAAGGATATGGAGTTCTATCATTGAATAGAAGAAGGTGGTGATGACACTTTCAAATTTTGGAAAATCTAGAGTGCACATATTAAAAACCTAAGAATTTGTATCTAAAAATATTTTTTACATCTGTTGCAAGGTTCTTATATGAGGTTTAGGGTTTTTTTCATTTTATTTTTTTAGTGTTCTATTTGTTGCTAACTATGTATTGCTTACTATCGGTCACACAAAAATTTTCATGATCATTAATGTCATCATGTGACTGGCCCTTCTCATGTCTAGCTCTAAATTGCCTAATTTTAACATCCTTTGTATTTCATGATTTAGAAGTCTTGAGCCTACTATTCTCATGTTGTCCTAGAGAAGTCCCCTCTTTTAGAACAACTAATGAGCATGAGCTTAAAATTTTCATTTAAATCCTGATGGCCCACCTAGCTGTATCACTCATCACTGATTTATTCATAGGTTTACACCTTGAATTAGTGATGAGTGATGAAATGATGTTTTCCTTTAACATCACTCATTACTAATGGCTTTTGAGCCTTAAAATTTGTGTTAGCAATCAGTGATGCCCCGGTCTTATGTTCTTATTGCTCATCCTAGATCATCATTGAAAAGATAAATTCGAATTAGCAATAAGTGATATGATGTGATATCGCGTGATTGTGGATATCTTTTGAATGTAATTCTCACATTAACAATATGCGATGAACCTTATAAATGTTTAAAATATTCTCATCGCTAATTTCTTGCAAAATATATGAGGAGAATTAGCAATGAACGAAGGACTTATGTTATACCACTTATCACTCATCACAAATTCATTTTAGAACTTAAAGTTTGAATTAGCGATAAGTGATCGATGTCCTCTAAAGGGTTTTTATTTCACTAATTTGATATGATCCTATGAGTGATGTCTTTTGTACCAATTTTTGTAGGTTGTACATGTCTAAATCTAGTGCCTTCAGAACATCTTCCCTCATTGATAGGATCCTAGGTGCAAATTTTGAATTAGCGATGTACGACAAAAGGATGAATGTGACCAAAGGTTAGGCCGTAGAACCAGGGGCTAAAGATCATCATAGGGATGTTTACATCGTTGATGGAGCCATGTGAGGATGAAGTAAGTCAGCGAAAAGTGATGAACATTAATGAAAATGGAAACATGGCATGATCCTAGGGATTTTGCATAAAGCAAAAAGGAAAGCAGTGAAAGGACTGGAGAACCATGGATAAAGTTTTAAAGTGAGATGATCCAATGGACTAAAAATCATCGCATAAATAAATTCATCGCTAATTGCACCTTAAATTTTGGGGAGGATCAACGATGAAGCGATGACACATATAAAGAAAGTTTCTCTAAGAAAAATTGTTCCTATGTAATTCACCGATATTAATGAAAAGCATGAATTAGGCTGGCGATACATGCTAATTGTCAAATCAGCTATGGTTAATCAAGGTTAGAAAAGAACGTGGCAACATTTGAGATAGCCTCACTGTTTTCAAGGAGTAAGTTGATAATGGTTGATGATGAGGGCGCAACCTGAGACTTAGAAACTAACCCACAAACAAGAGAATAATTTTATTATTCAGAAAAATAGAGCTTCTTACATGTAGAGGATCTCAAATCCCCAAGTTCTACAACACGTGCAAGCTATAGAAAGCTACAAAATCACCCTTTCGCAATATGCGAGCTTGTCCCCAAAAAGTTACCCAAAAATTAGAAACCCGCCCATAAAGAGAGCTCCTCTTTAGTTTGGAGCCAAAACAACATTCAATTTTGAGTTTAAGCGGTTTGGCGCTGAAAAATTACAACTTGAAGTTCAAATTTCAAAAGAACATTTGCAATTGTATCTTCTAGAAAGTGCACCAACTTCCCGGGGCCATAACTTTTGATCCAGGGCTCCGATTTGTGAACCGTTTGAACCGTTGGAAAGGTCTCAAAGTCAAGAACGCATTCAAAATATGCTATGCCAATTTTGGAAAGTTTTGGGGCCGATCCAGGAACTCTAAGTGCCTCAAATCTAACTTAGAAGATTTTTAGGTGCAAATATGGGAAACTAAAATTGTAATATCTTTCCACCCAGGAATAGAAAATAAAAACCATAAATTGAGAATTTCATTATGACGAAAAGGGTATCCAAAAATGTAAAAACATCTAAAAACCAATAAACTTGAAATTTAACTATTTTTGGGTGATGCAAGATTGCCCTTACACCACTAGATGCTCCTGCATCAGACACCCAGGGTAATTTGAGAAGTGACCCCGTCACATCTTAGATGGTGGAGGAAAACCCAAGCAGTTATTTTCTTAGGCAACAAGGATGAATCTTATGAGGCCTTCCTTTCCATTTCACCATATATTTTCATCACTTATTGCCTATT
>VDFB02270651.1:721536971-721608717 GCA_007258455.2 Sequoia sempervirens
GTGAGACTCTAGTTTCCATCATCTTCAAATTCCTCATAGTTTAGCCGCTATAGGTTCCCGAACGTGAAGATTTACCTAAAAATAATAATTTCAATGTCCAGTTTAGCCAAAAATTGTAAACCACTATTGTGGGATCTCCTGTTTGTAAGAAAAGGATATAGGATTCATTAAGGAAGTGATATTTTGCAGACACAGTGAATTAAATGTTAGAAAAAAACATTCTAATGGTCCATTTATTTCTAAAAATTCAATCAAAATTGTATTATTGATTGATTACTAGTTGTAACTCTTTTCTCCCTTAGATAACACACTAGTTGTTTTATTAGTTTATCTTATAGTAAATTGAGCCAGTATTGAATTGGGCCTAAGATTCAAGATGAAAAATGACTCAAAAAATACTTTAAACTACATCATCCCAAATCTAAGTATGGAAGTGCATTCCTTGAAATAAGTAACAATTCTATCTGAGTTTTGTCGAGCCTTTGATAAGGTGATTTTCATAAAATAGTGCATCTGTGTGAAGAAATACTCTTGACCAAATACAAAATATTATGAGTATGTGTGGGATTACCCACCTTGGGTCTCACAAATACCGAAGAGAAGAAGTAAAGTATTAATTACTTTACTTAGGTGTTGGCCAATCCTCAACCTAGCTGATAATTAGGTTGTGGCAAGCTTATAGGTTAGGACTGAGATTAAGTTTGGTTCTAAAAAGATAACCAATAGGTGGTGTTTAACTTGAGTTGCCATGGGATAAAGTTACAACACTATTTAATCTTGCTTGATTGTTTGAACTACATGATATTGTAAAAGAAAATCTTTTATCAGGCTAATACTGTTCAAATTTCCTAATTATGCGGAGGCATATCTAGTCTTGCAGCCATGGCACAGGCTCTAAATGAGATCAAATTAAGCTTACAACTGACTAGGGATGCACTTAAGGTGGATTCACACTCATCGAATGCTTTATGCTTGCTTGGTAGCATGGAATTGGAAGTAGTGACTAGATTATAGTGAAAGAAGCAATTAAAGTTGCACAAAGTGAATAAAATGTGAGGAATTCTTATGTTGACATTGTACTTGGACATTGGAATTATTTTTTAGCTTTTCCTAATGAAAGGAGGGATAAAAAGAACACAAAAATACATCTTCAGGAGGCTCAAGAACTATATTGTAAAGTGTTGGCATAGACCAAGAAATATTTATGCTATAGGGGTAGCCATTGTGCTCACTAAAAAGGGTCAATTTAATGTTGCAAAAGAATTTTTTACATAGGTATAAGGAATATGCTACAAGAAACATCTTTGTTTGATGTTTAGTGTGCAGGTAAACTTAGTATTTGTTTACTATGAACTTGGATGGTTTTCTTGTAGAAAAATGTGTCAAATTTGTTCAAGGAGATTCATTTAGTCCTAACACCCAAATATTATTATGTTTCTTGCTCTAACATAGTACATGGTAGGCTTTCTTCACCAACCCATGAGGGCAAGTGCTAATGTCAGCATTTGATTGCGAGGAAGTATGGAGATGAAGAACATAACATTATTGTGAGCAACATATTTGGTGCATTCAATTTTCATGTTACACTTTGATAATGGGTTGTGATGCAAAGGGTTATCAACTTCAACACTTCAAATCTAAGGTCATATTGTTGGTTTAGCTTCATCGAGAAGTATTATACTTCATGAACACCCTATGTTCAGCCAAATGTTGCTAGGAAAGCCTTCATACACACATGGATTTGATAGTTTAGTAGGCAGAGTTTCATGGTGATTATTGTAAACATATCCTTGATGTTTCTGAAGTCAATAGAGATGTAGCTGAACACGTAAAGTAGAGGAAAGCTTGATCATCTGGCGGGGGAGCGGGGAGGGTCCATGCAGCTTTTCTCATGCTCGGTGGAACTTTATGAAGCCACAAGAGGAATAATTAAATGTTAAGGGTAATTTTTAAAGGTTTTTTTTTGCCCATGAAAATAAGTAAATGTATGAGGCATGGGTAAAAGTTTTTACATAACCCAATGAAAAAAGAATTATTAGCAAATGTATGAAATAAATAAAAGATGCACGGGTATGAGGGGATTTTAACAACCCAATAAAGTTAATGAAGGAATTCACTTTAAAAAATATTATTTTTAGTTGTGGTAAACAAGAGTAGAGTAAAAATATTTCACGTGTGGAGAAAAAAATTTGAGTTGCAGGGAAAGGTAAATGAAGAATGAGGGTTTTCTTTTAGCTACAGTATAATATTTTCACTGCAGCGAAAAATAGAAGAAATGAAGGTTTTTCATGATAAAACAAATTTCTATTGTAGTGTGGGAAATAAAATGCAAGAGGGAGGAAAAAAAAGTGTAGATGGGTTTTCCTTTAGTGCAAAGACAGTTACTAAACAATGGAATTGAGTGATTCCAAGTTCTTGATGAGGATTTCCATTTAGGATTTTCCAATTTCCTTAAATGTAATTTTTTGCTTCATTCTAGGGGAGTTGCTCACATTGTGGTTTGATGGGAATGCTTTTGTAATAGAGTCTAAAAATAAATAGGTGTTTATTTTAGGTTATGGGGTTTTCTAAATCTTGTAATGGAGAATGTAATTACAACACTGTCATCTTTGATAATTAAATGGCAAGATATTCTAGGCCAATTCTCTCCATTGTAGACATTGTATAAGTTTTGAATATAAGAAATCAAAGGTTTCTATTGTTCATCTTCTTGTCTTTCCATGAATGTTTGTTCACTATTATTACCTTATTCAAGGAGTGATTTAAAATTTTATTAATAGGAATAAAGATTTATGCAATTGTATTCAAGGATTACTAAGTATTTCTAGTTAAGTCTTTGATATTGATGATGTAAGGCATCATTGATAGGCACAATTATGACAAAGATAATGTTGTAGCGTATTTTCAATTTCATGGTTTAAATGACTCCACCCAATGACTAGGCACTAGTCTTGTAATGTTATTGTCTCATGAGATCTTATGTTGCATCAACATTAAAAATTAACTTTAATCTCCATTTTTAGTGTGGTTGTATATTGATCATAATGCATATTATGTCTCATGTTTAAGTTAGACACTACCAGAAAGGTTAGCCAGATCTTTAAGGAATTGTGTTTATTAAACAACTAAAGGAGAGCTATATGCTTTACTGTGTATTTGATAATTTGATAGAGAGGATCATAATTATATTGTTGGGATCACCCTCTCAGGCTTTTTAGAGCCCAAAGTGCAAGGGAGAAATCTTTCATATCAGTCTATCGTTCATTGGATAAATCTCTCTTTAAATCTAACCATAAGGCATGGAACTCCTTTAGGATTCAAATTTATTGTAGATTTGGGAACCAACACATTCCTTCTTTCCCATGCATTCACCCTTCAGTTCAACACGTTCACCACTATACGCCACCCTTGGCAAGTTTTCCTATTCGCCAAATAGGTTCACCTTTTTCCTTCCCTAGGATTGTGTTTACCCCTATTCCCTAGGGGTGAATTAACATTCACCCCTACAATCCCTTTATCTATTAGGAAATTTCACTTTCACCTTTCCTTAGTTTTGGGAATGTGCTTCCACCTTTTCCTCCCCTTTATCAAGTGCATACTCATCTTTTCCCTAAGGAGCAATCTCACAATTGCCCCTAGTATAGTGTGTTTTCCCCTGTGGCATCACACATTCACCCCATCCTTGTTTAGGCAATCTCTCAATCACCTCTTCCTTCATGAAACTACCACTATAGTTGCACTTTCGCCAATTCTATGCCATGCATTTCCCCCTTGTCCCTATAGAGGAAAACACACTTTTACAGAGGGGCGAATCCACCCTCCTCTAGCACTCCAATTTCATATTAGCCTAGTCTACCCACCCAAAAAAGCATAAAAAATATGTGTAAAATTGAAAAATTCAAATGACAAGGCTCAGTTTCGAGGCCTACCTTTCAAGGTGGGGCTTGTAGGTGGTAAAAGTCTCAGAAGGTGTCTACACAGTGGATAATATCCTCATTTTCCATTGCTCTATCACCTAATCACCTCTTGCTCTCTCGCTCAATCACTCAATTGCATGTGTGCACAATGAAAGCATGGTGAATAGTAATTTTTGAAATTTACTATTTATACATTTTTAACTTTTTGACCCTACTTAACCTTGCTACTTTTTGGGCATTTTTTAACCTTTATTTAACCTTTTTTATTATTTTTCTCTAATTCTTCTATAGGCTACCATTTGCACCCCATATGTTTATTTTCCTCTGTTCAAAATTCATTCTTCATAGTTTTTTGTCCTCTATTGCATGGTACCCTCCATTTCTCCATATTGAGAAGTCACCCAGGGACCCTTTTCTTCCCCATCCACCCTCTCAAGGGGTATACCTCATCATATTTTTGCATTTCTCCTCCTTATCCATTTCCTTGAGATATTAGGGCATCTGCTAAAGTCTTCTCCTTCTGTCAAGTCATCTACAGTTTATTTTTCTTTGAAACACCATTATTCTAATGATATTTCAAAGAGGGGAAAAATGTAGACACCTGAATTTGACTACCCCCATATTGTCAAATTTTCTCTTGCATTATTCTATCATACATCTTTGGTTAATATTTATCCTATCCCTAATGTCCTCTAAGATGTTTAGTTAATTGATTAAATACCTTACCCTCTCTTCTCTAAATTAAATAAATAGTCTAATTTATTTAATTTAGTCACTCTTCCCAAATGGATTAAAACTAATTTTTAATTCATCTCTTTTCTCTCTCCATGTCCTATCCTCCTACATTTTCCTAATCCTGATTATCCTACTTAATCCTAAATTAAGGTGTGCAAATCACTAATGGTAATTAATGTCACATCCTCCATATTTTTCAACTTTCCCTTAATCCATCATTAACCCTCCTAATTATTTGTACAAACCTTAATCAAAGGATAATTGGCACCTAATCTTGTCCTCTCACCAATTATGGCAAGGGTACTATGGTCAACCCTCATAAAGGCTTTCTCCTTTGGGAGAATATATCTCCATCCCCCAAGGAATTTAAAATTCCTTTTTATTTTCCCAACATGCTTATGTGAAATTTTTAATTCCACTTTATTTCTCCAACACCCTTAGAGGAATAAAATCCTAAATTAAAATTCCCCTTCCCAATCCCAAAGTCAAATCTCTAAAATCAAGGGAGATTTTAGAAGAATTTAAAATTCTTCTATTGTCACATCCTCCCAAGATTTGGGTAGATGAGACAAGACATTCCTTTTGCATCATTCCCCAAGGTAACTTGAAGGTACCTCCACTTGACCTCCACATCATCCTCCCTTGTCCACCTCCTCATCCACATTCCATTATGAGGTGGGTTGATATGTATCAAGACATCTCAACCCTTGATATTATGATCTAGGATACTAATGTAGAGGGAATGGGACTTTAGGCAAAACTCAAAGTTTCAAGGCTTACAATGATATACTTTCAAACCTTCTTCTAGGCACCCTTATGGAGATAAGGCTTCAATGGTGTACTTATAACTTATATGATTTCCTTATGGACCCAAACCCTTGGAATGCTCTTAAGAGACTCAATCAAACTCATCTTGAATTATTTCAAAGTCCCAAGCCTCTGACTTAGACAAAAACCCTCTTTTTCACCTTGACTAAGCTTCTAGCCCAACTAGGCCTCCAGCGACTATTTTTTTTTTTACTTTACTCATAAATTTTCCAAAGGAATCCCCAAACTAATGATTGATTAATATGTATTTTATGATGCTACATAACATACTCAAACCCTGATGGCACTTGTTTTGGATAAAACCTTCCAAAATCTATTGTTTCCATAGAAATGAGGCCTAATTAGTCCTCTTTTTCAAAGCAACCCTACTCAAATATTAACTCCAGATTATAAAAATTTCTACAGTGTATAAAAATTTCTCCAAACCAAGGATTTTCAAGGTCTCAGACTCCTATGATACCCTTAAGACTCTTAAACACAAAACCCTCAATAAATTGCTCCAAAATTAGGGCTTCTTGGATCTTGGCCTCCCAAACACTTCCAGAACTGGTTCTTGGAATTTTCACCAATAACTCAACATATGTAAAAAACTTCAACTAAAAAACATACCCCTTATTTAGGTAGATCTCCTACTACTATACCTTAGGCACCATTTTCAAGCACTTTGCCTTGTGAAAACTCGGTGTACACCTTAGTATTCTTCCTTCCTACATATTAGCTTGTTAATCCTATATAATACGTGTTAAATATGATCCATTTCACAAGTTACATTCACAATATCCCATGAAATGGATCATTCATTCATGAAGACTCTCAAAATCAATGAAAAATCAGAACTTTCCTTGAGACAGTTAGATATATTATACAAGAAACTGATTTCTAACATTTATCAGGACATACAAAGGTTAAATACATGTATTTACAAATCCATAAACCATCCAATTGATTATATCATCAATGGAAATTAGTAGTTCATCAAAAGAACACAAGAAAATGTAAAAATACTGAAGTTTTTGTTGATTTCCTGTAGCAGTCGGTACAATATTTGCAACATCAACCAACCCTCCATACAAATGCCTTCCATAGCTTTGTAGACTCATTCCCCAACTTTCCCAACTAATTGGGATTGATTTTATTACATTTTTATTTCTTAAACTCCTAAAACCTACTTACCCACCCAAAATGCAACTAGCCGTTGGTTTTCAAATTTTGAATTTCCAACTTCTCATTTATTGATTTGTACTAACTAAAAAATATCTAATTTTTAATATCTAACCTTAATTGACATAATTAAATCATTATATACCTATCTACACCCTTAGGACACTATTGGTCCACTTACAATGCATTTTTGTCCTATGGTCCTTATCAGGACCCTTAGGAATTTTGATCTTCCTATTACACTCATCCATTCCAAATGCCATTATAGGCTCCAAGATATCATAATTGATTCCCTGAGATGTTGGATAGATCTTCATGACCCCTCTATCCTCCTAACTCTTCAACTGACCCTTAAGGAGCTTGGGTGCCCCTTCACTAGATACATCTTAGCCCTCCATTCCTTTAGAGGCTTTTCCCTAAAAGCAAAGAATTTTCTTCATTTGCATAACACACACTTAGAGAATTTTCATGCACTCACCTTGCCTCTTTGTGAATCCATTGTTGCAACCATTTCAAGCTGTCATAGTGCACCCAATCCATCATCTATTACCACCATTGCATCTAACATCAATATATCTATCATTTGCATGTAGTTTCAAGCCATTTTGTCAAAGAAGGAGCATACAAATCATCAAATCAAAGGGCCAACCAAAGGGACAACTCAAGAAAGGTAAAATTTTTGTTTTATGATTCATTTTGTTTGTGTTAAACTAGGCTAATCTTGAGTGTTTTTTTTGTTATTTCTTCCTTGTGTTTCATTTAGTGTTTTACATTATTTAGCTTAGAATTCACTTGCACACAATAAGGACTTGAGCTAGTTGTAATATTGTAATTCCCTTATGATGGGCCTATGAGCCCGAGTTATTCTACATATGAGGTATGTACAACTAAAATTTGTTAAATCAATAAAATCCTTGTTTGTTGAGTATTTATTGTGTTATTTTTGTTGTGTTGACTCTAAGCTATATGGTTGGATAGTTATTTTTAGACTTTCCATCTATGAATACACCAAGTTGTATTAGAGCATGTTGTGAGTCCTGAAGGCATTCCTTGTGGTGAAATATCATTGACTTGAGGTAGAGTGAATATGTTTTAAATTGATTTCTGATTATGAGGTAGTTAAAACCCTTGTAGCTAGATCTTTAAATTAAGGAATTTTCACTAAATCCAAGGAGAGATACCACCAAGGAGAACACCTACTATGGTGAATATCACTAGAAGAATGGATAAAATATTAGAGATTATGTGAGCAATGTGAGTCAAGTTAGATGCTATAGAAGAAGATAGAAGGAGGTCTAAACCCTAGACATGTGGATGAAAGCAATGATGATGAATTAGATCATGCTATGAATTGTAATGAAGAAACCATAGATGATGATGAAGAAGAAGAAGATCAAGCAAAGATGCTAAAAGCTATTTCCAAGATGGGTAAGCAACCTAGAATTGAAATTCAAAATTATTCAAGAAATTTAAACACTGAGAAATTAATTGATTGGATCAATGGTAGGGAAAAATACTTTAAATATGAAGAAATTAAAGATTTGAAAAGAGTGAAATTTGCAAAAACTAAGTTGAAAGGACATGCTACTAAATGGTGGGAATAGGTTCAATTAGATAGAAATAGAAGAGGAAAGGATAAAATCATAAAGTGAGATAGGATGGTGACAAAGCTGAAAAATCAATTTATACCTACTGATTATGAGCGTGAATTGTTAAAAATATTGTAGAACCTAAGGAAAAAGGAGAGATTTGTACAAGAATATATTGAAGAATCCTACAAGATGATCAGTAGAGCTAGACATAGTGAAGCAAGCAAAGAGAATATTGTGAGGTACATCAATGGAGTCAAAATAAACATCTAAGAAGAGTTTATCCTAGTGAAGATATCATCAATTGAAGAAGCATACCAACTTGCACTGAAAGTAGAAGAAAAGTTGAAGAAGAAATTTGAACAAAGGCAATGAAGTGCAAGAGGAAGATTTGAGAGGAGTGAATCACAATCCGGTGAGAGAAGACCTTATGTAGAGTAGAAAAAAGATGGAAAACCCTACTGTAGTGAATAAAAGGATTGTAGTTTATACAACAAAGGGATATAAGAAAAATTTCCTATCACAGTGGTAAAGGAGGTCATAATTCTTACCACAATCAAAGGATATATGAGAAATGAAGGAAGATCTAAGAAGAGACTATTCATAGGAGCCTATTTCAAGTGTGGATGTGAAGGACATATAGAATTTTAATTCCATCAACGAAGTACTTGTAAGAAAAATGAGCATATCGAAAGAGCATCTTATGTGGATGAGGAACCAATTGGATCTCCTAATTTAGTTGGGAAACCTGAGAAAGGGGATTCATTGATAATGAGGAGAGATTTTATGCATGGTGAAGTGATTGAGGAACTGCCACAAAGGAAGAGTTCGTTTAGAACAAGATGTAATTCTAGAGGAAAGGTATGTAAAATTATCATTGATAGTGGTATCAATGATAATATAGCTTCAAAAGAGATGGTAACCAAGTTGAATTTAAAGAGATTGAAACATCCAAACCCCTATAGGATAGAATGGATTCAATTTGAACATAATATCTTGGTGAATGAGTAGTTTTTGGTGAAATTTCATATAGGATCATATAAGGATGAAGCGTTGTGTGATATTATTCATATGGATGCATGCCATTTACTATTACAAAGACTAGGGAAATATGATAAGAAAATAATTCATGATGGAAGAAGGAATACCTTTGTTGTGACTTCAAATGGAAAGAGAATTAAGTTGATACCTTTAGAGGAAGAGGACAAAAGTAAAGTTTGTGGCACTTCTAGACTATTTTTGGTAGATGGAAGGAAATTTCTAAATGGATCGAGGCATGGGAACCTATTTTTTTCATTGATTCTAAAGAAGTGTGGCAAACTAGAGGAAGATAATGAAGAGGTAGCAGAGCTACTGATAAAGTATGAAGACATTGTATCAGAGAATGTACCATATGGAATTCCACTAGTCTAGAGCATTAGTCATCATATAGGTCTAATTCTTGGAGAAAATTTTCCAAATAAGGAAACAAAAAGGATGATGCCAACAAAGAATGTAGAATTGAACAAAAATACATAAGAGTTGTTGAAGAAAGGATTGATCAAAGAAATATTAAGCACAAGTGTGGTGCTTGTTATACTTGCACCAAAGAAAGATGGATAATGGAGAATGTATATATATTCTAGAGCAATCAATAGGATAACACTCAAGTATAGATTTCCATTTCCAAGGATGGATGAAATTATGGACTATTTGAGTGGGGAAAACTATTTCACAAATATTTACCTAAAGAGTGGATATCATCAAATAAGAATCAAATAAGGAGATGAATGGAAGACTACATTTAAGACCAACGAGGGATTGTATGTGCGGTTAGTGATGCCCTTTGGATTGACCAATGCAATAAAACTTTCATCAGGTTGATGAATGAGGTACTGAAAAAATTCTTTGGTATGTTTGTCATTGTTTACTTGGATGATATTCTGATTTTTAGTAAGACTAGAGAAGAACATTTGTGGCACATCAAACAAGTTTTGTAGAGACTGAGAGAACATAATTTGTTGATAAACATCAATAAGTGTAGCTTTATGAAGAAAAAGTTTGTGTACTTTGGTTTTTTCATTTCAATAGAAGGATTGAAGATGGACCTTGAGAAGGTTACAAAATTTGTTGAGTGGCCTACATCAGTAAAATTTGGAGAGGTAAGATCATTCCATGGATTAGAATTTTTCTACTAGAAATTCATCAGGAGCTTTAGTAGAATTTGTACACCTATGAAAAAAAATGAAAGGTGATAGGAAGGATTTTAAGTAGACATCCAAAGCATAAAGAATTTTTTAATTGTTAAAACAAAAAGTGATAGAGTGGCCAATGCTAGCATTTCTTTATTATGATTAAGTACTTCAAGTTGATTGTGATTCCAATGGAAATGAATAGTAGTGTTGAGTCGAGAAGGAAGACATATCTTATTTTAGTGAGAAGTTTAGTGATTCTAGAAGAAGATATTTAGTTTATGACCATGAATTTCATGTCATAATTTAAGCCTTGAAGAAGTGGAGACATTGTTTTTTTTCGTAAGGAATTTTTCTTGTATACTAATCATCAAGATTTTTAGGATTTGAATAGTTAGGGAAAGTTGAATTAGAGACATATGAGATGCGTTGAGTTCTTGTAGAGTTATACATTTATGTTGAAGCATAGGAGTGGTAAGTCAAACAAATTTGTAGATTCATTGAGAAGAAGGAATTTGCTAACATAGATGAGAGTAGAGAATTGGATTACACATGAGAATAATCTAGATTTTTATGAAGCATGGAGAGCATATAAGGAACTAGTTGTGATAGACTAGAGCTAATAGTTTGATTATTTCATTCAAGATGGTAATTTTTTCAAAGGAAGAAAATTTTGTATTCCAAGAAATTAAATGAGGGAGAATTTAATCAAGGGGAAGCATAGTGGAGGACTGGCAAGACATTTTGGAGTTGACAAGATAGTAGCTTTGGTGATTGAACACTATTTTTGGTTGTAGATATATAAGGATTCCAAGAAGTATGTTTGAAGTTGTAGAATTTTTCAAGTATCCAAAGGAAGTAGTCAGAATAATGGATTGTATAAACCTTTGACAGTACCAGAGAGACCTTGGGAAGACATAAGCATGGATTTCATATTGGGAGTACCAAGAACACAGAAAGGATATGATTCTATAATGGTAGTAGAAAAAATTTCTAAGATGAATATTTCATTCCTTGAAAGAAGAGTAATGATGTTGTGCATGATGATGACCTATTTTTTAGGGATATTATGAGATTGCATGGATTACCTAAGAGTATAGTTTCATACAAGGGTGTACTAAGTTCATTGGTAACTTTTGGAGGACATTATGGAAGAAGATGAAGACAAATTTAAAGTTCAGTTCAACATATCACCCAAAGATAGATGGAAAAATAGAAGTAGTAAACATGAGTTTGGGAAACTTGTTGATATTTTTTGCTTGGAGGAAAAGCATGAAATTGAAACATGGTTCTACTACATGTAGATTTTGCATACAATAATTTAGTAAACTGGAGTATAGGGAAGACACCATTTGAGATTGTGACCTAAACACATCCAAAATGAGTTGCAAAAGTCAAAGACATCAGTATGGAGAATAAGAGAAGTGTGAAAGTATAAGAATTTGTATGATTCATGGAGACATTACATAGTTAGGTTTGGAAGCACTTGGAGGATATGCACAATAAATATAACCTGAGAAGGAAAATGATAAAGGAGACATAAGGAGTTTCCTGTTAGAGATGAAGTGAAGGTATATATTAGGAAGGAAATATTTCCAGTGGGAACATATGATAAGCTAAAGATGAGGAAGTTTGGACCATGTAAGATTCTTAGGAAGTTTGATTTTGGAAATGCATATGAATTAGAGTTACCTAAGAAACTTGGTATTTCACTTAATTTTAATATAGAGAACATCTATGAGTATCATGAAGGGAAATATAGTGGTAGTAGCAATGAAATTGATTTAAAAGAATAGTTACCACATCAACTAATAGCACAAATTGAGCAGATCATGGACACCAGAATTATAAAGAGCATTAGGAACAAGTAATACAAGGAATATTTGGTAAAGTGGAAAGGCAGAGCAATAGAGGATTCACCATGGATTGGTCAAGATGAAGTGGACCAATTTAGTTTTCCTCTAGCCCCTGGACAGTAAGGGACTTACTTTTCTTCCAACCCTAGCTGTCTGATATAGGAGCATACCTAGTTGTAAAGTAATATTGTATAAGCCAAAAAAATATTCTTTTCTTTCATTTTAGTATGTATCAATTCCAACATATCATTCCACATTTCACTTTATTTTCATTTCTTAGCTTGTGGAGCAGAATATATGTTCTACATGAGGTCATCTACAACATATACATATTTCAAGAAGTTTGGATTTGTTTGTAGAAAGTTATCGCTCTCATAATTTCACTATTAATTCATGGTTAGAGCATTTGGGGCTGAACTAGTCTAAAATTATTGTGTGGACCTATTCCAAAGTGTGTGAAGCTTAATGGTGTATCACATAATCATTTTTGGTCCAAGGGGGATCTTTCTTGGAGATCCACAATATGTTTCATTTTGTGAAGGATTATCTTTCATGTTTTAAGGCTAACCTACATGCTTGATCATCCATTGGGGTAGTAAACCCTTGAGGTTGATGTAGATCATTATTGGAGATGTTGATGAGGGCACAACCTGAGACACAAAAATAACCCACAAACAAGAGAATGATTTTATTATTCAGAAAATGGAGCTTTTTACATGCAGAGGATCTCAATCCCCAAGTTCTACAACACATGCAAGTTACAAAAAGCTACAGAATAACCCTTTCGTAATATGCGACCTTGTCCCCAAAAAAGTTACCCAAAAATTAGAAAACTGCCCATAAATAGAGATTCTGTTTAGTTCAGAGCCAAAACAACATTCAAATTTTGAGTTTAGGTGGTTTGGCACCGAAAAATTACAACTTGAAGTTCAAATTTCAAAAGAACATTTGCAATTGTATCTTCTAGAAAGTGTGCCAATTTCTCGGGGCCATAACTTTTGATTCGGGACTCTAATTCGCGAACCGTTTGAGCTGTTGGAAAGGTCTCAAAGTCAACAACACACTTGAAATTGGCTGCACTAATTTTGGCAACTTTCAGGGCTGATATAGGAACTCTAAGTGCCTCAAATCTAACTTAGAAGATTTTCAGGTCCAAATCTGGAAAACTAAAGCTACAATATCTCTCCACCCAGGAATAGAAAATAAAAACCATAAATTGGGAATTTCATTATGACGAAAAGGGTATCCAAAAATGTAAAAATATCTAAAAATTGAGAAATTTGAAATTTAACTATTTTTGAGTGATGCAAGATTGCCCTTACACCATTGGATGCTCCTGCATCAGACACCCAGGGTAATTTGAGAAGTGACCCCATCATGTCGCAGATGGTGGAGGAAAACCAAAATGGTTGACCTCTGCCTTAGACAACTAGGATAAATCTTCAACAGGCCTTCCTTTCCATTTCACCAGATATTCTTCATACTGCTTGTTCCTGGTACTCCTTCCCACACGACTATCCAGGGTTTCTTCAATCTCCTTTTCTGAAGTAGGTGTTGGAATCCTACACTGTTCCATCATTGGTACTTCCTCTACGCTACCTTCATGATACTCTGTCAAATCTGAAATGTTGAACACAGGGGAAATGTTGAATCCATCTGGCAACTCTACTTCATATGCATTCCCTGAATCATGCCTCTTCAAAATTTTACAGGGATCGAACTTCTTCATCTTCAATTTGTTATATGTTCCCATTGGAAACCTTTCTTTCCTCAAGTGGACCATCACTTCATCACCAATCTGAAACTCCGTATACCTCCTTTTCTGATCTGCCTTAGCCTTATACTGCATATTCATCTTGTTAATATGTTCTCTTACCTTCTCATGTATATCCTTGATGTGTTCTGCAAAATATTTGGCTTCAGCACTTATTTTCTTTTCTTGCTCCATCTTCCTCAATTTTGGAGCTGTTCTGGGGCTACCTCCAGACACAATCTAGAATGGTGATCTACCAGTGCTTCTGTTGATAGACTTGTTGTAAGAAAATTCTTCCTGGGGTAAGATCAAATCCCATCCCTTGGGTTTATCTCCTACCAAACATCTCAGTAGGTTACCCAGACTCCTATTAACAACCTCTGTCTACTCATCTATTTTTGGATGGTGTGCATAACTGAACTTCAACTATGTCTTTAGCTTCTTCCACAAGGTCCTCCAAAAGTACCCCACAAATTTGGTGTCACGATGTAAAAAAATACTCTTTGGCAGACCATGTAGCCTCACCACCTCTTTGAAGAACAAGTTAGCAATGTGGACTGCATCATGGGTCTTCTGACATGGAATGAAATGTGCCATCTTCAAAAACCTATCAACTACCATAAAGACTGAATCATTCCCTCGTTGTGTCCTTGGCAAACCAAGAACAAAGTCCATACTTATATCCTCCCACAACCTCTCTAGTATAGGTAAGGGCTGATATACGCCTGTATTCTGACTCACTCCTTTAGCCATCTGACATACCCTATAGCTTTGTACAAACTTCTTCACATCCTATGACAACTGAGGCCAATAATAATGTTCACTAATAATGGCAATGGTCTTATCCCAACCGAAATGTCCTGCCATTCCTCCACTATGCTTCTCCTTTATCGAGTTCTCTCTCATGGAGCTCCTCAGGATACACAATTGACTTCCCTTAAATAACATGCCGTCTTGGATTATGAAATCTAGCCACCTTGTCCTGTCCACTATAACAGGTTCCTTGCAAGCTTTCCAAGCCCCTGCAAAATCAAGATATTCTGTGTACAGTGTCTTAAGTTCGTTGAACCCAACCACTTCAATCTGCATCTTTGTCATCAATGTATGCCTCCTACTTAAGGCATCTGCAACCCTATTTGACTTCCCACTCCTATGTTTCAAAACAAAGGTATAACTCTGCAAAAACTCTACCCATTTTTCATATGCCTCTAATTTAATTTTTCCTTTGACTATTTGGAGTAGCACGCAAGGGCGATGATCAATATATAGAACAAATTCCTTAGACAACCGTAAATGTCTCCCATTTCTTTTATTAGCGAACTATTGCATAAAATTCTTGATCATATACTTGGGAATACTTTCTCTTGGCATCATTTAACTTTTCACTAAAATAATAGGCAATGGAGAGCACCTTCTTGGCTTCGACACACTACTCCAATGGCACAACCAGCGGCATCCCACAATCCCACTTGAAACACCTTATTGAAATCTAGGAGGCTAGAAACGGGGTTGCTTTGTCACCTTTTTGCATCAATAGTTGAACTTTTTGCCCTCCTTTGCTCCCTTAAATTATTTTTCTATCCCTCTCATTGTTTGGGTCGAGGGGTCACACAAATACTACTACTGAAGTTTCTAATGAAATTTCTATAAAAACTAGCCAAACCATGGAAATATCTCACCTCGGTAGCAGTTCTTGGGGTAGGCCATTCTAGAATAGCCTTCACCTTCTCTGGGTCCATCTTGAGACCTTCTACTAAGACAACAAACCCCAAGTACACTAACTCCCTCTTCACAAAACTGCACTTCTTCAGATTAATCAATAGTTTCTCTTCTCTTAACTTCTCAAAGGCTCTCCAAATATGCCATCAGATACTCATCCAACATCTTACTAAAAATCAAAATATCATCTAAATACACAATAACAAATCTTCCCAAAAATTCTTTTAGTACCTCATTCATGAGCTGCATGAATGTGCTTGGTGCATTGGTTAGCCCAAAAGGCATGACTAACCACTCGTACATGACCTCTTTGGTCTTGAAAGTAGTCTTCCATTCATCTCCCCCTCAAATCTAGATCTGGTGATATCCACTCTTCAGATCAATCTTTGTGAAGTACTGAGCTCCACTCAAATAGTCCATCAGGTCATCTATCCTTGGCAAGGGAAATCTGTACTCGATTGTTATCTTGTTTATGGCTCAGGAATCTATACACATCCTCCACTCCCCATCCTTCTTTGGTGCTAGTACTACAGGTATTGCACATGGACTCAAACTCTCACGTATCAAACCCTTTCTCAACAACTCTTGAACTTGTTTGTTCAACTCCTCATTTTCTACTGGAGTCATTTTATGAGTTGCCTTATTTGGAAAACTAGCTCTAAGAATCAAGTCAATCTGACGACTGATCTTCCTTATTAGTGGTAAACCCTCAGGTACATTATCAGAAGCAATATCTTGAAACTCACCCAACATCCTAGAAACTTCTTCTGGAACCTTCTCACTATCCTCCTTACTCACTCTAGGAATCAATGCATAACACACACACTCATGCTTCATACCTTCTAAAACTTTTCTTCCATCTACATAACAAATTCTAGCACTACTGCATACCTTTTCTTCGGTCTCCTTCAGGGGCTTCAACTTGTGACGAACCCCATCCTTTGTCAAGGAATAAGTGTTTGCATGGCCATCATGTATAGCTCACCTATCGAACTACCACAGCCTCCCCAACAACATGTGACATGAATCCATGGGAATGATATCACAAAGTACCTCATCATGGTAGCTCCTGATCTTGAACTTTACTAGGCACTGCTCATTGACCAAAACTTTGTGGTCTTTCTACAACCACGCAATTCGATATTGATGCAGGTGTCTTTCCATCTTCAGCTTCAACTTTGTGACCATCTCTTCTGACACCAGATTATCAGTGCTCCCACCATCAATAATGACATCACAACATTTTCCTTCACACTTGCACCTTGTGCAAAATAGATTCTTTCTCTGTTCTGGTTCCTTTTCCTTAGTCACCAGGGCTCTCCTAATCACTAGGGCTTCTCCCCTTTCAACATCATCTGAATGTTCAGATTGGGCCTCCTCATCTGCATGCGCAACCCTTCCATGACCTTCTGGCCTTTTGTTTACCCTTCCTTGGTGTTGTGGACATTGATAGGCTCGATGCCCTTCTTCACCACACTGGAAACACATTCCTTTGAAACCAACTCTTCTAGATCCTTGTCCATATCTCCCTCATCCTCTACCTCTTTGATCACCACTGTTTTGATCACGATGGTAGTAGAAGTTGTACTTCCTTTGGCTTCAGCTGGTACCCACATCTTCACTTTTCTTTTTATCATCATTTCGGCTTCCTGAAGGTCTTCCACCGCCCCTTCCACTTTGACCTCCTCGTCCTTTTTGCTTGCCATCAAATATTTTGTTCAGCTTCTCTTCCACCTTTAGAGCAAACTGATACACATCTTCAATGGTGGTCATTCTGACTAGGCTTAATTCCTCCTAAATGCTCGGTCGTAACCCATTAAGATATCGGACTACCTTCTCCTTATTGGCCTCTGTGTGGCCCATTCTAATGATTATCTTGTGAAATTCTTTAGTATATTCTTTCATAGATCTACTTCCTTGCTTCAACCCTTGCAATTTCTTCAACAGATCTAACTGGTATTCTATTGGTATGAACTGCTTCTTCAGTTTGTCTACCATATGATCCCATCTAGTGATATTTCTTTTTCCTCTTCGATTTCTTTCCAACTGGACCTCTTTCCACCAAATACTGGCATGGCCCTTCAACTTCATTTTCACAAACTTAACCCAATCTGGGTCCTCTATTTCCTCATACTCAAAATATTATTCTAGCTTGTTGATCCAGTCGATCAACTCTTCTGGGTTCAGACTTCCAGAATAACTGGGGACTTCTGCTTTGGGTCTTTTCCCGATCTTCAAAATGGCCCTTATTAGCCGCATTTGGTATTGATCAATTGCTTCTTCTTCCTCTTCTACATTTGAACCTTCTTCCTCTCCTTCATCATCACTTTCCTCCCTCGGGTTTAACCCTCTTCTCAACTGCTCTTGTAATGTGTCAATCTGTCTTTCGAGGGCTGCCAGTGCATTTCTTCCACCAGCATTTTTGCCACCTCGACCACCTCTGGCACCACCATGCCTACCAGGCATCACTCTTGGAGGCATCTTTCTTGACCTCGACCCACAACCATGGTCCTGGTGTGAACTACCTCACGATCGACAATCTGTCCACATGCTCAAGAAAACCCGCTCTGATACCACTTGGTGAGGGCACAACCTGAGACACAGAAAATAACCCACAAACAAGAGAATGATTTTATTATTCAGAAAATGGAGCTTCTTACATGCAGAGGATCTCAATCCCCAAGTTCTACAACACATGCAAGTTACAGAAAGCTACAGAATAACCCTTTCGTAATATGCGATCTTGTCCCCAAAAAGTTACCCAAAAATTAGAAACCTACCCATAAATAGAGCTCCTCTTTAGTTCAGAGCCAAAACAACATTCAAATTTTGAGTTTAGGTGGTTTGGCACCGAAAAATTACAACTTGAAGTTCAAATTTCAAAAGAACATTTGCAATTTTATCTTCTAGAAAGTGTGCCAACTTCCCGGGGCCATAACTTTTGATCTGGGACTCCGATTCGCGAGCTGTTTGAACCATTGGAAAGGTCTGGAAGTCAACAACGTGCTTGAAATTGGCTATGACAATTTTAGCAAGTTTCAGGGCCGATCCGGGAACTCTAAGTTCCTCAAATCTAACTCGAAAGATTTTCAAGTGCAAATCTGGGAAACTAAAACTGGAATATCTTTCCACCTAGAAATAGAAAATAAAAACTGTAAATTGGGAATTTCATTATGATGAAAAGGGTATCGAAAAATGTAAAAATATCTAAAAATTGAGAAACTTGAAATTTAACTATTTTTGGGTGATGCAAGATTGCCCTTACACCACTGGATGCTCCTGCATTAGATGTAGGTTCATATTTAAGATTATTTTTTAATCATTTAAAAGGGAGTTCAGTAGTAAATCAATTATACCATTAGAGATAGTTCACAATTTAATCTATCCTTCTAAACTGTGGATTGTAATAAGCCCTTGAGCCAATTGTAATTTCATAATTCCCTCGTAGTAGACCTATGAGCCCTAGTTATTAAGCATATGAGGCATGTAATACTGCAAGTTGTTAAATTGATAAATATCCTTGTCTTTTGAGTATTCATTGTGTTGATTTTGTTGTGTTGAATCTAAGATACATGGATGGAAAATTCTTTTTGGACCCTCCATTAGTGATTGCACCATTTGCAAAACCTCTTGGAGCATCTTATGGATGTAGGTTATTTTTTAATCAAATTGAAAATGGAGATTTTTTCTAGAGTATGATGAGGTTTCTCAACAAGATCATACTCTTAACCACTACATTCAGGAATGTTACATGTGTGAGAAACTATGTGATAACTTGGTTGTTGTGACACATGATTACTAGTGAGTTACCTTCAAAAGTTCAAGATATGGTTAGGGAGTTTAGGATGTCCTATAATGAGAGGTGAGTCAAGAAGTGCACTAATTAAAGGAGATCCAATTGTTAATTATGTTTTCATAACCTCAACTAAGTTATCTACTTGTTGAAGACCTTATATTGAGGGGGGATCCAATATCAACTTAGCATCTTCATCTATTCCATCCATATTATCATTTTTTGAAAAAAATGTATCAATGATTTCATCCTCCTATGCCACAATATCTTCCCAAGTAAGAGAAGTATAGGGAGAGGAACAAACAAGATTCTCATGGTAATCAATGATTGGATCCTCTAACATCGTGATACCTTCTTCACCATGGGGTAAGGTATCAGGAGAAGGATGAATATGGCTGTTTTGATGTTCCATCATTGCATCCTCTCACACCAATTTTTTTCACAAGTAGGGAAGATGTTGAGAGGTGAATGGAGATTACAAAAAGTGATATTAAGAAATGTGTTAATGATTTCATTTCCTTGTGTTAAGATACTCTCACAATCAGGACAGATATTATGAGAATAGCCACTATAATTATCATGTGTATTAATGATTATATTTTTTGGAATGTTAGAAGCCTTAGTGGATGATCTAGGTGAGATGAATTCCATAAGGGTATCATCTAACACATCAAATTCATCACAAATAAATATCTTGGTAAATATTTAATGCACTTGTGGAAAGAGATCTAACATTATTAGATTACTATGCTTTCTCCATGTTTAATCATTGAATTTCAATTGTAATCTAGGTTCATGTGTGTTAGGGAATAATTGAATCATAAATCTAAAAACCAGGTTCCAAGTATTCAAATTGACACTTAGTATTATTTTGTTCTTGAGATATCATGAAAGTTTTGGGAGGACTAGGATGCCCTAGGGAATTTGAGTCATATTAGGGTTTTTTTTGAGATTTTAGTTTCAAAGGTACTATTGATAGGAACTAATTGTGGTATAGCTTGCAAACCTAGATTTAGAAGAAATTTTATTTCTATTTTGTAAGTTTCCAAATTGTGCAATATGTTGTAACAATCTATGGTTTTCAATCTTTACATAAATGAAACTAATCTATGAAAATTGTGCAATGATTTAGAAAATGTAACCAATTATCATACATATTTGATAATCTTCAGTACTAAAATGCAACATTTTTTCATAAATTTGCAACAAATGAAGCATAATGACAACTTTATTTAGCATGCAATAACAATCTTCCAGAATTTCAAATTAGATACTTGCAAGCAAAATCAAATAGGGAATATAGAGACAAAGTCCTATGCCAAAGTTTTTTGAGCCACTTGTAGCAAGAAAAAGGTGCCCTATGGCATTTGATTCCCTGATAGAGGTTTAAAAAAATGAAAAATTCAATGTTTATTAGATTTCCTATAGGTTTAGCTTCTGTGTGCAAACATGTTTGAGAGTAAAATTTTTTCTAGATTTTGGTCAATTTATGCTTGTGAAATTGAAAATGCAAGTGTGCAACAATGTTGAAAATGATTGAACAATAAATGAAAATGTTGAATGAAATTTTCAAATCTAAGACAAAATAATTCACTAATTCCAAGATACAAAATTCTAATAATGATGATTTTAAACAAAATAATGCAATTTTTCAATGTTTGGACCTAAATGAAAGATGTCTAAATGGATGCAATGAACAATTTCATATTTTAATGACCTAGTCAAAGCAATTTGAATGTAATTATAATCTTAAATGGCTAAAAGTAATCCTATTACAACCTATGATGCAATATGGAATATCATTTTTTGAATTTTTGTGATCTTTTATGATGCAAAAAATGACACCCTAAATGAACAATGCAAGACAATGCAATGTAAAATCTATATTTGGGGTTTCAAAGGCTTCCAATTTTAGAATGCTTATGATGTAAAAAATTTTGGTTCACCAATCTGTAACATAAGAAAAAGGGAGCCCTAGGTTTAATACTTAAACCAAGGATTTCTTCTAATCCTTTTCAAAGGTACACTAGGATGCAAATCAACAAAGGGTTTAGATAAAATTTCAACCATGAAGGTGAGTTAATCAAGCATAGATTTGATCCTTTTGAGACGTAGAGATGGATTGGAATTGATTTACTATGATTAACTTAATTTAACTATGCACCCTAATATGAAAAATGTAATCAACGGATGATTAATAGGCTAAGACAATAACTTGACAGATCTGGAAAGTGTAGAGGATTGAGTACTTATCAGTGAAAGTTGAATCTAAGTGTTGTAGAAGGACAAGGTCACCCTAGGGTGAATGGATCTTTGTATGATACTTCTACTCTATTTTTCGGTCCTCTAATGATATATTTGATACTTCTATTTCCTCTTGAAAATTTTCTAGAATGTTGTCAGATAATTCTATAGGTGAGTTTTCATGAGTTGACAAGGTGTAGGGCTTCAATTGCAACAATGGAAAAAATTTCTTCAATCTCTCTTCAGTCCTCTTCAAACCTAAAACCTACACATTCAAAGAGGAAAAATCTTGGGCCATTTAGGGTATTTCCTCAATCAAACCTCATGTAAGTGTTTCTGCTTCAACAATGGTAATGTCAATGATAAAATGATAATGGATAGGAATGAATGACAAAATCACAAAGTGATGCAACTCACCACAATTCAATGGCTTGATTAAAGGAAGAAAGTCATACACATCACCTTAAGGTCTTGGATCATTTTTTCTTGATTTCTTGAATTACTTTGGAGACCTACAAAATGTTTTAGCCTTCACAAAACAATGATAATATAACAACATGAACTCGCATACACTTTGAAATGATGCTTGGATCTTTAATTGCATCAATAATGCTTTGAAATGCTACTATTGACTTAATATTAACAATAATTATTTCTCATAAATTTTCCTTCTTTCTTCTTTCTAGTTTGAAATGGTGAAAAGACTAGATATTTATAGGCATTTCTCTGATTTCTCAAAAATTAGATCCTAAAAGCTAACATTTGAAATTTGAAATTTGATTGTTAAAATGGTCCAACATATCAAATATTGATCCTCAATAGAATAGGGGCACCCATTTACACTTAGGTGAATGGGTCATGGACCTATTCTCTATGACTTTAACTATTGGGGATAAAATATTATTTGGACGCATTTGTTCAATGCTTGAAATTTATTTGAAAGTGATGCAAATGGGCTATAGAATGCATAATTTAGGAAATTAGGGACCCAATTAGGATCAATAATTTAAGGGGAGAAAAAAATAGTGTGAAATTTTAAACGGTGACCATTTACAATGTGACAAAAATAATTCTCAGATATCTAAAAGATACAATAGATTTTGGTTTGTGGTATTACTAAGAGAAATTTTCACTCTGACTACATACACAAATGCAGATTGAGTATGAAGCTAGATGATTGGAAGAGTACAAGTGGTGGAGTTTTCTTTCTTGGTGAAAATATTGTATCATGGTTAAGCAAGAAACATGATTCAATTTCTTTATCTACAACAAAAGCATAATACATTATAAAAAATTTATGTTCCACTTAGATATTATGGATGAAATGAAATTTGAAGGAGATGAAGATTGAGTTTAATGAACCCATTTTGATTATATTTATGATAATACTAGTGCTAGAAAATTTTTAATGCACCTAAGGATAAATCATATTGCAATAAATTATTACTTTTTTAGGGAGAAGGTTACAAAAAAAGAGGTGAAATTGGACTATGTTGAAACCAAGGAGAAAGTAGTAGAAACTTTAACAAAATCATTTCCTAAGGATAATTTTGAGTCTCTAGCTGAATTTGGGAGTTGTTTCTCCCTCCTCTTGAATCAAGAGGAAGCACAAGTTCAAGGGGAGTGTTAACACCCTATCAAAAGAATACTTGGTGGTCTCATGGAGTGTTTTTAAAAGTAGTATTGTATGGTTTAGGTTTAGGGGGAGTGTTAACTCCCTAGTGAAAGAAGACTTAGTGGTCTTGAGAAATGTTTTTAAGAAGTAGTATGGTATAGAATTAGGGGGAGTGAATCTAGAAGATAGGCTTCCAGATTGTATAGAGTGCCAAAAATATAGTTCCATATTGTTGACCTTTTTTATTGATGTAAAAGGACCAAAAATAGGTTTTCAAAATGCTAACATCCTTTGAAAGAAAGAAAGTGGGAATCAATGTGAGGTGGTTTCCTAATCTAGACAATATTAGATTTATCTTCATGTGTGGCAATAATTTTTTTGTTTCCCATCAATGAAAAAGGGGAATATTGTTAAACAAAGGTTTTTTTTTATGTCAAAGGTGTTCACAAATATCAAATGAATATGGTAAGTCGATCAATGAGAATTAAATGTAATTGTACTTTCATATAATTTTAATTTGTGGAAGTATATATTGCTAGCTACATTAACATCATTAGATGATTTTCTATAGTATCATACATCTATTCATGTTAATAGAAGTGATCTGGAAGTCTTGTCTAGAATGTTGGAGGTCAGTGACTCAAGGAAGAGAGATTTTTTTGGCAATACATTTGTTCTCTATATTTCCCTCTATATGCAAGTTTTTCTTTGTATTTTGAATGGAGAGCATGTCTACATATGTTCTATCATATTTTAGAGTTTTAAAAAATTATATTCAATGTGAGAAAACTTTAAAGCAATAGAGGCTCTTTGTGCTTTTTGATCAACCAATTGATGTTTCAAAACTATACAACAATGACTAATAGAATGCAACATCCAAAGATAATGTAAAATGATAAAATAGGTCAAAGTTAAGGTTCCTATAGAAGAACATGGCTTCATGTTCTTTTGGCAACAACAAATTTGATTTAGGACTAACCTATTACACATCTCACATAATTTGAATTTATGTCCAACTTATGCCATCTTGGTTAATTGTGGATTCCTTGTTGACATGAATTGAAGTTATTGTAGTGTGTTATATATAATAAGCATCCAACTTCATATGATAAGTGAAATATTAGAGGTGGTAAGTGAATATATGTATGAGTATGAAAATGTGACAAGAAGTCATGTGAGAAAGTGTTATCCAATGTGAATTGCATCTCAATCATTGTGTGACATAATCAAAAGATCATAAAGAGTATAAGAGAGTTTCTAAATCAATTTTAGATCTTGTGTAAGCTGTGTAATCAATATTGAAGATCTACAAGTTTTATCTTTGTAATTTGGTATGACTGGTGTTTTATTTATTGGCATGTTTGCATTATGGATTGGTGTGTACTTTATATTGCAAATTCCCTCATTATATTCCTCCTTTATGAGGTTGGATTTGGATAGTAGATCAAAGTAGCTATTCTCACTATGGTGTTTCCCCTCTTTGGTTTTCATGTATATCTAGTGTTCTCGTATGTGGATGTGTGCTTATGTTTGATTATCAATAGATATTTTGATTCAAGTTTCATGTTCAAATATATATATGTTGAAGTATAGAGTTTTAAATAGATTAGATCTACTAATTAATCCCCACCCCTCTTAGTAGATTGTGTGCCCTTCAATTGGTATCATAGTTGAGTTCCTTGAAGAAGCTTAATAGCTTGAGGTAGATTCAGGATGACACACTTAATGGATCAAGAATGAATTTCTTCAATTAAGAAACTACTATTTGATGGATCAAATTATTCATTTAAGAGTGTAACGGTAGAAGCTTAACTGATGGCTCTTGGATTGGAGGTCTAGTAGTCAATTTTCAATGAATATGAGATTCCTAAAAGTGTCCCTAGGGATTCATATAGGAAGAAGCCATATGAAAATAATGATAGGGAAATAAATGCTATTCTATGTGGATTGTCTAACTTTGAACTTATGAATATCATGTATTGTAGGACATCAAAGTGTAGAATAAATTGCACATCTATGAAGGTGATGAAAAGGTTAAAGAAGAAAAGATACAAACTCATTGAAGTCATTTTGAAATTATGAGAATGAAGGGAGAAGAAAAAATTTCTACATTCATGGTTTGGGTTGATGAGGTTGTCAACTCTATTAGAAGTCTTGGGGAATAACTAAAGAAAGTATGATTGTGAAAATAGTCCTTAAATCTCTTGCTAGAAGGTTTGATTGTGAATTTTCTATTTTTGAAGAGTCTAAATATTTGAACTCTCTGGAAAAGGATGAATTACATGGAATCTTGACTGCATATAAAATGAGGTTTGATAGTAGAAATCTACATGGAAAGAGGGAGGATTTTATGCATATAATAAGCAAGTTGATCTAGATTTTGATGTTGGATTATATCTAAAGGAAGGAAATTTTGTCAATAAGTTATAGAGAGGTTCCATAAAGTATAAAGGTAAGTTACCTTTTAATTTTTTAATTGTGGTGAAGTAGGACATTTTATGGATAAGTGTCCTTACAAAAACTCTAACAATGTTGAAAAAATGTATGGAAAGCAGTCATCTTTGAAAGGAAACAAATTTCAAAGGAAACAAAAGAGTTTATTACTTAATGGGGAAGGATACTCTACATATTAAGAGGATCAAGACATCTCTGGAGATGAAAGAGATAAGGTTTTCTTCATGGCTATGAAAACTACTAAAGATGTTATAGAGATGAAATTTAGAAATGATGATGAAGATGTAGATTTTGTGGAAGAGTTTCTCTATGTTGGCAAGAAGATTGAGAGATTAAACAAAATAATTTTTGATTCATTGAATGCTAAAAATAATTTATATCAAAATTTTGAGGAGGAAAATATGATCATTGATCTAAATATTTAAGCAAAATAAACAAATAAGATTGAAGAAGTTTTGAATGAAAGGTTATTTTCAAGGGATATGGACTATGCAAAGCTTTAAGCATAAATAGTATCAATAAGGAAAGATCTTGACAAAGTAAATCTTCAGCTAAATATGAAGTTTGGAAAGAGCTTTGAGATCTTGAATTAGATAATATTTCCAAAGATATCCACCATCAAAACCATTACTAGTTTTACGAATGGATAGAAGAACAATGTTGTAGAACCACTTATGAAGCTTGCTAAGGAGAATCTGAAAGATTTTGGTTTTGGAAGTTCAAATTCTAAACAAATTATAGCAATCAATGATTACAAAGTACAAAATGAAAGATTCATCCAAGTGTAAAGGCAGAATAAAAGATCTAGAAAATAAGTTTTAAGAGGACAAGCTTACAATACCAGGTTCAATTATTCCTTTTTTGGTTATAGTTTTAATTGCAATCATATTGGTTATAATGGTGTGGATTATAGAAGGGATCTAGTAAGAAGAAATAACTTTGTTAATATTAATTCCTTTGAACCTTTGTCAAATTTAAATATTATATGTAACAAGTGCAACAATTTTGGAAATATTGCTAGAAATTGTAGAATAAATTTTATAAGTCCTCCTCTACCAATAACAAAAGTAAAAGTATCCAAATGTTAGATTCATGAATTAGATAAATTCTGGAAGATGAAATTGGATGATAAAATGTTAGAGAAATCCATGATAAATTAGACTGCACTACATGCTTAAAAGGAGAAGAATCTATAGATCATTAATAGTGTATGTTCAAGTCACAAGACCAAAGATAAATGTAAGTTCATTAATTTCAAGAAATTTGATGGAGGATCAATAAATTTTGGAAACAATTCTATTGCCAAGATTATTGCTAAAGGTACTTTAAATCTTGATGGTGATAGGAAAAAAACTCGTGATGCTTTGTATGTTTAAGGACTAAAGAATCATCTTTTGAGTGTAAGTAAAATTTGTGATAAAGGTTACAAGCTATATTTTACTACTAAAGGTTGTGAAATCCACAAATTTGGTACTAGAGAGATGATTGCAGAAGGAAGCAATATTGACAGTGATAAATACCATCTCAATGAGATGAATGGACAAAAATAATTTTCTATATAGAGAGAAGAGAGTTGGATTTGGAACAAAATATTTGGACACATCAATTTTGAGGATATTGTGATGGTAAACTCAAAGGGAATGATCTAAGACATGACAAAGATCAAGAAACCTCAATTTACTAGCTACAAAGTCTTTCATGAGGGAAAATAGATAAATTCCATATTTCCTACTAAGGTACATTCTACAACAAATATATTACTCTTTATACATTCAAATTTGTGTGGACTAATGATGATAAAGAGTCTACAAGGTGCCAGGTCTTTGATGATTCTCATTGATGATTACACTAGAATGAATTAGATTACTTTTCTGAAAGAAAACTCACAAGCCTTTGAGAAGTTTAAATCATTCAAGGCATTAGTTGATAATTATACTAGATGAATAATTAAGCTTTTGAGATCAGATAAAGGTGGAGAGTTCACTTCTGACCAGTATGGTGAATTATTTGAAGAGCATGGGATCTAGAGGAAAATTTCTAATCTTAGGACTATACATCAAAATAGATTTATAGAAAGAAAGAATCATACTATATAGGATATGACAAGAAAAATTTTGAGCCAAGAAATTTTACTAGATATTTACTAGAGAGAAGTCCAAACTAGAGTGTATATTTTTAATAGAGCTCAAACTAGACCTAGGTCTGATAAAACACATATTAGTTATGGGGAGGAAAATTGACTTTAGTTAGATATCTCAAGATATTTGGAAGAAAATGCTACATAAAAAGAGATGAAGGACATTTGGGTAAGTGTGAATCTAGATCTAATGAAGGATTTATTCTTGGTTATTCTATGACAATAAAAGCATATAGATGTTATAATAAAAGGTTGAAGAGGATTCAGGAAAGTTTCAGTGTAAGAATTGATGAAATAATACAATCTACAGACATTTTAGAAGTAGAATATAATGAAGATCCAATCCATGGAAATGGTGAAGAATCAGAAGCTCACTCTAAGAATAATGTCACAAAGAATCTAGCAAGGTATATTAAGAAAAAACATTCTAAAGATCAAATTATAGGAGACAAGAATAGTGGAGTCCAAACTTAGACAAAATGAACAAGTAAATATTCCCCATGATAAAATATTGAACCAAGTTCTTATATAGAGGAGATAAAAGAGAAAGGATAGGTAGATGCTATGGAAGAAAAGTTATCTTAAATAAAGAAAAATTGACATTGGGAACTGGTTCCAAGATCTAAAGGAAAGAATATTATTGTTACCAAATGGGTATTCAAAAACAAGTTGAGTGAAGATGGATAAGTGATCCAAAATGAGGAAAGAATTGTCTATAAATGATATGATTAATTTGAAGGAAATAATTTTGAGGAGACATTTTATTTGGTAGCATGATTGGAAGCAATCTGAATGTTTTTTCCTCTTTTAGTATTCAAGAATTTCAAAGTGTATCAAATGGATGTGAAATCTGCATTATTTAATGGATAGTTAGAACATGAATTCTACATTGGTCAGCCAAAATGCTTTAAATTCTCATAAAATTTGGATTTTGTGTGTAGACTAAAGAAGGCTCTTTATGGAATCAAACATGCTCCTAGAGGTTGGTATTCTAGGTTGGATATGTATCTGCAACAACAAGGATACTAGAGAGGTAGTGCAGATAACAATATATATATGTGTGTGTGTGTGTGTGTGTGTGTGTGTGTATGTATATATATATATGTATATATGTATGTATATATATATATATATAAACAAGAGGTGATAAATTGGTGATATTTTTGTTTATGTTGATGATAATATATTTGGTAGAGTGAATTTGAAATTTCAATGCTTGGTGAATTATCTTTATTTCTTGGCTTACACATCTCTCAATTAGACAAAGGAATATTCACTTCTTAGAACAAGTACATATTGGCAATGTTAAGTGTAGCGTAGAAAAAAGTAACCCTTTTTCACACATAATTTGGGAATGAATAATTAATGATAAAATGGACTTAATCATGCCTTGTTTAGGGTGTTGTAAAATGTTTCTTTACAATTTCATACTAATCTAGGTCTATATCAATTAATTGAGGTAAATTTGAGCTTAATTAACCCCTTTAATTCAAATCCAAGCCTTATTTATTGCATTTTTTGAGGGATAAAACCCAACACTCATTAATGAAATTACACAACACTTAATTTTGCAAGGAATGTGTTCTAAGATTGTGACCTAGGATGCATTCACCGCCTAGTGAATGGCTCCTCACTAGGTCCTAGGACTCCGTTTTGGCATGCTATTTAACATTCCTCGAAACATGTCCTAGTTAAGTATGCTAGGACCCATTCACCCTATGGCGAGTTGGTCCCCCTTAACTTAGGAAACCCTCTTTGGATGTGTTCTTGGTGGGATTTTGATGATTTCAAATTCTAGATTAGATGTCGGCTTGTGTTATTTGAATTTAAAGAATTAAGAGTAAGATAATTATAAATATAAGGTTATTTCACATAGTTTGATCTAATATTTTTTATGCAAGCATCCTAAGAGTTCACAAGAGCATTCAAGAAGGAATTCAATGGTACATTTATAGAAGTTTACTAAAGCAATCAATGATCCAGTTCATCATGTCAAAGTCATACATGATGTTGAGCTAATGTGATGTTATAACATTGGTGATAAAGCTTTCAAGTGTTCAAATCCATTATCTTACATCAAATTCATGATCAAGATCTATACTCATTGAGGAAACTTCATGCGATATTATAGATTTGTCACCCAAGATTTCATCCAAGGTATCATTATTTCATGTTTCATTGTTTCATCATGAGCTTTAATTACCAAAATAGGGTTTGACCAAGGAAAACCCCTATTCCCTAACAAGCAACAATTTTTCTTTCCTCTTGATGTGTGATTACAAATTTTCAATTGAAGATCAAGTTGAGAACAAAAGTTGGAAAAGTTATCAAAGTTGCAAAGTTGTAAAAGTTGTCATCTTTCTTGCAAGATCACAAAAACTAAGCCACAAAATTTATTCCTAACTTTTGGGAGCTAAACACTTGGGATCTAGGAGTGTAGACATTGGACAACATAACCTAGAAATCAATTTTCCATAACCCTAGTAGTAACCCATTCTCCACTGGGCGAATGAGTCCTCAGTGAGGCCCCAAAAAACACTTTTTCTAATAGGTACACATCATTTTGGCATCTTAAAACCTACCTTTTTATTGTTATATCAATTAGGTTTGATTTTTTACTTTTAAATGTACATTATACCCCTCATAAATTGAATGAAACTAAGTCAAAATTAGGTGTACCCATTTGATTAATCTCATTTGTGGTGCACCTCTTTTTCTTTGTTTCATTTTGGTGAACCCGACTTCTTGAGCATTATAGTTTTCTCATTTTGGACTCTCTCTTTTTACCTTAGATTAGATTTTTCATTCATTTGCATTAAATTATATCTCATTTAGGGTGTCTTAGTTTTCATTCAAATTTTCATTTCATCTAGGTTTTTAGGATTACATTGCTTGCATTCTTTAAATCTAAAAAATACAAAAAAATTGAAGTCATCTTGCATATCATCTTGCATCACATAAACTTGCATTTGAAAATTAAAAAAAAATTGCATATCAAACTACATCTTGTAATTCAACATTTTATCACATTTTCAAAATTCATTTCACAATGTGAATCTGAAAATTATTAGAAAAGGCTTAGAACTATGTAAAAATTAGTTTCTAAATGCTATTCTATGACCCATTTTCCCTAGGGTGAATGAGTCCTTGATATGACCTAAATCTATATTTTTGTAAATTGAAATCATATATTTTGTGCTTTTGTTCGCTACTATTAGATCTTTGTTTTAGTTTGGCATCTTTCTGTTTCATTTATTTATTTAGATCTAGATTAATTTAGTTCATTTAGTGCATTGCCTAAATTAAAAATTACATTTACAACATTTCATTTTTAGATTTTTGCATAGTGTAATCAACAAATTACCTTGTTTAGAATCTGAAAATTGTACTTATACATTTCATTATAGGTCATTGTATTGCATTTTAAGCCTCTTTCCATTTTGGGATTGCACACTAAGTTTGTAAAACTTGTATGAGCTTTACAACTTGGTGTCCTATCAGCAATATTATTATGAGATGTAGTTTGAGACTCATTTCATCCCACGATATACCATTTTCTATGGATATTTTGTTTTCTATCTCTCTTCCTAATAGTGTTGCTAATCAACCCTCTTTGGATCATAGTATGCCTACTTCATTTCCCATGACTTCCATACCTACAACTAATGTGAATGTGGTTAACAACACCACCTCTACCATCACTAGTTGTACTCAAGATTTGAGTTGTACCAAAATCCAAGGTAGAACTTCAATTCCTCCTTTTAGAAGACCCATTTCCATTCCTACATATACTAGTGCTCAAGTTATCACAACCGTCCAACCTACTAGCAATGTGAGCACTTACTTAGGTATTTCCATAAGGAATCCTTCTAGCTTTGTGCATTAACATACCATATCTCCTCAACCAACTGTAGAGAAGGGGATTCTCTACTCACAATTTCTCTTCATTCAAAGAGCCTCATGGGGCGAACTTCCCTAAACTACCTCAAGAACAACACAAGAGTTCTAGAATCAAAAGGACAAAGTCATGAAGATTTTCTAGAAAAACTAACAAGCTCTCGACCAAAGGATGAAAACATGGAATATGAATGACAACATAGTGCATTGGCATCCTAGAGGTGTGCTATCTCCTATGGACCAAAAAGTGAGAATTTCACAAAAAATGACAAAGTGACTACTTCAATTCTAATTTCTAAGGACTTCTAAAGCATAAGAAAATAATAGAATGTAATAGAACTGAAGCAAAGTAAAGAATAAATGTTAAAGTAAGAGAATAAGAGATAGAAAATGCTCTCATCAACCCAAGTATGAAGCCTCCAACTAGTAGATATCTTCAATACCTATGTTTGTAAGATTGAGAGAAAGTGTTGGGGCCATATAGGGGTTTGCCTTAGTCAAACCCTAATTTTTGTGTTCCCACCTCCACGGACAACCAAATAGATAGAGATATGGACAAAGAATGTGGTGAGATAAAAACTTACTTCAGGAGTAGAAACTACACCACCAAGTATGACTGATAAAAGCAATTCCTACTCAAGGAGGATAACTCGTACCACAAAATAGGTGATTAAAGCAATCCCCACTCGAGGAGGAGAACCCATATCATGAATTAAGGATGCAATAGATAAAGGATATGGAATACTAGGATGGTCACAAGTATGAGATAAGGGAGATGAAGTTGCAAGAGCCAAGAGTGCTACAAAGGGTGACATAAGAGCTTGAGAATGCTACAAAGAGAGCTTGAAAAGATGTAGAATGCTAGTGTATCAAGCTATATGAATTTTTGCAAGCAAGAGTTGGAGAGTGGAGAGCTAGAGCCAAAGATAGAGAGGAGTTAGAATGAATCTAGAAGTGGAAATGAATCAAAAGGACATCTTTTAAAGAGAGAAAAGAAGCTTCCTAAGTAGTTACAGGGCATTCCCAGCCGTTACCACTAACAAAACTTGTAGACAAGTGGAAAAAATTCATGGAGATGGTTGTTTGAACATTGAAACATTGCAAGATGCTAGCACGACATGCAAACATCCATGCAACACGCTAGTGTCCAGACACATCATGCTACAAAATAACACAAATAAGAAAATCACAAGTTTTGATGCAAAGCTAATGCACAAGGGTAGTTGTTCAAAAGGGGTGTTGGAGCATCCTAAGAGGGGGAAAAGGCTGATGTAGGGGCTAAAATGAGCCTATAGAAGTTCTAAGGGGGTGGACACTAAAGCGAATACAAAAATGCATGTGAAATTGCAAGAGGTGCAATTTTATGACTATATGCCATCATCCCTCACAAACTTAAATTTCACTTTCCCTTCACATACATACAACACTCCACCTTATTCACATCCATCTTACAATAAAAATGATGCTATCCTTAACTCACGTATGGAAACCATGTCATCCCTCCAAAAATAAGTTGCAACTCTAAATCAAAACAACATTCAACCTTTGTAATATAATAAAACCAATCCATTATCCTTGGAGATATTGAGAGCACAAATACCACAAGGTATATAAGTTCCCCAATTTGAGAAATATGGTGGGAAAGGAGTTCTTGTTAGCCATTTTTCCAATTTTCAAGCCCTATGTAGTGATTTTGAAGCATGAGCATCCACTGATGTAAGGGAAATCCTGCATCACCCAAAAAAGAGTTTCATTTCATGTTGGTAGATTCTTAGATGTTTTTGCATTTTTGGATACCCTTTTCGTCATAATGTAATTCCCAGCTTATGGTTTTGCATTTCTATTTCTAGGTTGAAAGATATTGCATTTTTAGACTCCCAGAATTTTACCTAAAAACCTTTCAAGTCAGATTTGAGGCACTAAACAGTCCCGAAAGGGTCCCAAAACTTTCCAAAATTGGTGTGGCTAATTTAAAGCATGTTCTTGACTTTGAAACCTTTCGAACGGTTCAAATGGTTTGAAAAACAGAGTCCCTGATCAAACGTTATGGCTCTTAGAAGTTGGTGCACTTTCTAAAAGATACTAATTTTTGAATGTACTTTTGAAATTTGAATTTCAAGTGGTAATTTTATGCGCTAGACCACCAAAAACTCAAATTTGAATGTTGTTTTGGCTCCAAACGAAAAGGGGAGCTTTATTTATGGGTGGGTTTCTAATTTTTGTGTAGATTTTTGGGGACAAGTTCGCATACTATGAAAAAGGGGTTTTTTCTATAGTTTGCATATGTCCAATACTTGAGGATATCATATCCTCTACATGTAAGAAGATAATTTTCAAAATAATTAAAGAACATTCTTTGTTTGGTTTGTTAATTTTCTATGTCTTGGGTTGTACCCTTGTCATATTTCATCTTTGAAGATAAAATCTTGGCTAAGTTGTTCCCTAGGTCATTGACATATACTTCTTTAGAGTGGTTATCTTCCTTATTGAATAATTCAATTGGTTGATTCAATGAACTTTTTGATTCCTTTTACAATCACTTCCACATTCACATGGGTCCCAAGATGACCCTAGATGATTTAATGTCATGTAAATAAAAGGATGATGAGAAAGTGACTGATTTCATAGCAAGATACCAAACAATTTATTTAGAAGTAAGCATTAAGATTCCTAATGTCAACCTCTAATGAATGTTTATTGTCAAATTAAAAAAAAACTCCAAAAAAAACTTGAGATGTTGAGATTCCCATCCTTTAAACAATTATGTACATCCCTTCTTGATTATCAAAATATGGCTTATGGTCGTGATGTGAAAAATACCCCTAGCCATCTTGAAAATTCTAAATCCACAACTCAAAATAATTGCCAACCTTTCCAAAAGAAAAATTTGGGATTTTTACAACTTAACTCCCCTCAACCAAATCAACAAACTGATAACCATGTGGCTGCTATAAAGATGACAATTCATATGCCCTTTGCAGATAGAAATAGATAATTTACTCTACCTGATACCCTTCATAACATCATGTTATAGCTTGTGGAGAATAATATGGTTTCCTTGCCTCCTATTAGAGCTCATGACCCTAATCGACCATTTCCCATAGGCTTTCAATGAAATTCTTATTAATATTATCACCAACAAAATGGACATGATACAAAATATTGTAAGCATCATAAACATATTGTGCAAGACCTTATTGATAATAATCAAATTCTAATTGGAGGAGTGAATGATCAAGGTAATAAGATTGTAGCTCCTCCTAACCAAAATTTACAAATCTTTACAAATCCCATGGAAAAAAATAGTTGATAAACCCTCTCCTACACAAACACAAATTGACAATAGACTAAAATGAAATCGAAATAATAGAGAGCATAGGCATAAATGTCATGCTATTTCTCATATGTTATAAAATCAAGAAGAAAATAATAACATAGAAAATCAAAATCCAAACTTACCTAAAGCAATGCATGATGACTCAATACCCTCACCTCAACATAAATAAGAACCTTCAAGAGAAATTATCATTCAACCTCTTGTTGTGATTAATATAGATGATGACATTGATATTGTGAAGATTGATGAACAAGTGCATAATGAGTTGAATACATTGTTTTCCTTTTCTATGAGATTAAATGATAAATCTCCTAATAAGAGTGTTAAAATTGGTACTTCCCCTAGATTGAAATTTGTTGTTGTCCCCTTGGCTAGTTTTCCACCTTCCATTTATATCGACCTACTATAGGTTGACTTGCATGTGCCTTACTAGTCTTTTACTTTGTTTTCTTTTTCATGTTATTTTTTGTGATTGCATGTGCATAATGTGATCCCCTATATTGTTATGTTTGATGTATATCTCTCTCTCTTTGTGAATTCCTCTATGTGTATCTACATTCTTCTCTATGTTGTAAACATTTTGTCTTTTTTCATTTGTCTTGTGTTTTCTTTTTTGGGATGACGCAAGGCGTCGAGAAATTTATGTCTCTTCCATTTTGAGTTGAAGTATTTTTCTTTATTTTCTCTCTCTTTGTGTCATTCTTTCATTTATATGAGTATTTGGGGAATGATGATAGTTTTGTGCTCCATGCCAATATTATAGGAAATACATACTAACCTTGAATCCATTGATACCTTATGTATTTTTGTGGGAAACCCCTCCATTTTTCATGATGTAGCTCTATTTTGAGAACATATGACTTGGAATAGGGATTCCTGAGTAATCTCTCATGTCTTGGGATGGAACATTGGCTACTTTAAAGCAGTCTCTCACAACAATGGTGTTAGAAACCACTTTAAAGTGAGGGCATACATTGATGACAATTTTTTGAAATTTTGCATGTTTATGGCTTGATTTTATCTTTTTTGTGATGCATCCTTTTCATGATGGTGTCATTGGGTTTGATGTCCTCCAAGAGTGTGATATTTCTAAGTGTACAATTTCCCTTAGTGCCATGATTCAAAGTGCGGCATCTCATAAGTGGCAATTTGATATTCTTGACTTGTCCTCTCTTGGAGACATTAGGCATGATGTTCCCTAAGAAGAAGAACTTACACAAACGAAGCGAAATCCCCTTGAAAAAAAACCCATAGACATAATATTCATAATTGCTTAACACTATGGTTCCTTATTGAAGTTTTCAAGAGTATAACTTTGATATGATATGGGAGCCTAATACGATTCTCCCATTTTCCACCCCATTGGGATACTCACCTAGTGGATAGGCTAAGGTTCCACTACCCCAGAGTGAATGTGTTTGTTGTTTGCATAGTATAAATTGAGTTCTACTTGTAAGAACTTTTGAATAAATAGTTGAGACATGTTCGATATCATGTTGGATAGTTGAGGCTTGATACTTCCCCATTTTTTAGAAAAACAACCTTGTCCCACATCACGTTGGGATGGTTGAAGCTTGATCCTTTCTTTTCTTTTATTTTCTTGGTCTTTGATAGTTTATGATTGAGTATATTTTTCATTGCTACATACATAAGTGTCTTGAATGTCTACATTATTGTGAGTTTGACATAGGGGAAAATTCTTGCTAAAGTGGGGACGAAATGTAGCATAGAAAAAAGTAACCCTTTTTCACACTTAATTTGGGAATGAATAATTAATGATAAAATGGACTTAATTGTGCTTTGTTTAGAGTGTTGTAAACTATTTCTTTACACTTTCACACTAATCTAGGGATTTATTAATTAATTAAGGTTAATTTGAGCTTAATTGGCCCCTTTAATTCAAATCGAAGCCTTATTTATTGCATTTTCTGAGGGATAAAACCTAAAAAACATTAATAAAATTACATAAACACTTAATTTTGCAAGGAATGTTTCCTACGATAGTGACCTAGGGCCCATTCACCACCTAGAGAATGGGTCCTCACTTGGTCCTAAAACCTTCTTTTGGCACGTTATTTCACATTCCTCGAAACATGTCCTAGCTAAGTATGCTAGGACCATTTTCCCTATGGAAAATGGGTCCTCCTTAACTTAGGACACCCCCCTTGGGATGTGTTTTTGTTGTGATTTTAAAGATTTAAAATCCTAGATCTGATGTCAGCTTGTGTTATTTGAATTTTGGTAATTAAGAGTAAGATAAGTATAAATATAAGGTTATTTCATGTAATTTGATCTAAGATTTTTTATGCAATCATCCTAAGAGTTCACAAGAGCATTCAAGGGAAAATTTATAGAATTTTATTGCAGCAATCAAGGATCCAATTCATCATGGAAAATTCATGCATGTTATTGAGTTAATGTGATGATATGACATTGGTGATCAATCTTTCAAGTGTTCAGAGCCATTATTTTATGTCAAATTCATGATCAAGATCTATACTCATTAAGGCCACTTCATGCAAGATTGTAGATTTTTCATCCAATATTTTATCCAAGTTATCATTGTTTCATGTTTCATGTTCATGTTTCAATATTTCATAATAAGGTTTAATTACCAAAATGGGGTTTGACCAAGGAAAACCCCTATTCCCTAACAATCAACATTTTTTCTTCTCTCTTGATGTGTGATTGATGTTTTAGATTGAAGATCAAGTGGAGAAAAAAGTTGCAAAAGTTGCAAAAGTTGTCAAAATCACAAAGTTGTAAAAGTTGTCATCTTTCTTGCAAGATAACGAAAAATAAGCCAAATAATTTTTTTTGACTTTTGGGAGTTGAAAACCTTGGATTTGGGAGTGTAGACATTGAAGAACATAACCCATAAATCATTTTTCTTGAACTCTAGCAAGGACCCATTTGCCACTGGGCGAATGAGTCCTTAGTGAGGCTTGAAAAGGAACTTTTTCTAATATGTACACATCATTTTAGCATCTTAAAACCTACCTTTTTATTGTTATATTAGTTAGGTTTGATTTCTAATTGTTAAACGTACATTATAGCTCTCAAAACTTGAATGAAGCTAAGTCATAATTAGGTGTACCCATTTGATTAATCTCATTTGTGGTGCACCTCTTTTTCTTTTTTTCATTAAGTTCAAGATGGAGGAATCTAAACTAGTAAGTAAACCTATTGTTATTGGATGTAAGTTGAGTAAGGATTATGAATCTATAGACCTTGTATAGATTTATGATTGGTAGTTTTTTGTATGTGATTGTGTCTAGACATGACATAACATGTAGGTGGTTGGATTAATTGCTAGATTTCAAGAAACACCTAAAGAAACTAATTTCAAAGAAATGAAAATAAATTAGATATTTGAAAGCTATAATGTTTTTTTTCTTGTGGTATCCTAATAGTGAAAATTTCACTTTGAATGCATACACAAATGTAGATTAGGAAATACGCATAGATGAGTGAAAGAGTATAAGTGGTGGAACTTTATTTGTTGGTGATAGTATTCTATGCTAGTTAAGAAAGAAATAAAATTCAGTTTCTTTATCTATAGTAGAAGCGGAATACACTACAAAAAATTCATGTTGCACTTCAATATTATGGATGGAACAAAATTTGAAGGAGATGAAGATTGAGTTTGATGAACCCATTTCCATTCTTTGTGATAATACTAGTACTATAAACATTTCAAATAATCCTATCATGAACTCAAGGATAAAGCATATTACAATCAAGTATCATTTTTTGAGCGAGAAGGTTGTAGTAAAGGAGGTGGAGTTGGAGTATGTTGAAACCAAGGAGAAAGTAGTAGACATTTTCATAAAACTACTTCATAAGGAGAATTTTGAGTTTTTTTTTAGAATTTTGGAGTTGTTGCTCCCTCTTCTTGAATAAAGAGGAAGCACAGGTTTAGGGGGAGTGTTAACTCCCTATCGCAAGAAGACTTGGTGGTCTTGCAGAGTTTTTCCAAAAGTAGTGCGGTATAGTACAAGTTTAGTTGAAGTGTTAACTCCTTAACACAAAAAGACTTGGTGATCTTAACAAATATTTTTAAGTAGGGATTAAAGAAATTTTGGCTTTCTTTATTGGAAAAAATGAATATATTTTATGATTAACATGGAATAATTAAAATTAAGTTTTTGTTTAATTAGATCACATGTTAACAAACATTAAGTATTATTTAGGTGAAAATTATTGTAAAAAGGATTTAAAAAAAAATATAAAACAATTTTATTTTTTATTCGAATGTCATTAATTATATAGGTATGGGTTTCTATTTAGTTTTTTTGGGGGGGGAGTATTATTATTAATTTTTCAAGAATTAGAGAAGTTGGTTATGTGAGAATGGAGAAAACGGTTGACAGGAAAGAGAAAAGAAAGCAAAGGAATGAAGAAAATTGGGACGAGTAGCAAAGTAGGGGAGAATACAAATTTCAAAAAAAGAATAAAGAGGTAAGACATTTTCATGCAAGTGATGTCTTTCTCAGTGCAGAAATGAAACTAATTTGATTTTAGAAATAAAAGAAAATGTCTTGTGGAATTAATAATTTAGAGTTTTGTGTGAGCTCCATTTGATGAAAATTCATGAGTAGCTCTATGTGAGCTCAAATCATGCTATGAGTGAGCTAAATGGCCTATTCTGTGTGAGCTTGTGAGTATGTATGAGCTCTATGTGAGCTAAGTTGAGCTCAGGGGTGGCTGGGTGGAGAGCTGAAGGACTATATTGAGAGTTTATATAGTATAAGAAAAATGTTATTGTTGTTTACCTTACCCTGGTTTACTGACATTCTATGTGTATGCAGAGAAATAAATTCCACATGCAAAAAGTGGTTGAAATGGCAGTGAGTGTGCGCAATGATAATAGTAATCTAGGGGAAAACTACCTCTTAGCATCAAAGATTTTATTTAAAAAAAAGAAAAGAAACTGTAGTGCTAATTGTTTTTAGATCGATGCCTTAGTTGTTGTATTACTTTTAAGGTATGTACTCTTGCTTGATAATGCTCTTGAGCAGGGTAAGAAGGACACAATGACTCATCTAGTGAACTATTGAGAAGTGTACCTAAACTAGGTCAGACGGTGGTAGCATAGGCGAACTCCTACATTTTCTAAAGAGAGACAAGAGAAAAATAAAATTGTATTCGCTATAAGTAAAATATCTGCATTTTGAATGGTAGTGGTAAATAGTTAGTGTGGCATAATTAGTAGTAAACTGACTTATTAGAAGTGGAACCTGTACTAAGAGTAGGTGTTGTAAAAGTCATAATAATCATCATGTTGCAAAATGTGGAAATCATAGACAATGCCAGTGAATTGTTTGACGAAATAAATTAAGGAAATGTGGTCACATTGTGAGACTCATGGGAAATAGAGAATAAGTATATGAGTAGGGTTGTGTCTATCTTATACTATTTAGAGGCATATCCCTATACCAAAATTAGAGTTTCCTGGTGACTGCATGTATTAATATCATGAGAACAAATCAATCCTTTTTGAAGATGTAAAGTAACAACATTCAGGAATATGCAACCTTAGGAAAGTATTTTACTCATCAATTTTTTTGGGACTCTAATAGATTTTCTTTTAAATTCCTCTCCTATAGCCTTTCTTGGAAATGATTCTTTTCACCAAATGATGCCATGAGCATCGACTTTCATGTCTCTCCCTTTGAGAGATTTTATTAACGTCTTATCATGATCTGTGAGACCTTGACCTACATCATAATAAGGTTGACCATGGCATACCCAAATTAATCTATTTCTGTCTAATAATGCCTTGAATTTTGAAAGCCATATTCAATTTCTTATTCTTATTTTTTTTTTCTTTTAGTTTATTAGTTCTAATGAATCATGAACTTAAGATGAAAGGAAAGAACTAACTTCTTTATTCTTTATCCCATGTATGGTTATGCTCAAAATTTAACGAAGAGATTTCTATAATCCACAACTTTTTCTTAATAGAAAAGTAGTTTGGATAGTTCAATATTATTTCTGGGTATCATTTTCAGTGGAAAATGTCTAATAGTCAAAGATTCCTTCAATAATTTATATCTTTTGAATAGTTATATAGATGATCCCATCCAACAACCCATCAATGTTTCCTCAATGGGTAAATAGTTCTAACAATAATTTTTTTTGGTTAAATATAACTTGGTTATAAGGGTCCAGGAACCACAAAAAAGAGGGTGAAGGCTTGAGAATTTAATTGAAATTCAAACATCACCATAAGCCAAGGAAAGAATGAGGAGTTATCAGCCAGTGGCAAGGATATAATAGGCAGAGGATCATAGTAGCGCTACTGCATATCCACAAGATCAGGAGGATGTGCCTTTATGTCATCTTGAATAAGCTTTAGCATTGGTTGTGGGTAGGACATAGACCATTGCACCTTATGTGAACCAAGCCTATTCATCAGCCCCACGCCATGATTAGTAGCCCAATCAACTACCCTGTTGCTGACTCTGCCAATGTGGGAAAAGGATAGCTCAAGAATTGAGAAAGCCAGGTGGCGGGCTTCATCAATGATAATAGCTAGTTTCTAGTGGTGTGAGGAACTACCCTTCATGAGATTGATGATAAGCTTTGAATCACCTTCAACACATAGCCTCCCCCAGTTGTTGTCTCTAGAAATTTTAAGAACGGATCATAGAGCACGAGCTTCAGCAATGTTGTTTGAAGCTTCACTTAAATCTTGTGAGTACCACCCCATAGGCTGACCAGAATGGTCTCTAAAAATTCCACCACCGTCGACCTTGCTAGGATTCTCCTTAGCATCGCCATCAAAATTAAGTTTGATCTAGTTGGTGTGAGGGAATTGCCACATGCTACTAGGAGCTTTAGCTATGCTAGACAACCGCCTCCCACCAAGCCACCTAAAATTTGGCCAAGCATCTTCCCAAACAATCTTGTCTTCACTAACATCCCAATCCTCTTTACTATGCACATTGCCAATTTCAGCCGCCACCACTAGGTCCCATATCTTGCTAACATAGCATTCTTGATCCTTAAACACTCTCCTATTCCTTTGTAGCCATAATTGCCATACAATGATGGTAGGAGTTGTATGCCAGATGAAACATAAGTTGGTGCTGACAATCTTTAGCTTCCAGCACTCTAAAAGATTTGGGAGGTTTCATGGCATGGACCAAACAATACCCCAATTCTACATAAGGCAGCTCCATAAATCAATAAAAAAAATACAGTGCAAAAAATGATGATGGTTATCTTCGCTATTTTCTTTGCATAAAACAAACCAAGAGGGGCCTCTACACCCCAATCTATCCCAGGTAAGTGCTCTACACTTCTAGGCCACCCACAAGAAGGCATTCACTTTGGGGAGGCCCAACTTCTTCCAAATCAATTTGGAGACATCTTTATGCTTAGCTGACCCTTTGAAGAAAAAAAGATGGTAAGCAAAATTGACCGAGACCGAGCCAGAAACATTTCCTTTCCACACCCTTCTAACCCCAGTGTTAGAGATAGGCCATTTTTCAATCATGAATTGTACCTCCTTGCAAGCATCAATCATAGTGCCTCCAAGATCCTCAAGAGTGATCCACTGCTGAGCCATGGGGGCACCAATCATATAATCTTTGGAAAGCTTACCAAGACAAGGTTCCAGATAGTTAGCAAGAGGGTGTAAATGGACACGGTCCTTGAAGGCAAAGCCCTCAACCCATTCATCTTTTCAAAATCTGATTTTGTCACCCCTACCAAGCCACCAAGAGAGGTGTGGTCTGATGTGATTGCCGCATTGCCTTAAAAAATTCGAGATGCCTGAGCCAGAGGGTAGAAGACATGATGTAGAAAACAGGTTCTCGGGGTCATTCTAGAGGTACTTCTCTTGCATAACAACACTCCATAATCTATCCCATTCATCGTATATTCTCCAAGCGAGCTTGGTGCCAAGAGAAACATTCATTTTCTTGAGGTTCCTGATCCCTAAGCCACCATGATTCTTAGGGATACAAACATCTTTCTAGCTGACTAGGTTATATTTGAAGGATTTGTTTGTACCTCTCCATAGAAAGGAGCACTGGGTATTGTTAAGGATCTTAGCTACTTTGCTCAGGATATGGAAAACAGACATGATATAGCTATGAATAGAAGCCAAGGATGACTTAATCAAATTTATTCTTCTAGCCAGAGTTAGCCACTTCCCCTTCTGAGGGGATAGTTTGTCTTAAATCCTAGCAACAACCTTTCCCCATTCAATCTCAAAGGTCCTCTTTTTGACAAGTGGCATGCCAAGATAAGTAATAGGAAGGTAGTCCATCTCAAACCCCAAGATCCTCCTAATATCCAATGTCTTAGCAATGATATCTTTAAGAAGGATGATATGTGATTTATTAATATTGAATTTTTTCCCAGTAGCAACCTCGTAGGAACTTAATACTTTCTTAATTCCCCTGGCCTCCCTAGTCATAGCTTCCCCGAACAAAAGGGTATCATCGACAAACTGAAGATGAGATAGATTAGGGGCACCATTAAGACTTGTAAGCCCTTCACATTGCCCAACTCCATAGCATTTTTGAAAGCTCTTCCTAATACCTCATCAACAATGAGAAAGAGGAAGGGAGAGAGAGGATCCCCCTACCTCAACCCACAACTAGGGTGGAAGAAGTCCGTAGGGGTACCATTCATAAGAATAGCATAAGATACGATGGAGATGCAGCTTAAGATCCAGTTCCACCAATCCTCACAAAAACCAAATATTCTCATAACCTTAATGAGGAAGCTCTGAGAGATTCTGTCATAAGCTTTATTCATGTCTAACTTAAGTATCATGCCCTCCTTGTTCTTCAATTTAATGGAATGGATGGTTTCATGAGCCAAAATAATCCCATCAAGAATTTTCCTTCCTTTAAGGAAACCACTCTGCTCCTCTGATATAAAGCCTTCCAAGCATCTCTTAAGCCTAGTCGCCATGGCCTTTGAGATGATTTTATAAATTCCATTACATAAAGCAATTGGTCTCATTTCATCAAAGAAATTCAGAGTGTTCTTCTTAGGAATGAGAGATAAATAGGTGGAGTTCCATGCTTTGAAGATGGCCTTCTTTCTCCTACATTCCTCAGCCGTAGCCCACACATCCTTAGCCACAACATCCCAAAACATTTGGAAAAAATTAATATGAAATCCATCAGGCCTAGGAGCCTTGTTGACACCCAAGGAAAAGGTGGCATTCCAAATTTCTTCCTTAGAGAATGAAGCCATAAGAATTTTGTTCCCAGCCTCATCAACAAGATTAAGAATCAGGTTGAGAATAACATCTTGAGCCTGTAAGTTGACCACAGGATCAGCACCAAGCAAATCAGAAAAAAAAGTTCACCCCTTCCTTTTTGATGGCATTGATATCGTCAACCAGCAAACCATTAGGTAAGTTGATTTTGGTGATCTTATTATATTGCCTTCTAATTTTAGTAGTGAGATGGAAAAAAATTAGTATTTTTATCACCCTCTTGCAGCCATTTAACCCAAGATTTTTTTTTCCACAAAATTTCCTCCATCCTTAGAATTTTGTTCTGTTCTTCGAGAAGATCATGTTCCCTATTTCTCAAAATAGTAGTTATACTAGCCTGAGTGATTTCAGCCTCAATGCTTTTAAGCTTTTCCTCAACCTTGATCTTATGCTCAAAGAGATTTCCCATAACATTTTTATTCCATGCCCGAGAAAGATTCTTCACTTCGCCTAATTTCTAAAAAAAATTGTATCTATTGTTACCTTTAACCTCCATATTCCACTAGCCTTCTAAAGCTTCCATGAAACCATCATGTTCATACCAAAAGGATTCCATTTTAGAAGGGATTCCCCTAGATTTGTGATTTATGGAAATAATCATAGAGATGGGCCAATGATCAGAACCTCTGAAATGATCCACTTCTGAATGGAAATTAGCAGCAAAAAGAAGCCAGTCTAATTTTATTAAAAATCTATCTGATCTACATTTAATGTTGTCTTCACTAATACGCTTGTTGCTCCAGGTGAGCCAACTAGATTTGGGGGTAATATCTGCAAGGGAGAGGTCAGCACACATCCTTCTAAACTCAAACAAACTTGAATTTTTGAGGCTCCTACCTCCAGACTTCTCCAAGGGGGCATATATGGTATTAAAGTTGCCTCCAATAATCCAGTTTCCACTTGGGGAAGCATCCTTGATCAACCTCAAATCCTCCCAGCAAGTGAGCCTATCCTTCTTAATGTTAGATGCATGAACATTTGAGAGAAGTACATCAAAGTCCCCCCTAAGATACTTTAATTGGATGGTTAAGATCTTATTAGTTGCATGGGTTTTCACCCCAACAAAATGGAATTTGTTCTAGAGAATGGCTAAACTACTAGCAGAACCTAGGGCATCAACAACCATCCCATCACTATTCTTCCATAAGCTTAGGATCATGCTCAATAGATTGTCACTATCCACTTTGGTTTCTTGCAATAAGATTACATTGGGGCTTTCCACCTCAATCAGCTGCTTGACCAAGCAGTGCTTTCTAGGCCATTTAGGCCACAAACATTCCCACTGACTAGCTTCATAACTTCTTGCTTGCAAGGAAGTGCTCGCCTTCATTCTTAACAAACTTAGTCAGGGATTCCTGAGTGCCTTTCACAACTTCTTCCAAGGCCTTTTTCTTTGTCTTGCTCACATCCATTTTTTTTCCTCTGACATTGTTGCCACCAGCATCCATAACTAATGATTTCTTCCCACTAGCACTCTTGCCGCTCTAGGTAACCATCTTCCATGAGTTTTCTTTGTCTTCATCTTCCTCCTCCTTACCCACATCACTATCACTACCCTCCGTAGGAGCTCTTGAGCTTTTAGGAAAAAGGGTGTTATCAGCTTTTATCTTCGACACCGAGTCCTATGGTGATCTCCCTGAGGAAACCACATTGGGTTCCAGAGGGGTCAAGATACTGTTGTGCTCAGCATCCTTTGAGAGAGGGAGGGGGCCACTGAAACCGTTTCCCAAACCTTCACCTGCATCAACCCCAAGATTACTAGCCAAGGCATCTTGAGTTGGGGGGACCAAGTTCTACCTGCAAGCATCAATCGACGAGGTCAGACCAACAGGGGCAACAACATCAGGCCCCATAAGTACCAGCTAATATGGTTTGGGGGAAGAAGGGGAGTCCACCTCACATTTTTGTGTATCAGATGTGGCACTCCCAGAGGGGTACCCTAAAACTTTTGGTCTACCCTGAACCCCACACAATCTAGTGGTGTGCCCCAATCACCCACATTTGAAGCACCTGAAGGGAAAGCACTCATACTCAATTTCTTGCAACCAATCCCCAAAAATAGAAGAGAGTCAGATTGAGTGGTGAAGCGGTTTACTCAGATCAATCTTGACACAAATCCATGCATAGGGAGAAAGTTTCCTACTAGTCGGGGGGCTGGAGCAGCTCACAAATTCTCCCAAGGAATTACCAATAAAACTTAGAATTTCCTCCATCCAAACGTCATGTGAGAGCTTATACATACGAATCCACACAGGAACATCCAAGATCTGTTTTGTATATGGGTTGATGCCAACGTACCAAACTTTGAGGAACAACTCCACATTGCCCATAAACCATGGGCCCCCTTCAAGTACCTTTTCTCTGTAAGCTTCTGAATCAAAGACAATTTGGAGGAACCCTAGGGCTAAAAAATTGACCTATGGCTTGAGGCCAAACCAATTGTTCTCGATCCACTACTTTACTTTGTCCATTGTAGGCCAAATACCAATGAATTTTGCAGTGATTGCATTCTTCTGCAGCCATTCCACCTTTGAGTTGAGAAGGGCATTCGGGATACGCAAGTCAAGGATCTCCTCTAAGATTTCAATATTCATGTTGCCTACTACCATACGCAGTGGCTTCCTGGCGTCCGATTGTTGGTTAAGAATTTCATTAGCCTCTAAAAGAATGCACCCCATATCTTGCAAGTCCTCTGAATAGATCACACGAGCCTTGTTCTTGACCTTTGTTTCACCTCCTTCCACCCTGTGGGGACTTCCCTACTTTTTTTCGCTCAGTTCTAACAGTAATTGAGGATTTTATATTGTTTATGAATTCGAGGATAATATTGGTCACTTTATTGACCTCCTTGAAACTTTGATAGCATATGTATACAAAGCTTATACACTGCAAATAGAAAGGATTTCTAGAATAGACCACTTTAAAATTTCAAATGATGAGAATATAAATATAGAATGAATGGGAACTATGAGTCATTTCATCTTTTTCCTTGTGGTTGTATAAAATACTTTTTGATGCTAATGTTCTAGTAAATATAACTATAATAGTTGTAGCCTACAAATTTTTGAAAGAACAAAATAATAAGGGACACTAATCTAACTGATTTGATTCTATTTTCTTGATGTTTCTTTTAAATTTATAGCGGTACAAAAGAAAAGTTCTTCATTAGAGAGAAAGTCACTTGGAGTTTTTTCCTCATTTTTCCTCAATATTTGGATGTGATTCATCCAATGTTCAAATAATCATTTATCTAATTCTTTTTTTCTTGATTCGGGCTTTACATAGGTATCAGAGCACCAGGTTTCAACATTGGGAGCTCTGCAGTAAAATTAAAATTGACTAAAATGACCCATTTTGTTGTGTAGACAAAAACAATATTGGCAAATCAACCCCATCAACCTGGTGAACCAATGGATCATGGGCCACAAATACTCCTAGAAATACAAAATATGGTAAATGTGATACAAGAAAGGTTACTGGTACCAAACCAACATCAAAATTTAGAGCACCAATCTGTGCCTCGGGAAAGAAGTAGAAGTCCCCACCATAACGAAATAGAACATATTGAGGAAGGAGAGTTGGGACATTACCCTCCACCCCCTCATAAAAACTAGGCCATAGAGAGGGTTGTAGTGGATATGGAAAAGATTATACAAATTTTATTTGGTTACTGCCACAATAATTTTCTAGGTCTACTGATGGGTTAGAGGCAAAGGCATGGTTGATAAGTCTAGAAAAGAATTTTTCATTGAAGACCTATGAAAGCAACCTTAAGGCCAGATTGGCAATTCATCAAATTAAGGTTAGTGTGGACACCTGGTGGTGGTAGGAGGAGAGGAAAAGACATTTAACTCCAGAGAATGTCACTTGGGAAACCTTCTTAGAGGCCTTCAAAGAGAGATACATTTCAGAACATTTTTGGGAATGAAAAATTGATGAGTTTCACAATCTCCAACAAAGAGGAATGACCATAGCACAATATGAGGAATTTTTTTTTGAGTTGTCACAGTATGTGGATTACATTCAGGATGAGAAGCTCATGGTAAACCATTTTATTAGGGGACTGAATCACAACATATCAGGACTGGTTCACTTATCTGAGCCCACCATGATGAAATAGGTAGCAGAGAAAGCACATGTTGTTGAAGAGATACAATTGAGACATTAGGACAAATCATGAAGTTCATTCTAGTGACATAACCACAATCACTTCCATTCTTCTAGGGATGGAAATAGATTGACTTCTTACTCTTCTAAACCCACATAGTCCTAGCGGAATTAGAAATCTAGGTCCTCACTAGAAGGATCAGTTAGGTCATGGAAAAATTCCAATCAAAGAGGAGATCAAAGGAATTAGACACAATACCATGAAGCAACTTTTACACAACAGAATGCTTGAGGAAATCAGATTAGTACTAAAAGATCAATTTTCTAGTCCAATTCAAATCACACTTGCTACAATTGTGGAGGTAAGGGAAACTTTTGCATAGGAATGTCCACACAATAAGGTAGTTTCTAGAGTGTAGTAGTCAGCAGCCTTTGAACCTACAATGGGTGATATTGGAAGATCTCATTGGGTTTTTGCAACAATAGAAAACCAACAAGCTTATCATCAAGCATTTGTCATAGAAGTTCCCAGAAAAATTGGTAAGGTTACTATATCCATTCTTTTTTATTCAGAAGCAACAAATTCATTTATTTCCCTATTTGTAGTGGAGAAGTGTGGGCTTGTGGTTGCTAAGAAAAATGTTAATTGGGATGTGAAATTAGCTTCTAGAGCTAGAATGTTGGTTGAATCTCTAGTCAAAGATTGTCTATTAGAGCTTGGTTCACTATTTAACAAAATAGATTTTCAGGTGATACCTTTGGGGTATTATGACGTAATTTTAGGTATGGATTGGATGAATGGTCATGAAGCAAAACTAGATTATTTATGCAAGTCTATTGAGTGATTGGATGATCTGGGTAATTAGGTAGTTGTTTTTGGAATCGAGACTAGTATCCCTTAGAATAATTTCAGCAACTCAGCTTAAGTGATGTATGAGGAAAGGGTGCCAATTCTATGTTATTTCCATCAGTGACCGATTAGAAGAAAAACCTGACACTTCTTTGGAAGATCATACTATTCTCCATGAGTTTGTTGATGTGTTTCCTTCTCAACTTTCTACTATGCCACCTACAAGGGAAATTTATTTTCACATAGACTTGGTTCTTGGAGCTCAACCGATTTCTAAGGCTCCCTATAGGATGACCACAAAAGAGTTACAAGAACTAAAATTGCAACTTGATGAATTGTTAGAAAAAGGTCACATTCATCCCAGTGTATCTTTGTGGGGTGCACCTATGATTTTTATTAAGAATAAGGATGTAACTCTTTGGATTTGTATAGACTATAGACAGCTTAAAAAGATCACTATCAAGAACCATTATCCCTTGCCGAGGATAGACGACCTATTTGATCAGATTTAGTGGGTGAAAATTTTCCCTAAGATAGATGTCAAGTATAGATATCACCAATTGAGAATTATTGAGGCTGACATACATAAAATAAAATTCTTCACATGATATGGTCATTATGAGTTTACTATTATTTCCTTCGGGTTGACCAATACACCAACAATTTTTATGTGTCTAATGAATGGAGTTTTCTAAACTTTTATGGATCGGTTTGTGGTCATTTTCCTTGATGACATACTAATCTACTCACGTACTATGGAGGAGCATGAAGAGCACTTGCAACAGGTGTTATAGTGTCTATGGGAAAATCAGTTGTATACAAACATTGCTACGTGTGAATTTTTCCAAACAAAGATCCAATATCTAGGACATGCTATTTTTGGGGATGGCATCTTCGTGGAACCTTCCAAGATTCAGGCTATTTTGGAATGGGCTGCTCCCACTAACGTAGCTAAGGTCAAAATCTTTATGGGTCTAGCCAATTATTAGAGATGGTTTGTTGAAGGGATTTCAAATATTGCACACCCAATCACATCTCTCCAACATCAAGGCAAGAAATGTGTTTGGTCTGAATAGTGTGAAAGAGCTTTCCAATTTTTGAAAGAAAATATTACTAGCGTACCCATCTTGGCTATTCCTAACCCTAATGGTGACTTTGTAGTTTGCACAAACACATTTATTGAAGGTATTGGAGTTGTTCTTATGTAGGAGGGACGGGCCATAGCTTTTGAGTCTTGCAAATTGAGGAATCACAAACTTAATTATCCAACACATGATTTGGAGCTGGTAGTAGTGGTTCATGCTTTGACCATATGGTGACATTTTGTGCTTGGCCATAGATTTGAGTTGCATTCAGATCATTGAAGTTTGCATTATATCTTTTCTCAACCTAATTTGAATGTTAGACAATGTAGATGGATGGAATTTTTATGTGAATATGACTTTGAGATCTAGTATATTAAAGGGAAAGAGAATGTTGTAGTTGATGCTCTCAGTAGGCGACATTGTGAATTGTTATCCTAACTATTAAGACAAATCTCATAGAGCATATTTTAAGGCTACTACCTTAGGATACCTTGTTCCGTGAGATTGTTTAGTTCCAGAGTCCTCTAAAAGGTAAGTTTGAGGGATATTCATTTGATGCTGATGGGTTACTCTGACATCATGGATGTATATATGTTCCTTTAGTTAGAGACTTGAGAGGTTTGATTGTGACTGAAGCTCATCGGGCACCTTACGCCGCTCATCCTGGTGTTAAGAAAATGTATGTAGATCTTCAAAAATTATACTTCTAGGCTGGAATGTGGAATTATATATCATATTTTTTTGCTCAGTGCTTAGAGTGTTAAAGAGTAAAGGCAGAGCATCAAAACCCTATAGGTTTATTGTACACCCACATGAAATTCTTGAGTGGAAGTGGGAAGTGATTTCTATGGAATTTATGTTAGGCTTACCTCTCACTGCTCATTGGCATGATGCCATTATGGTTATTGTAGATAAACTAACGACTGTAGCACATTTATCTTCAATGAGCTCTTCCTATAATGTTGCTTTAGTTGCTAGAGTGTTTCTTTGTGACATAGTTTGACTTCATGGTATACCTAAGAAAATCATCTCTGATAGGGATCATGTCTTCACTTCAACCATTTGGACTACACTTTAGCAAGCCTTGGGAACTCAACTCAACTTTAGTACTTCCTATCATCCAGAAACCAAAAGACAAACTGAAAGAGTGAATTGGGTTTTGGAGGATATGCTTCGGATGTATGTAATGGATCAACAATCCCACTAGGAAGATTATTTTCATTTAGTAGAGTTTGCTTATAACAATAGCCATCACAGTTCTCTTGATATGGCACCGTATGAGGCTCCCTATGGTAGACCCTGTAGAACTCCCTTAAGTTGAGATCGACTAAAGGATCAAGTTGCTATCGGACCTAGGCTTGTTAAGGATTTGGAACAACAGGTTGTCTATATTCATGAGCAGTTATAGATAGTCTAGGATTGGAAAAAGTAATACGTAGATAGTAAGAGAATGGATCTTGAATTCCAAGTTGAGGAGAAATTTTTTCTATGAGTGAGACTTTTTAAGAGCTCTATCCATCATGGGAAAGGCTCTAAATTGGCACCTAGATATGTTGGTCCTTTTTATATTTTGGAATCAATAGGCCCAATTGCATATTGCTTAGCACTACCACCTAGCTTTTTGCGCATACATAATGTTTTTCATGTATCTTTGGTTAAGAAATATGTACCAAATCTTCTCATGTACTAAGGTGGGATGTTTTATAGCTGGCATAGGATGGGCAATTAATATTGGAGCTAGTTCACATCTTGGAGCAAAGAACACTGAGTTTGTGAGGATGGCAACTAGATCAGGTCAAGGTCCAATGGGACCCCTATGATGTATCATCTGCTACTTGGGAGGATGCTGTCAGAATGAGATCTTCATTTCCTTATCTTTTTGGTTAGCTTCCAGGAGGAAGCTAAATGCTTAGAGGGGGAGTAATGTAGGGATTAAAGCAATTTTGGATTTCTTTATTGGAAAAAATGAATATATTTTACTATGAACAAGGAATAATTAAAATTAAGTTTTTGTTCAATTAGATCACGACATGTTAACAAATATGAAGTATTATTTAGGTGAAAAGTATTGTAACAAGGATTTTAATTAATATAAAACAGTTTATTTTGTTTCATTCGGATGTCATTAATTAGATGGGTATGGTTTTATATTTAGTTTTGGGGGGCGAGTATTATTACTAATTTTTCAAGAAATAGAGAAGTTGGTTATGCGAGAATGGAGACAATAGTTGTCAGGAAAGAGAAAAGAAAGCGAAGGAAGGAAGAAAACTAGGACAAGTAGCAAAGTAGGGGAGAATACAGATTTCAAAAAAAGAATAAATAGGTAAGACATTTTCATGCAGGTGATGTCTTTCTCAGTGCAAATATGAAACTAATTTGATTTTGGGAATAAAATAAAATGTCTTGTGGAATTAATAATTCAGAGTTCTGTGTGAGCTCCATTTGATGAAAATTCATGAGTAGCTATATGTGAGCTCAAATCATGCTCTATGTGAGCTAAATGGCCTACTCTTTGTGAGCTTGTGAGTATGTCTCAACTCTATGTGAGCTAAGTTGAGCTTGGGGATAGCTGGGTGGGGAGCTAAAGGACTGCATTGAGAGTTTATATAGTATAAGAAAAATGTTGTTGTTTACCTTACCCTGGTTTACCAAAATTTTGTGTGTATACAAAGAAAGAAAGTTCTCATGCAAAAAGTGGTTGAAATGACAATGAGTGTGACAACAATGATAATGGTAATCTAGAGGAAAATTCCCTCTTAGCATCAAATATTTTATTTTTTTTAAAAAGGAAAGAAAATAAATTGTAGTGCTAATTTTTATTCAGATTGATACCCTAGTTGTTGTATTCCTTTTAAGTATGTACTCTTGCTTGATAACATGCCTAAGCAGGGTAAGAAAGACACAACAAATAATCTAGTGAACTACTGAGAACTATGCCTAAACTAGGTCAAGTGGTAGTATCATAGGTGAATTCCTACATTTTCTGAAGAGAGATAAGAGAAAAATAAAACTGTATTCACTATAAGTAAAATATTTGCATTTTGAATGGTAGTGGTAAACAGTTAGTGTGGCATAATCATTAGTAAATTGAATTATTAGAAGTGGACCCTAGACTGAGAGTAGGTGTAAAAGTCATCTTAATTGTTGACATGTTGCAAAATGTGGAAATCATAGACAATGCCAGTGAATTGTTTGACGAAATGCATCAAGGAAATGTGGTCACATTTTGAAACTCATGGGAAATAAAGAATAAGTATATGAGTAGGGATTTGTCTAACTTATACTATTTAGAGTCATGTCCCTATACTAGAATTAGAGTTTCCTGGTGACCAAATGTATTAATATCATGAGAAAAAATCAATCCTTTTTGAAGATGTAATGTAACAACATTCAGGAATACATAGCCTCAAGAAAGAATTTTACTCATCAATTTTATCAGGACTCTAATAGATTTTCTTTTAAATTCCTCTCCTATAGCCTTTCTTGGAAATGATTCTTTTCCCCAAATGATCCCATGAGCACTGAATTTCATGTCTCTCCCTATGAGAGATTGCTTTAACATCTTATCATGATCTGTGAGACCACAAGCTACATCATAATAAGGTTGACCATGACATACCCAAATTAATCTATTTTTTTGTAATAATGCCTTGAATTTTGAAAGTCGTATTCAATTGCTTATTCTTATTTCTTGTTTTTCTTTTAGTTTATTAGTTCTAATGAATCATGAACTTAAGATGATAGACAAGAACTAACTTCTTTATTCTTTATCCCATGTATGGTTATGCTCATATTTAACTAAGAGATTTTTGTGATCCACAACTTTTTCTTAATGAAAAAGAAGTCTTGATAGTTCAACATTATTTCTAGGTATCATTTTTAGCAGAAATTGTCTAATAGTCAAAGATTCCTTCAATGTTTTATATCTTTCAAATAGTTCTATAGATGTTCCCATTCAAGAACCCATCAATGTTTCCTCAATGGATATACATTTCTAATAGTAATTGAGGATTTTATATTGTTTATGAATTTGAGGATAATATTGGTCACTTTATTAACCTCCTTGAAACTTTGATATCATATGTATACAAAGCCTATATGCTGCAAATAGAAAGGATTTCTAAATTGGACCACTTTAAAATTTCAAATGATGAGAATATAAATACAGAATGAATGGGAACTATGAGTCATTTCATCTTTTTCCTTACGATTGTATAAGATAATTTTTTACGCTAATGTTCTAGTAAATATAACTATAACAGTTATAGTTTACAAATGTTTGAAAGAAAAAAATGAAAAGCACCACTGATCTAATTGATTTGATTCTATTTTCTTGATGTTTCTTTTAAATTTATAGCAGTACAAAAGCAAAGTTCTTCATCAAAAAGAAAATCACTTGGAGTTTTTTCCTCTTTTTTCCTCAACATTTGGTTGAGTCATCCAATGTTCAAATAATCATTTCTCTAATTATCTTTTTCTTGAGTCGGGCTTTCCATTTTAACAACAATATTGTATGGACTCAGGGGGGTCTATCTAGAAGATAGGGTTCAAGATTATGCAGAGTGCTTGAAATGCATTTTTGGATTGTTGACCATTACCATTGATGTCAAAGGTGGAGAAATAGGTTCTCAAAATTATAAGACTATTTGAAAGAAAGAATGTGGAAATCAATGTGAGGTAGTTACCTGATTTAAAAAATATTAGATTTGTCTTTGTGTGCAGCTAACATTTTAATATTTTCCATCCATGATAAAGGGGGAGATTTTTTCATTAATTTCAAAGGTAGTCACTAATATCAAAGGAATATGGTCAATAGATCAGTGAGAATTAAATGTAATTGTACTATAATAATTTTGAGTTATAAAAGTATATATTTCTAGATATATTAACAAAATAAGTTAAGGATTTGTTGTAGTATCATACTGCATCTATTCATGTTGACATAAGTGATTTGGAAATATTATATAGAATGTTGGATGTCAATGACTCAAGAGAGATATTTTTTCAAAAATATAGTTATTCTCTGTATTACTTTTTGGATACGATTTTGTATTTGTGGTTTGAATGGAGAGTATTCTACACATGTTTTATCATATTCCATAATTTATGCTCAATGTAAAAATTTTGACGTGACAAAAGGATCTTTGTGCTTATTTTTCAACTAGTTGATGTTCCAGAACTATATGACAATGGCTAGTAGTATGCAAAATATACAAATAACATGGTATTATAAAATAGGTCTAGGTTAAGGTCCCTATAGAAGTACATGACATCTTTGGTAGCAATAAATTTGATTTAGGAATGACCATTGACACATTTCATGTAGTTTGAATTTAGCTCCAGCTTATGTCATCGCAATTAATTATGGATCATTTTCCAACATGAATTGAAGTTATTATAATGTACTATATATAATAATCATCTCACTTCACTTGATAAGTGAAATATTAGATGTGTGTCGATGTTCAATTTATCTTGATTGATATCGTCTACTTGATTTTGATTCACTAACATCAATTCTTCCCGAATCACTTCTTTAATAACTAATTAATTGAATAATACTTATTTAATTAATTCATTAAGATTCCTCTTTTAATTAAATAAATCAACTTTATTTGATTAAATCTCATCATCTTCTTTTAATTTAATAAATCATCATATTTAATTAAATCCTAATGTTCCTCTTTTGATTAAATAAATCATTTTATTGTTCTTCATTTAATTGAATAAATCAAACTTTATTTAATTAAAATAATAATGCTCATTATTCTTCTCATTTGATTTAAATAAATCTAAAAATCTAAATCAAATGTCATATCAACTAATTCCATCTAAAGCTAATCCTAATTAACTCTAACTCTAAACCTCAAATCCTCTAGATTTTGCAACTTGCACATATAAATCAATTTATTTGATTTATTAATTGCTCTATTTCCATTCAAGTATGGCATCTCTTTGGAATATTCCATCAATTTTAAATCTTCCTCCCAAAAGGACTTTTCCTCCAACATGGAATTTATAGCTCTTACATGTCCTTTTTCTTGAGCCAACTTGGCATTAACTAATCTTACAACTCTTCCTCCACAAGCTATCTTTTGAATTTCAAACTCCTCCTATATGCATTAACTTGCCCATTGTTCAAAATGTGCTCCACCTCTCTTCAATAACATGTTGACTAGTGGCACAATGCCATTGGTCTATCTTTAATCCCACATTCTTCATATTTCTCATTCCTCCATCATTCTTTCCTATAAATGGAGGAATTCTCTATTGATTTGGGATCCACAACTTTATGCAAGATTACTCTCTATGGATTTGAGCAAGTTCATCCACCATTTTCATCCAAATTTTCATAGTTTTCATCAATCTTAGCTAGGTTATTGACAAATTCCATCAAGGACCACAAAATCATCATCAAGTTCATCAAAGCTTTGCAAGGAATTGGGAAAGGGATTCTTTCCACATCAAAGAAGCACTAATTCCCCCATGGGATGCTGGTTTGAATATTTTGAATAATTTTTCTTAGTTTTCAATAGATTTCATTAGATACTCTATCTTGTTTTCTTGTTCATTGCATGGGGAATGTTTATTGACTAACATTGGATTGTTTGTTCATGTTGGAATAGGTCTAGACCAAGCATTCATAAGGTGGTAAGTGAATATACATGAGTATGTAAGTGTGAGAAGTTGTGTGAGCAAGTGTTATTCAATGTGAATTGTATCTCAATAATGTGCGTCATCATCAAAATTCCATAAGGAGTACATGAGAGTGTATGAATCATGTTTGGAACTTGTGTAAGTTGTGTAATCAACATTCAATATCTACAAGCTTTACTTTTATAATTTGGTAGGACTAGTGTTCTACTTATTGAGTTTTTTACATTAGGGATTGGTGTCTCCAATAGGATGATGCCTACTTCATAGTGTAAATTCCCTCATTATATTCCTCCTTTTTGAGGTTGTATTTGGATAGTATATCCAAGTATCTATTTTAACCATGGTGTTTCCCCTCTTGGGTTTCCACATATATCTAGTTTCTATATGTGTGAATGTGTGCTTATATTTGATTATTAGTAGTTGTTCTGATTTAATTTTTATGTTCAAATATATATATGTTGAATTAAAGAGTTTTAAATAGATTAGATATATTGATTCACCCCCACCCATCTAAGTAAATTGTGTGCCCTTCAATTGGTATCAAAGCTAAGTTCCTTGAAGAAGCTTAACAACTTGAGGTAGATTCAAGATGCAACACTCAGTGGCTCAAGAAGGATTATCTTCAAATAATACACCACTATTTGATGGAACAAATTATGAATTTTGGAGTGTAAATATGGATGCTTACTTGATGGCTCTTAAATTTGAGGTCTAGTAGTTAGATGTTGATGGCCATGAAATTATTGAAAGTGTCTGTAGGGATTTGGTTATGAAGAAGGAATATGAAAATAATTATAGGGCAATATATGATATTCTTTGTGGATTTTCTAACTATGAATTTGTAAAGATCATGCATTTTAGGACAATAAAGGAAGTGTAAAATAAAATGCACAACATCTATGAAGGTGACAATAAGCTTAAATAATCATAGCTACAAACTCTTCAAAGTTAGCTTGAAAGTCCAATAATGAAGGAAGAAGAAAAAATTGCTACATTTCTGCTTTGAGTTAATGAGGTTATCAACTCTATTAAAGGTCTTGGGGAATAACTAAAGGAAAGTATGATTGTGAAAAAGGTACTCAAATCTCTTCCTATAATTTTGTATTCGAAAGTTTCTACTTTTGAAGAGGCTAAATATTTGAACTCTATAAAAATGGATGAATTACATGGAATCTCTACTACCTATGAGATGATGTTTGATAGTGAAAAATCTATAAGGAAAGAGGAAACATTTAATGCATCTAAAGAAATTTGATCTAGATTCTGTTGTTGGATTAGATCCTAAGGAAGAAAACTTTGTCATAGATTTATAGAGAGGTTCTAGAATATATGAAGGTAAGTTACCTTTCAAATTTTTTAATTGTGATGAAGTACAACATTTTATTGCTAAGTGTCCTTACAAAAACTCTAACAATGATGAGAAAAATTATGGAAAGAAGTAATATTTGGAAGGAAAAAAAATTCAAAGGAAACACAAAATTTTCTTTATTAATGAGGAAGGATACTCTCTAGATGAATAGGATCTAGAGTCACTAAAAAAGCAACCCTTCTAATTTTTCTGACTTGTTCGGGCCCTCCATGTGATTTTGACTTAATGTTTCCTTGATTGGATGTTATAATGTAGATAACACATTCACATTAGGTCTTGGGCCTTTGTGAACTAATGGAATTTTAATGGTGCCTTGCAAAAGTGTTGTGAAGTGTTGTAACACACTTTCACACTTTTCTAGGGCTTTATCAATTAACTAAGCATAATAAACATAATTTTAATCATAATAAACCTTATTCTTGCCTTAGTTGGAGTGTTGTAAAGTGTTATAACACACTTTCACACTTCTCTAGGATTGTCATTAATAATTGGGCTTTCCTATTCTGTAATTGGCCCTATTTTGCATCCACAAGCCTCATTTATTACATCTTTTTCAGGATAATCCCGACACCAATTAGTAACCAATCATAATTCAGGTGTTTCTAGCTTGTGTGGTCCAAATTTAGTGTCTAAGACTCATTCACCACCTTGGTAAAATGAGTCTCACCTAGGTCTTTTTGGCCTTGATGCATGTTTCACACATTTCTAAGCACTTTTCATTTTTGGTCCCATACATTATGTATGGTGGGACTCATTTTCCACCTTGGGTGAATGAGTCTTGTGTAACCAAAACTCAAATTTAATTCAAATTTTTGATGTTGACTTGTAGTGTTGTAATTTCAAGAATTCTTCCATAATTGAGTATAAGTACAATGTTCTTTCATGCATATTCTCACCTAGAAAAATTTACAATCATTCAAGAGTTCACAAGAGAATTTGAGCATTCACAAGAGAATTGAAGGAATTTCAAGGGTAGATTATCAATCATTTTAGAGCATCCTTCAAGTTCCTATCGTCATGTGAAAGATTGCATTATTCATGTTTGTTATTGTGCTAACAATTGTGATGTAGAGTTTATGATTCTAGCAAGCATTACATTCAAGATTAACATCATTCAAGCAAGATTCAAGAACCATATCCATTGCAGCCATTTCAAGCACAGTTACAACACCTTATTTCTAGGTTTTGGTGATTTTCAACATGTTCTTTTATTCATTCATCATTCTCCTTTCATATTTTATTTCATTTTAGGGTTTAATTACCAACAAGGGGTTTGACCAAGGAAAACTCCTATTCACTAACCCCATAAAATTTTCCCCTCTTCTTGTGCATGATTTGTAGGGATAGGTTGTAGATTTGTCAAGAAGAAAAGTTGGAGAAAAGTTGTCATATCCCTAAAGTTGTCATCAAGCCTTGGAGAAGCTTGGAGAAGGTTTCTAGGTGGCAATTTTTAGTTTTGGATCCAGAAAGAAGTCAAAATGATCAGAGTAGACCGAGAGGAACAAAATCTAGTTCAAAACTTCTAGAAAAGTAGAAGTGAACTAATTCACCACTATTGGCGAATGAGTCCCACTGTATAGGCTTGATAGAGATTTTTATAGATCTAGATACCCTTTTAGTTGAAACCTGTATCTGCACATTTTCCTAGAAACTAGACTGATTTTCCCAGCTTGGAAAATGAGTCCTAGATAGTAGTGACAAAATTTTTTCCAAAATCCTAGACCTCCATTCTACATTCTTCAATCTTCCAAATGCACACTTCTAGTTTTATAACTTTCTATTACATTTTGTTCATCTTTCTAGGTCATTTAGGATTAGTTTGCATTCAACTAGGGTTTTTTTTTATAACTTGCATGGCATTGTCTTTTGTAAGTCTAAATGTGGTGGTGAACCCCTCATTATATCATATTCAATCCCTAGGACAAATCGATTTCAAAATTTCAATCTCCTTTCCATTGAGATCTCGAGGGTTATCCTTGGGTGGAACCTCTTTGAAAGTGGGTGTGGATACATCAATCAATTAACCAATCATCCCCATATTCATTTTTCATAGGTTCCATCTTGGTGAACCTGTATTTACAACATCACAATTTTGATTTGGAGTGCATTTACATCCTAGATTTAGCTTGCATTAACATTGCATTGCATTTTGCATTGGTTAATTTACATTCTAGGGTTTCAAAATTTGCATTAGTGAAAAGCTCATTTAGCTTGCATTATTGCATTTAAATTCATTGAAAATAATCAAATTTTACATTTGTATCTCATACATAGCTTAGAAAACATAAAAAGCATAAGATTCAATTTAAAAATTATGAAAATTTTCAAAAAAAATAGTACATGGACTCATTTGCCACCATGGGAGAATGAGTCCCTTTACACATTTTTCACTACATTTTCTATCATTTAAACTTCATTTTATGAGTTTCTATTTGTTGTTTCTACATTTTTGTTTCACTTTCCAGAATTTCAATTATAAGCATTTCATTGTTCTTAGCTTACATTTCATTTGCACTCACCCCACATTTAGTAGCCTTTGCATGAGTTTTTTGTGTCCTATTGCTAATACCATAGTGACAAGAATTTTGAGACTCGTGTCATCCTACAATAGCAAAATTGTTGTGGATCTTAGGTTATGTAGAGATTTCACTTCTAGTATTAACACTAGTATAGTAGGCATGGATATCACCGTTAGAAAATCCTTCCCTTCAAGTAGCATGCAAGCTGAACCAAGGAATGATACAATACTGCAAGAAAACATAATTTAAATACATGACAATTTCTGGGAGGAACTGATTTTTTCTGAAATCACATATTTTTAGAAATTATAATGATTTAAGACTTAAAAAGTTCCATTTAAAGCATTCCAATTGAAGATGGTTTGATCAAACTACCTTAGATCAAACCCCCTTGGATAGAACCCCGCTAGTTTTAAACCATACCTATAATGGAGTTTCCTTTACATCTATCAAAATGCTGATAAAAAATCACTTTTGATTTAACTTTTGGGGGATTAAATGAGTTTACTTAAAATTTATATTTTGTAAGTATGTAGTCCTTATTATAAGCTTCCCAAAAAGTATAAATTTAAATAAATTTAATTTTATTATTATATTTATTTTTTATTTCTTGTGAATGTAGGTTTTTCACCAAAAATCAAGCTCTTTGTTCTACACATATGGAAAAATAGTAGATTATAAAACCAAAAAAAATAAAAAATGAGTGCACCAGATATTCAAGTCCTTGATCTAACACACAAAAAAAATTTGAATTTCGATACATACAGAAAATGTTACGTGTTATACAGTCGTGCTATGTCTGAATTGTAATTAGTTTAACCTCCAAACTTGATTAAAGAAAAAATATTCAATAAAAAACTATCTAACCAAGTGGAAGCACTAGATATTAGAGTTAAAAATCTAAATTTGAAATAATTAGAATTTTATCCTTCATGGAAAAAAAGTTATGCGTTTTTCAGTGAGTGTCACTTCTTAAAAATGTTGTTTTCTAAAAAAATTATTTTTTTAGGGAGATGGAAAAAGAAGTGAAATTTGATTCCAAAAATTTTGAAAAAAATATATTTAGAATCTATAGACAAAATGTCACAAAACTATAGTTTGCATCATCTTCAAATTCCTCATGGTTTAGTTTTATAGGTGCCCAAAAGTGAAGATTTAGTTTAAAAAAATTATTTCAGTCTCTAGTTTGGCCAAAAATTGTAAACCACTATTGTGGGATCACATGAGGATTTAGTAAACTTACAACATCAAATAAGCCTTGGAAACATTTCAACTACTACCATCCCTACTATAGAAAACATTCACGACATGCTTGAAAGTGATGATGGCCTTGATCTTGTGAAAAAAATAGTTCAAATACTTAGAAAACATCTTCCCACAACCACTAGTTGTCCTTTACCAACAAGAAATGTGACAATACAAAGAGGAAATCAAATTCCTCCTCCCACAAAAATTTCCTCAGTACCTACCTACACCAATCGTCAAGCCACAACAACAATACAACAAGTTAGTAATGTGATTCCTTCCTTGGGTATTCCTGTTAGCATCCCTAGTTCCTATGTGGCATTGCAAGTTATATGTCCTACCTTACCACCTATAAGCATTTCATTCAATTGTCCTATGAACACATACACTCCATCACCACTTTCACTTCCATCTCATAACACAACTTTTCCACACTATTTCATCCCTACAAAAGCAAATTTCTACCATAAATCAAAACCAAAATAGTCCACCTACATATTATGTCAAAAGTAGTCCATTGTCCTTCGAGATATTATGAACATTGATGCCACAATGTGTAGAGGTGCCTATATTTGAGAAATATGGAGGGAAGGGAGATCCTTCTAACCATGTTAATGCCTACACTACCTTATGTAGTGATTTTTCCTTGATGATAAACTGTTAGCAAAGCTTTTTCCTAGGTCCTTGAAAGATACTGCCTTGGAATGGTTCTCTTCTTTACCAAACAACTCAATTCATTCATTCAATGAACTTGTTGAGGCATTTTTAGACCATTTCCAAGTGCATATGACTCCCAAGATGATCTTGGCCGATTTGATGAGATGCAAGCAAAAGGAGGATGAAAAGATAACTGATTTTATCTCACGCTATTAATCGCTTCATTCCCAAATTGATGTCAAGGTTCCCAACCCACACCTTCAAATGATGTTCATTAAAAACTTGCAAAGTAAGATCCAAGATAAGCTTACCATGATGAAATTTTCATCCTTCATTCACTTGTGTACTACCCTCTGTTATTATCAAAATTCAATTAGTAGTCAAGATATAAAGTCCACTTCTAGCTGAATCAAGAGATCCGAGCCCACAAACCAAAACAATTCCCAACCTTTTAGAAAACAAAATAAAGGGTTCCTTCAATTCAATCCCCCTCAACAAACAACTCCAAATTTCAATGACCAAATAGTTGTTTTCAAATCCATGATGCCTTTTAGTTATGGAAATCCAAAAAGACAATTCACTCCCTTCCCTAATACCCTTCTTAACACAATGTCCCAACTTTTAGAACAACAAATGATTACCTTGCCTTACATCAAAACACTCGACCCTAATAAGACTTTAACCTGAAGATTTAAATAAAATTATTATTGCCACTATCACTAAAAAAATAGACATGACACAGAACATTGCAAGCGTCTTAAACATCTTGTGGAAGACCTCATTGATTCCGATCATGTATCCATTGGAGGTGTTAACGACCAAAGAAATAAGTTTGTTGCCCCTCCAAACCAAAACTTGCATATTTTCATCAACCCAATTCCCAAAAATAATATTTCATTTGTCAAAGCCTGCGAAACTACATAGAATGATGTGATGAATGTTGATACAAATGATGAAAAAAATTATTCTTTTCTAAATAATGCTATCAATGTCAATCCTTTAGATAAAATGGTAGAGGAAATGGGCATCGTCCCTCTTAAGGGCCAACCTAAGAATTCTCTTGACACTACTTTCTCCCATAAGGATATAATTAAACATTTTCCCAATGGTCCTCTCTACATAGCTGGTCGTATCTATGACAAACCCACTAATGGGATACTAATAGTCCCACCTATGGAAAGAACATGATCACCTAGGATTTATACTTTTGCATGAACTTTGTCAAATTGAATATGATAAACCAAAAGCATGGATCAAGACACACAATGGTTTTGCTTGCCCTACGATAGGATCGATCACCTTACCACTGCAAATAGGACCAAAAAAATTAGATGCCACATTCTCCATCATCCTAGAGTTGGACCAATTTCATGTGAAGCTAGGCTACCCATGGATTCACTCCATGAAAGTCGTCCCTTTGGTTGTGCATAAATGCTTAAAGTTTCCCTTTGATAATGAATTATTCATTGTTCACCATAGCAGCTTTAACCCTTTGTCATCAAAAGGAAACTTTTCCCTAGATGCCTTTTGGCCTGAGCCCATGGAACCTATAAAGCCAAGAGAAGACTTCTTTTTCATATCCTACCAAAAATTCAAAGCAAAGAAAATAGTCGAACTATCTCTTTGAAACATGTCTCCATCCACCTTTGAACATCCCATCCTTGAAAAAACCATGCTTGAACCTAAACAAGAAACAAATAGCCAATACCAACCTAAAATAGAAACTTCACCTACATCTTACAAAAGACCAAGAGATAGTGCAAGAAACCATGTCACACCTCCTAGAATAAAAAAAGTTTACAAATTCAAAGAGAAAGTAGTTGAAAAACCTCCTATGGTTTCTTCTGTTCCTCCCCTTAGGGAAGAAAAGAGACCTATGGTTGATCAACCTGCTCCTACACAAATGCAACTTGAAAACAAAACCAATAGAAATAGAGGTGCTAGAGAGCGTAGGCGTAGACGTCGTTCCCTTGCTTACAAGTTGCATGAAGAATTAAAGAAAGAAAATCAAAATCCAAACTTGACTGAAGCAATGCATGATGACCCTACTCCTACTTCAAAACAAAACAATCCAATACAACAATCACAACAAGAGTTGAACTCTTCTATGGACATTATACTTCAACATCTTGTTATGATTAATTTGGATGACGATGACGAGGTTGCTAAAATTGACGAAGAGGTGCATAATGAACTGAAAATATTGTTTTCCTCTTTCATGAGCTTAATGGACAAATATCCTATAAAGAGTGTTGAACCTCATGCTTCTCCTAGTTCGACACTTACTCTTGTCCCTTTGGATAGTTTCCCACCTTTGGTATAAATAGAACATGATTGGGAGGTGGATGAATTTTTCATAGGTTGATTCACATTTACCATACTAGTCTTTTGAATATTTCTTTTTTATTTTCTTTTGTGCGATTGCATGTGTGTAATGTGATCCATCATGACATTTTGTTTGATGTTCCTTTCTGACATTCCTCTATTTGTACCTCTATTCTTCTCTATGTCATACATCTCTTTTTCCTTTTCATTTTATCTTTCTTTTTCCTTTTGGGGATGACACAAGGCATCAAGACACCCTATGTCTCTTCCATGTTGACCCAAAAGGTTTTCTTTTCCCTTTCCTTTTCATTTTCTCTTTTTCATTTGTCTTGCTCTTTCCTTCCAGGGATGACGCAAGGCATTGAGACATTCATGTCCCTTCTATGTTGACCCAAAAGGCTTTCTTTTTCCTTTTCCTTTTCCTTTTCCTTTTCCTTTTCTCTTTTTCTCTTTTGTCTTGTGTTTTCCTTTTAGAGATGATGTAAGGCATTGAGACATCCTATGTCCCTTCCATGTTGACCCAAAAGGTCTTTCATTGTGTTCACTCTCTTTGTGTCATTCTTCCAGTTTTATGTGTATTTGGGGGATGATAGTTCCAAGCTCTAGTTAAAAATTGCAGCAAAGAAAATACTGACCCCAAATCCATAAATCCCTTATGTGTTTGGTTTTTCATTTTGTGGGAAACCCCTCCCTTTTATTTTCTCTTGCATGACACAGCCTTACTTGGAAACATATGAATTGGCATAGGGCTTTCCAAGTTGGCTCCCATGTCTTATTTCTTGTTTGCAATTTCATTTGCTACTTTAAAGCAATTTCTCACAGTATGGTGTTTAGCAATTTTTTAAAAGTGGGGGCATACATTGGCGTTACTCTTTTGCATTTTCCTTTTTCTTGATTCTTAGTGTAGCCTTCTTACTTCATACGATGTGTTTGTGGCTTTGTGGATGACATTGAGTGTGGTGTCCTTTAGTAGCATGATCTCTCTTAGTATATTACATTCCTCTTAGTGGCTGTATGTGACACACTGTATACCCTAAGTTTAAAATTTTCTATTCTTTGATTGGTACTCTCTTGGAGAAATTAGGCACAATGTTCCCTAAGTTAAAGACATCGCATAAACTAAGCAAGAATCCTTTGAACATTTCTTATTTTTTCACTTTGTATTTGTTGTTATATGGAAACCTTGCATAACACAACTTGCATGCATGTGGAGCCATCTTGTTTCTTCATGAGCTCCAAGCAAAGGAAGTTTTTCTTGTCTCATGAAGCTCAAAAATAATTTTTTGTGGTGTCTTATTAAAGTGATTAGGAGCTATAATTTTGGTATGGTTTGAGTGGGAAGCCCAATTCAAGGCGTGACTTTCTCCATATCCACTTGTGTGTGTCTGAGTGCATACCATCCATGAGTGTATGTCTCTCACCTTCTAGAACTTCTCACCTAGCAGACAACCAAGAGTTTCATTGCCTCAGAGTGAGTATGCATTTTTCAGAAAAGGGTATGTGCAGGATCATCATGGAAAAAATAGGCCCTTAAGTGGCAAAATTTTTTTAAAAATCAGAATTAGGCAACTTGACATAAAAATTTGAATAAGTTATCTATATTATTTCAAAAATATGTACAAATAGAATCTGTAGCAAATTAAATGAAGTTTCTAAACTACTAGGTTTATTTAAAAAAAAAAAAAAACCATTTGGTGAAAATTTGAAATTTCAATGTAGTAGTACTTAAATTTCAGGGAAAAAATAAGAAGTAGGTGTCTATCTGACCACCCTAACCACAATAAAATGTTAATATTTTTCTATAATATTTTAGACATAAGTAGAGGACTCATGTTCGGATGTGATGTAACTTTTTGTAATTTTTTTTCAAGTAAATAATTAATTATGAATTTTTTATTACAAATTTTAAAAAATATAAAAACTCGTATGTCTGACCACCTTAACTTGGTCAGAACTTCACAAAATTCAAATTTTCTTTTTTTAATCTTATAGTATGCGAAGCATAGAATGTGGTGCATATTTTGGATTCCAAAAATGTGATACCATTTGAAAACTATAGATGTTTTTCAATCAACCTATTAATAAGAACTTTATTCATAACTCAAATAGAAAATGAATAATAATTATTTATTAAATTCAAAGTAAAGTATAATTTATATTGCTGGAAAGATGAGAATCTCCTTTAAAAACCCTTTTCATTTCATCAATTTTGGGTAGAAAAAATTCGTTAGCCACATACCCTAAAAATACCCTTCATATTGCCACTTTTTGGCCCATCATGATCCTGCACATACCCACAAACAACCTAGATTTGATCCACATCGGGATGGACAAGTAGTTGAAGATTGATCTAATTCTTTTATTTCATCTTTTTCTCTTTTTCTTTGGTAGTGTATGTTTGTGCCTTGCCGCTATTATTTATATCCTTTTCCTATGCATTCCTTTATGCCTATATTGGTTTGCCATGGGATCCTGATCTTGTAGGCTTGATCACTTGTCTTTATCGTTATCTCATCTTATTGGAAGTAGTTCATTTGAACCCCTCTTGATGCATGATTTTCTACTTTAGTGTGAGTTTGAAGCAAGTTCATCCTCTCACTAAAGTGGGGGCTAGATGGAGTCACCAAAAAAATAACCCTTCTACTTTTTCTGACTTGTTTAGACCCTCCTTGTGATTTTGGCTTAATGTTTCCTTGATTTGATGTTTGTAATGTGGATAAAATGTTCACTTTAGGTCTGGGGCCCTTGTGAACAAATGGAATTTTAATGGTGCCTTGCAAAAGTGTTGTAACACATTTTCACACTTTTCTAGGGTTTTATCAATTAACTAAGCATAATAAACATAATTTTAATCATAATCAACCTTAATTTTTATTTATTTGGAGTGTTGTAAAGTGGTGTAACACACTTTCACACTTCTCTAGGTTTTTCATTAATAATTGGGCTTTTTATGCTTTAATTGGCCCTATTTTGCATCCACAAGCCTCATTTATTACATCTTTTCAAGGATAATCCTAAGACAAATCAGTAACCAATCATAATTTAGGTGTTCCTGGCTTGTGTGGCCTAGATTTAGTTTATGGGAGTCATTCACCACCTTGGATGAATGAGTCCCACCTAGGTCTTTTTGGCCTCAATACAAGTTTCACACATTTTGAAGAACTTTTCATTTTTGGTCCCATACATTATGTCTGGTGGGACTCATTCGTAACCTTGGGTGAATGAGTCCTTTGTGACCAAAATTCAAATTTAATTGAAATTTTTGGTGGGATTTTATTCTCCTAGATCTTATGTCAGCTTGTAGTGTTGTAATTTTAGGAATTCTTGAATAATTAAGTATAAGTACAAGGTTCTTTCACTCATATTCTCACCTAGAAAATTTTACAAGCATTCAATAATTCACAAGAGCGTTTGAGAATTTACAAGAGAATTCAAGGCATTTCAAGGGCAGATTATCAATCATTTTAGAGCATCCTTCAAGTTCCAATCATCATGTCAAAGATTGCATTCTTCATGTTTGTTATTGTGCTAACAATTATGATGTAGAATTTGTGATTCAAGTGAGCATTGCATTCAAGATCTACAACATTCAAGCAAGAGTCAAGAACCATATCCATTGCAGCCATTTCAAGGAAATTTGCAACACCTTATTGCTAGGGTTTGGTGAGTTGCAACATTATCTTTTATTCATTCATAATTTTCCTTTCATATTTGCTTTCATTTCAAGGTTTAATTACCAACAAGGGGTTTGACCAAGGAAAACCCCTATTCACTAACCCCAGAACATTTTTCCCTCTTCTTGTGTGTGATTTGCATGGCTAGGTTGTAAATTTTTCAAGAAGAAAACTTAGAGAAAAGTTGTCATCAAGCCTAGGAGTTAGCTTGGAGAAGGTCTACAAATGGAAATTTGTAGTTTCATATCCAAAAACATATCAAAAAGAGTAGAGAAGGTCAAGAGGAACAAAATCTAGTTGAAAACTTCCAGAAAGTAGAAGTGGATTGATTCGCCACTATTGGTGAATGAGTCCCACTATACAAGCCTGGTACATATTTTTATAGATCTAGGTACCCTTTTGGCTAAAAATTATATATGCACATTTTCCCAGAAACTGGACTGATTCACCCAGCTTGGTGAATGAGTCCTAGTTAGCAGTGATAGTAGATTTTCCAAAATTCCAGACATCCATTTTTCCTTCTTTAGTCTCCCAAGTGCAAACTTCCAGTTTTATAGCTTTATGTTGTATTTTCTCCATCTTTCTAGGTCATTTAGTATTAGTTTGCATTCAACTAGCATTTTTTTTACAACTTGCATTGCATTGTATTAGTATTAGTTTGTATTCAATCCCTAATACAACCCTATTGCAATATTTCAATCTCCTTTGTATTGATATCTCGAGGGTTATCCTTGGGTGAAACCTCTTTGAAAGTGGGTGTGGATACATCACTCAATCAACCAGTCATCCACATATTCATTTTTCATAGGTTCCAAGATCAAGGAATCTCTAGAGATTGAAGGGAGAAGGTTGTACGCATGGCTATGGAAACTACTAAAGATGCTACAGAGATGAAATTTGAAAATGATGATGAAGTAGATCTTGTGGAATAGTTTCTCTATATCGACAAGGAGGTTAAAAGATAAAAGAAAATAATTTTTGAGGAAGTACAGGCTAATATATTTTATCTCATAATCTTAAGAAGGTCAAAAATATGATAATTTATCTAAAGATTCAAGCAGAAGAAGCATAAGTAATTGAAGAAGTTTTTTCTAAAGGGTTTTTGTCAATGGAAAAGGACTATGAGAAGCTTGAATAAAGAGTAGTACCACTAAGGAAAGATCTTGATAATGTAAATCACTAGCTAAAGATGAAGTCTAGAAAGAGTTGTAAGATCTTAGATCAAATAATAGATAGCCAAAGATCTCCACACATCAAAACATGTATTGGTTTTGTGGATGGATATGGGTATGTGCAGGATCATGATGGGCCAAAAAGTGGCGATATGATGGGTATTTGTAGGGTGTGGCTGGCAACTTTTATTTTACCCAAAATTAATGAAATGAAAAGGGTTTTTAAAGGAGATTCTCAACTTTCCACTAATATAAATTATGTTTTATTTTGAATTTAATAAATAATCATTATTCATTTTCTTTTTGAATTATGACAAAAGTCCCAATTGATAGGCTGATTGAAAACCATCTATATCTTTCAAACAATATAATATTTTTTGAATCTAAAACATGTGTCACATTCTATGCTTCGTATACTATAGGATTAAAAAAAATTGAATTTCATGAAGTTTTGACCAAGTTAAAGTGGTTAGACATACAAGGTTTTATATTTTTTAAAAGTTGTAATAAAAAAATCTTAATTAATTATTTACTTGGAAAAAAATTACAAAAATATATGTATCACATTGGGACATGAGTTGTAATGCCTCGCCACACAACCCCAAAGGAATTAAGTAAAATGCACCCAATTTTTTTTTTTTAAAGGACAAAGTAGTGAACATTAATTAACACAATGTATCCATTGTTCAATTTGAATGACTTAATCCTTTGAGGTACATGAGGACATTACTTAAGAACTAACCCTTAACAGCATGAACATTTAACTAACCATTACATGAACCATATATTCAAACATCCATAGATATAATTACATCAGTAACAACAATAGAGACATAAGATAGAATAATATCCAAAGTTATAACATCATTATAAATCCATTACATGAACTAGCCCTTAACAACATGAACATTTAACTAACCATTACATGAACCATATATTCAAACATCCATAGATATAATTACATCAATAACAACAATAGAGACATAAGATAGAATAATATCCAAAGTTATAACATCATTATAAATCCTTCTCATAACCAAGTTTACAAGTAAAATTACAATGCATCAACATGAGATTACATCACAATAGAACCATGTGCAATTATATACAAAACTTTCCCAACAAGGTGGGAGTGATACATTAGTATAAGAATAACATAAGTACATAAATCTGGGACCCACGAACAAAGAATCAACTGCTACTGCAACTCAGCACTGAAAGATGAACTTGCATAAAAGAGAGAATCCCAACGAGGTGCGAAGCATGATCCACCCAACCACCCCCGTGCTAGGAGTCACTAAGGAAGGGTTCCTGACCAAGAACATCCAGACAGAGACTCAAAACCAGCTAATGAAAAATCATACAACATATGAGACCACTCAAGTTCCAAATAACAAAAATCATCAATACAAGACAAGTGACCAATTCTAGAGGATTTCCAACATACCACATAAATAAGAATGTTAGAGGAGAGTGTCATCGCATGGCTTAACATGGATTCGCCAGGCTACCTATCGCAAGGTACCACCTCCATCTACTGATGGATTATCCAAGCAACCAAGTTCTAGGAACCGCCTCCATCTATGGTTTGCATGGATACCTATCTCAAGGAACTGCCCCATAGGGTTGCTCA